>JABTTQ020002251.1:0-600000 GCA_016081115.2 Rehmannia glutinosa
TGAGAAAAATAAAATAATTTTAATTAGGTGAAACTCCCGGAGGGTCGAGGGGCTGTTTTGTAAAGAAAAATAATTTGAGTTAGGTCCTTGATAAAAGAAATTTTACAATTTAATAGTTTTGTAAAACCCGATACTTTTGGGGTTAAAATTTGAATAAATAAATGTCCCGACCTTGAGAAAATTGTAGAGGTCAGTTCTAAATTCTCCAAATTGTTCAGAGATTCAGGTTTTTTGGGGTTTTGAGGTCGAGTTTTATAAAATTCTCATATTGGCCCCAAAATTTGTTAAAATTGCCATTTCGACTCTAAGTTTAAAATAATTGGAACTCACAAACGAGGAAAGGGATTTTAATGTGATTCAGTTGGAAAGTGTCACTATGGTTAATGGGATATTTGGGACAAAAGCAGTTTTAAAAGAAATAAGTTTAGGTCCTTTAACTTTTGAAAATTTCATTTTTGTCCCATTTTGAAATAATTGCCTTTAAGGCTTTTTAGAGTCCAATTGTTAAACCTTGGGTCCAAAATATAATTAAGTTATAGTTAAATTAGTATTTCCAGGTGCATGGGCTGCATAAGTCCTGAAATTTCATTTAAGTCCTCAAGTTTAATCTTTTTACACTTTAGTCCTTCAACTTTTATAAAATTACTTTCCAAACTCTAAACACCGGATTTTGGAACACACTTAAAATATGTTATTTCCAGTCCCTTAAGAGTTAAAATTTCAAATTTCAAAATTAGGGTCTGGTACAGTTTCGAAATTTGCAAAATAGCCCTTAAACTTCTCAAATTTTACAATCTAGTCCTTGGGCTTTCAAGGGTTGATTTTATTTGTCTAAAAACTCTTAAAACTTTATTAAAATATCAAAACATAATTTTTGAACCTGAGTTCAGTCCCAAAAATCGAAAATTACAGAGGGTCCCTTAAATTTTATTTTTCTTGCAATTAAGTCCACCAACTTTCCATTTTTGCATTTAAGTCCAAAAGTTGAAATTTAATCAATTATGCTCGACTTGTCCAGGTTATAAATCATTCAAAATATAGATTTCAAGAGTCATACACATACATATCCTTCTCATACAAAATTTCATCAAGTATAACAATAAAATGTGCATGTATGCCCTATTTTTCGATAAATCACATTTTTGAGCAACACTTGAGAATTTTACAACTTGATACAAGAAAATAGCATGCAATACATAATATATATCTCAAGTGCTCAATAACAAAATACTACATGCATATTTTCAATTTAAAACACTAGAAGTTGAAAGAATTTTTCCACCCACCTTAAGGTTCTTCATGTAGTAGTGGTAGGAGTCTCTAAAAATGGACTTTCTTCTTCATGCTCTCATTATCAAGATCCAACCCCTTAGGTCAGCCCTAAATCCATATTTTTCCATATTTTAGGTGAAAAAAAAAAAAATTAATGTGAAAAAAAATCAAAATGATCATTACCTTCATCAAATCTTGAAACTGGGTTAAAGTCTCAAAATCTCCACTTAACATCAAGGTTTCTTCTCTTCTCCTCCACCACTAGTATCTCACGGTCCTAAGAAAATTTCTAAGAAAGAATTGTGCTTCGAGTTAGGAAGATGAAGGATGGATTTGAAGCTTGAGAATGATGAAAAAATAGAAGACAAATTTTTCTTACCTATTTCCTTGTATTTCGGTCCTTTAGCTCTTGAGAATGGATGAGTTTTGTATTATGTTTTTGGAGAGGATATTTGTTCAAGTGTTAGGATGAAATGGGAGAGAGAGAAGAGAGTGATAGAACAACTAATGAATCATGTGCTCTTTGTTTTTGGCCATATAGCCGTGTACTCCATCCACACACATACACCATTTTTTTTTTGTTATTTGGTTTGTGCTTTTCATGGGACAAAGTGGAAGACAAGGTGGTTGGGGATATTAGTAAATAAAAAAAATATGATGTGTTTGGTAATAAAAATTTGAATGAAATAAAGAATGTAAAAGTGGAGAATATTACACATTATTGAATTGAAATGTTTGAATATGATAAAGAATGTGGGGACTTTAGGTGTAGAATAATTGAATAAAACTTTTACTCAAGTTTGGCTTGCAATTCCTCACATGGCCATCCAAAACGTTTTTATTTGCCTTTTGATAGTTAATTTATGTAATGGGATTGGTGGGGTAAGGATGTTGTAGGATTAGAGAGAAAAAAAAATGGGATTCCCCCTAAAAGAAAGTGTGATGGCCGAAAGTTATGTTTGAGGGGTGATAAAATTTGTTTTGTTTAATAAGTGGGATAGTGGGATTTTATAGGATAGTTTTTAATTGTAGGCTTTAAAAAAAAATGCAACCCATCCCTAAATTCATGAGGGTGGGCGATTTTTGAGGTGTATTTATATCAAAAAAAATTTTTTTTCCATAATAATCTAGTTGGGAGATAAAAATAATAATAGAAACAAAATGAGTTATTTTCTCCATTTTAAATGAAATTAAAAAATTAGGAAGGATATTGTTTTCTTTTCTTTTATAAAATTAAGGAAAAATAAAATATATAAATATTCATAATTAAATATTTAGAAACTTAAAATAAAAATGTGAAATAAGAAATATGTACTCCAAAAATAAATTGTAAGTTGGTTGGGATGAATTATAGAATAAAATGAAATATTTGGATAAGTGGTCGGAATATACTCCTAAATTATCGAGGGTCCAAAATTCTAAAGTCGTAGTCAATCGATCAAATATTAATACTAGAGGAAAATCGAAAATTGTTAAGCTCGAAAATGAGGAAGCGTAATTGACGTTGGAAGAAATGATTAAAAGTCGGTCGTGTTTTATTAATAACCCGGTTCGTGTTACTAAACCAAATAAATAAATCATCGCGATAACGTCATATCTCACGTCGTGAAAATTCGGGCGTCACATCGGGGATGGGCAAAGGCGACTGCTGCTATTCCACTCTTCGGCCCCGTTGTCCTAATCCCCTTTAAATCGGCGAGGGACGGAGTTTGTCCAAGGGAAGCGGGTCGTAGTATTTGAGGTATAATCATGATTATTGCGGATCCGAGCCTTGCTAGCTCCATTGTGGATTTTGCCTTTGCCTACGAGCGATAAGGTGACAGGTCTTGGACCATCTTATTCGGGGGAGTTACAAGGAAGAACGAAGGAATCATTGTCGATCCACACGATTAGGAGTTAATCGGACCGTTTGGTTGGCGCTACAAACCGACGCGAAACCGCTTACTTGTATTGCATAGGTTGGCGCTACAAATCCGCACGCAACCGCTACTTGTCTTGCATAGGATTGGCGTTACAAACCGCACGCAATCCTCCCGACCGCTTGAACCATAGTGCTGCGTGACCATGAACTGTTTTCTTAAAGCGTATAAGTATATTATATAAATATATTTTTCATGACGCTTGTGTGGATGTGTGTGAATTCATGCATCATCTCTCACGCGTTTTCATACAACTAAATTTCTCGCATCAACTATATATATCGCCACACTTGCACACGATCACCCCATCCATCGAGATTTTGTCTCACCCCCTCCTCTTTTCTAACCTTAGAAGATGACTTTGTCGAAGAAGTCGAACCCCTTGATTGAACTCTCGAGCTCCGCCCGTTGAACTCATTTCCTATCGTTATCTATGTTGAACTCATTTCCTATTTTCTTTAATTTTTCGATGTTGACTCTTTTATTTCCTTTGAAATTCGGATGTAATTGAAGGCGTAGGACCCATTTGACACTTAAGTGTGTGATATGATGTGTACTTTATTTTCTAGTTACGGATCGTAAGCTATTAAGTTGTTGAGATGTAATTGTAATCTTGTCGTACTTGTAGTTTTCCGCTGCTTTAGACCTTGTTTCACTTGGGATTGTTGCATCGTTTTCTAGAAATATTGGGTTATTTCTGTTTAAGTGATTGATCGACGTCGCGTCACGTTTGGGGCGTGACACCTAAGGTTGTGTTAAATGCATCTTTTTTAATTAAAAAACAGACACCTTAAGTATTTAATTTAATTAAAAAAATAAAATAGTCTATGGGTATCGGATACTCATCAACAAATGATGCCTAAAGACTTCATTTTATTTTCAAAATTGCCATCCCCTCTCAGGCATCATTTTTTGTAGAGAAATGATGCATATTTGATAATTTTATAGTATTTGTTTTTGTACTAGTGGGGGAAATTCTTTGTTGTCAGATTTTTAGTAATTCAACCTCCTCAACGAAACATCCGATTTATGTTATTCTTATGCCGTTAGAAAGATAAGACAATTATCTACAAATGTTGATCCGACAAGAAAGTCCCAATTCTTACTACAAATAGGTCAAAAAGTGATATTCTTTCAAGAGCGATCGTCTTTTTTGATTTACGCACAATTAAGCTAATTGGGGTATAACTTGGTCTAGAACTTCAATTAACATGATTCAAGTTTCAAAAGAAAGCTAAGACATAGATCTACAAGTAGACAACAAGTTTTGGGTTCATATATAGCTCAAAATTTCCAGAAATTTGTTTTGGGTTCATATATAGGGTTAAATTTCTGTCCGAAAATAAAGGTATTTTCCATCTCTTCAACAAGATCAAATCACAATAGAAAAATGGAAAAAAAATTATTTCTAAAATTTTTTCAACTAAAGGCTGAAGATTCAAGTCTAATAATGAGGTTTTTAAAAATCATGTATCCATCATCAATTTACATTTCTAATGTTAGTTCTAGCATAAGATCAATACCCGATCATACTTAAATGAAAAGGCAAAAATTAAAGAAAAAGATGAAGAAATATTTACCTCTTTGAAGCTTTCTTAACAATGGTGTATTTTGCCTAAGTATGGGGTGTGAAGAAGAAGTGAGGTTATTGGGGGATTTTATAAAAAAACCAAGAGGGCTTGGGGTAGAAAAATCCATTTTGCCCTCTTTTAAATTATTAATAAAAATTAGTATATTGAAAATCCTTAAGTAAGCTATTATTATTTTTAAAAATCCCGATAATTAATTAAAACTCATTTTTCATAAATTAGATGGTCACTAATAATAATAAAATGTGAGGTAGAAATTTTTGTCTCTAAATCCAAAAATATAAATAAACACTTTAGTGAAAATCTCAGAAAAGTCACTTAATCGGTCTAAAAATCTCGATCCTAAACTTTAACTCGAAACTCCATGATCATATCCATAATACATCATCGTGATGTCCATTCATATCCATTATCGTATTTAGGGACGTTGATCGGTTCCGGATACTCAAAATAAAAAAAAAAAAATGCATAAAGTCGAGAATCGCACATTTTAAAATGTAAACTAGATATTTGCAACGTTATTCTTGAATATTAATTTAAAAGTTTCAAGTAATTAAAAAGGGTTGGGTTGTCATAGATTTCTCGTGCTCTTTGTTGGACTTACTTCCTTTTTGATTCTTGTTGTTGGACTATTTCATCTTGTCTTTCCTTTTAAGTTGTAACCAAGGGCGTAGGACCCTTTGACATTTAAGTTTATGTTTAGATGTGTACTTTGGATTTTCCGGATTTCGTAAGTTGATTCGATTTTCGTTGCCTATAAGCTATAACTTGGATATTTTTGTTAGGATGTAATTTGTATTGGTACTTGTAGTTTATTTCCATTTGCTTTAGACTATGTTTTCATTTGGGGTTATGTTATTATTTGTCTGCAGATTTGTTTGGTTTATTTTTGTTTAAGTTGTTGATCGTCGCCGCATCCCCGCCCCGGGGCGTGACAATCTTTACTCAAATACAAGACATAGTATCTAAAATATTTTACTAGAGCTAATTGGATGTGCATGCTTTTAATTCGTTTTATTAATAATATCAATTATCCATTAAATATTGCGATATGCTATATTTTGGATTATGAATTATATTAAATAAATAATAAATAATTGAAGAAGTGTAAAATTTATTGTAGCATAATTTAGGTAATTCTAATGATTAAGGTAAAATAAAGTGTTCAGATTTTATATTTTCTTAATTTAAACAATTAAAATTTATTTTTAAGTAAATGGAGTTTTCGTAGATTTTCACAAATTTACAATTGATAGGATTTTAGCCATAATGTGAATCTCAATTTAATAGTTACTAATTTTAATTTTTTCCCAAAAATTAAATATTTATCTTTTTGGATAAGTATAACCATATATCGGTAATTATCAATTATGAAAAATTCAAAAAATATGCTATACGATCCTAATAATACAATACAAATTAGAAGAACAAACTTAAAAATTAAACCGACTTGGAAAACATAAATAAATATAGTATATAATACAAAACTAACAAAAATTACTTTCAAATTTAAATATTGATAAATGAGATTTATTATATATATGCGAGTTAACATTATGCAATGATTTTGGAAATAAAATAGATATAGATATGTATGGGTTTTATAGAAATAAATGTTGTATATACTTTTTGGGTATAAAATAATTAAATACGATTACATAGAAACAATTCTATTTATTTGTTTTATTATTTAGGCTATGTTTATTTATTAGTCTCAAACAATAACAAAAATATTGGTCATTCATTTCTTTATATAGTTTTTCATATAATCATTATATATTTAAGTAGAATGATATATATTGTTATTGATAAATCAAATGACGCTCGAATTTATTTATTAAAGTAACATGTACGATATACTATTTGTTGATATAAATTTCAACTCTTTCTATTGATCTAATTTAATTTTTCCAAAAATCAAGGTGTCACGCCCCAAAATGGAAGCCGTGACACAATTTACCAAACTTATGCGGTTTACAAGCGGCTTATTTATCCTCCAACATACGTCAATAGAACGATAAAATCCGGACTAATTATAAATAAGGGAATAACTAAGTTAGAGTATGGTTACAGCGAAATCCAGAAAAATTAAAAAACAATATAATAATTGTTCTCTATGGTCCTACGCCTGCTAATACATTAAATAAGTTCAAAGTCTAAATCATCACAAATAAAATCCATCGTCTTAATAAAGTCCATCATACAATACATAACTAAGCTACGTCTTGAGATCCATCGTCGCCATTGTCCTGATACAACTCTTCATCCTCTGGTTGATAAAAGAGGTGGGGTGAGAACAAAAATTCTCAGTGGGGGGTGCTGGTGTGCGAGTGTGGCTCGTTTTATGCACGGAAAATCATTTCAAGGAAAACAATGCATGATGTGCATATGACTTTGTCTCGTTGTTTGTATAAAGATTTTCCATTGACCATTATGTTAGATTGGTCAAAATCAGTCAAGCATTATTATTATTTTATTAAATTTACTTCCACTTTCAATTGGATAAAGCCGAAGCAAATTATCACACATCACTTGGATAAAGCCGAAGCAAATTATCCCATTTCACTTGGATAAAGCCGAAGCAAATTATCCCACATCACTTGGATAAAGCCGAAGCAAATTATCCCACTTTAAATTTTCACTTTACTTTTCACTTTCATTTTCAACTTCACTTCCACTTATCATTTCACTTCATGTTTCATTTCACTTCAATTTGCACTTCACTTTATTTAATTCCACTTTACGTGCACTTAAATTTTACGTCAAAATTTCTCTTCCAAGTACTATCTTACTCGTTCGAAAATTTTGATAAAATCGATTAGCAAGTCCGGAGTGATCTTGGTCACACGATATCCAGTATTTATTTCAAAAACAAAACTCGCGGTCTAGTTATCGGGCGGATAATTTAGCCGGTTTTAATATTCGGTTCGGTCATTATGTTCAAGCTCGATATTTTTATTAGATAAGTAAGAAATATCTCTTAAAATATTTATAAGGCAACCTGAGTTAGAAAATCTCAATTTCAATGTATTTAGCAATTTTAAAAATAAAATTATTTTTACTAAGGAGAACATTCCTTATCGGGTTTTAAAATTCAATTAGTTTCAATTCCAGACTCGAAAAATGATAAAGCCAGTTCCGAAAATTTCCAAATTCCCAGAGGGTTATATTTTTCAGAGGCTCGAGAAAGATTTTATAAAATTTGCATATTCGCCATCTAGTTTCCAAAAATTTCGATTTTTAACTTGATATTTTAAAATTAGGTAAATATTAAACCGAGAAGGATTTTGAGGTGATTCTAATTTTAAAAGCAATTTTTTGTTGTTAAAGGCTCGTTTCAAGTCGGATGGTTATGAAATTTGAACTAAAGGTTTAAAATATTATATTAAATAAACCTGCAAGTTTTCGAGATACCTTGACTGCCCCAGCTTTAAAAATTACAGTTTTAGTCCTTTAAGTTTTACAATTTTACATTATGATATCAAACTTGTTCCTTATTGTATTTTCTTGCCGGAAGGGGTCCCAATCTTTTAAATCACTTCATATATGAAATTTGTAGATTATTGGGTCCAATATTTCGAATTTTCAGATGTGGCCTCCACAGTTTTTCATATTTATACTTTTGACCCAATATTTCACAATAATTGCAAAAATAACCCAAGCTTCGATTTTTCTTGCACAAATTACAAGTCCAGAATTCCGAGAATATATAAAAACTTATTTTAAATAATTTTAAAATATATTTGAACATTCATAGCATCATAAATCATAAAAGCATAATGATGAGCAATTTTATCAACATTTTATGCAAGAAAAATATCATACTCATCTTTTTATTTTCTCAAAATTTTATTAAAACATAAATCTCATAAATACTTGATAAAATTCATAAAATATCATATTATCACATTAACATGCATTTTTGTGCACTAGTAGAAAGAATGATGCATTTTTATAGAAATATTTTTCACCCACCTCGTAGTAGTTTTTCGGGTTGATCAAAATGGAGTCTTCTTCTTGGTATCAACTTCTTAACTCAAACTCCTTAAGGTCAGCCCCTATATGGTATCCAAACCATATTTTGGTGTTAAAATTAAAGTCTCAAATTTTAAAGGGATTTAATAGGATTAAATGGCTACTACTTACCTTGATGCCTTCAAGTAGTCTCTAAAAATGGAATTTTTACTTAAAGCTTCTAACTTCAACATGAGATGGTGTAGATCAGCCCCTAAGTTTCAAAAATTCATATCCTTGAGTCAAAAATTAATTCTTCATAATGTCAAGAGGAAAAATGCTAAACCATAATTTTCTCACCTTAAATGTGTGTATTCTTGAATTTCCTCTTCAAGCTTGTAATCAAGTCTAGGTCTCTTAATTCTTCAATAAAATTCCTCTAGGAGTACCTCAACAAAATTGATTCATCAAGTTAGAAATTAGAGGTATGTTTTGAGGTTTCAAAAGAGGTAGAATGAAGATGGAAA
This sequence comes from Rehmannia glutinosa, assembly GCA_016081115.2. Lineage (NCBI taxonomy): Eukaryota > Viridiplantae > Streptophyta > Magnoliopsida > Lamiales > Orobanchaceae > Rehmannia > Rehmannia glutinosa. The sequence continues at coordinate 9,262 of JABTTQ020002251.1, forward strand.
AAAAAATTTCCTTACCTTGCTTGTAAATTTTCGGTCCCTTAGAAATTTTTGGAAGAGTGTCTTGTGTTTTCTTACTCAAAGATGACATGAGGGAAGGTTGAATGGTTTGAATAGATAGAACAAAATTTGATTCCCCTAATCAAGTTAAGGGCCGAAAGTTTATTGAGGGGATGATTTTTTTTTTGTTCAAGTTGTGCAATAATGTTGCTAATGTGGTTTAGGAGATTAAAAAAAAAAAAGATTCCCTCCATACTTGTTGGTGGCCGAATTGGTGGTTATTTTAGGGGATTAGAAATTATTTTGTTGACTAATGGGTAGTGGAAATTGTAGGGTGAATTTTTATGTTAAATGTTGTAGGCTTTGGAATAAAAAAGTGTAATCTATCCCTTATTTCTTGGGTGGGGCCGATTTCAAGGGATAATTTGTCAAGTTTTTTTCCCCCCGAATTATCTAGTTGGGAGATACAAAATAATAATATAGTAATTGAAGAAAAAAATTAAGTTATTTTCCCTATTTTAAGTGATAAAGTCCAAAATTAGGAAAAATATTTGTTTTCTTTTCTTTTATAAAATTGAGGGAAAATAAAATGTATAAATATCCATAATTAGATGTTTAGAAATTTAAAATTAAGGATGGAAAATAACAAATGTGTATTTTCTCAAAATAAATTGGAAGTTGATTGAGAGTGTATTATAGAATAAGGTGAAATATTTGAATAAAGATTGGAATGTACTCCTAAATTATCGAGGGTCCAATATTTCTAAAGTCAAAAATAATCGATCAAGAATTAATACTTGAGGAGGAAATATAATCGGTATGCTCGAATGTAAAGAAAAAGTAATTGACGTTGGAAGGGATAAATAAATGAGTGTCACCTTTTAATTATAATAGGTATTGCGACACTAAAAAAAATTGTCACTATACAACATCGTACAATATGTTGAAAAAAAACCGAGGCCTCACACAAGGACTAGTAAACGTTTACAAACAAAAACGAAAAAACCTCCTTATATGACATATATGTCCTTACCGGATAAAAAGTAAAAAAAAAAACCCAAAAAATCGAAAAAATCACAGCCATAGGATTTGACAATTAACACAAAAACTCCTGTTAGACCGTCTAACGGGTCTGACCTGTTAGACGGATCTAACCCGCAGACCCGGTGGCATTTCCGTAATATTAGCAAGGTGGTGTTTTAGTAGTTTTCGGGACCACCGTTATTAACAAATTCTTACGAAAAGTATTAACCATTCTTCTAAAAAGTATTAGCGATTCTTACGAAATGTATTAGTAGTTCCTCAAGAGTTATACTCCCGAAATGTATTAGCGATCCTTAAAAAAGTATTAGTAGTTCCTTGAAAAAATATTAGTAGTTCCCTGGAGAGTATTTTAGTAGTTTCCCGAATATAATTAAATTTTTCTCTCGAAATGTGTTATGATCCTTCTAAAAAGTATTAGCATTTTTCCAAATTTATTAGTAGTTACCTTGAGAGTATTTTAGTAGTTTCCCTGAATATAATTAAATATTTCTCCCGAAATGTATTAGCTATCATTCGGAAAAGTATTAGTAGTTTCTCGAAAAAGTATTAGTAGTTCCTTGAACAGTATTTTATTAGTCCTTCTAAAAGTATCATTTTTTCTCCTCAAAAGTATTAATAGTCCACCTAAAACGTATTAGTAGTCCTTCATAAAAGTATTAGCATTCCCTTATAAAGTATTAGCCGTTAACCTTCATTGCAAAACAACACTCAACACATCTCAGTATGACAGTATCAAACTTCAAAAAAATTCCCATAGCAACAAGTTTGTGACAGAGTAACTTAGCCCCATAAGACACATTCACTCTCACCACATGTTCGTTTAGACTCGCGAAAATGGGAATAGGGACCATGAATCTTCCGACGACCAAGTGTAACGCCCAGAATTTGGAGCCGTTACTCAATGGTAACTCATGCGTTCTCCCATTTGAGAATACAATCCACCAAATATTTGAGCAATATTAATTCTCAAATAAACATAGTTCTTCATAACCTCTCGGAAAACAGAGTCAATAGTCGCAATGAAATATTATTACAATCCGTTTGTCTAAGCGAAAGAGGTCTTACGCCCCTCTTTTACATCCAACATCGCAATTGTTCATAAACGAAACTTAAGGGTAGATCGAGAAACTAAGTCTAGGGATTAATCCGTCACTTGGTCGTCTTCGTTGACGTCTTCATATGGGTTATCAGCTGGCCGTTAAATAAAAGGTGGGGTGAGACAAAAATTCTCAGTGGGTGGGTGTCGGTGTGCGAGTGTGGCTTGTTTTATGCACGGAAAATAGTTTCATTGAAATCAATGCATAAAGTGTATATGACTTTGTCTCGTTGTTTGTATAAAGATTTCCATTAGCCATTATGTTAGAATTGCCAGAATTAGTCAAGCATTGTTATTGTCTTATTAAATTTACTTCCACTTTTAATTGGATAAAGCCGAAGCAAATTATCCCACATCACTTGGATAAAGCCAAAGCAAATTATCCCACTATACTTGGATAAAGCCGAAGCAAATTATCCTACATCACTTGGATAAAGCCGAAGCAAATTATCCCACTTCATTTGGATAAAGCCTGTTAGAGTTGACTCACCGAGTCAAAACTCTAATAATTTTAATTTGTTGTTATCTTGTTATTTTGCCAAGTTTCTAGAACAAAAATAAACTAATTATTTGCAGGCCCAATTACATGATTTTGGAGACTTAGTCGGCTGTTTTGGGAGTTGAGAGATAGTGGGGATTGTGTCCTACTTTCAAGGAACCAACATCTCTCAATCTCCCACTAACCCCTTAACTTGAAAGTTGGTTGTGTGGCCTATTTTGTAGGGATGCAGCCGTACTATAAAAGGGCAAGGAGATCGCACAAAGCAAGGCACGGATTCGAGCATAAGATTTGAGTTTTCACAAAAAGAGTCCAAGTTTTTCACAAGAAGAGGGAGAGGTGCTAAGTGTGTTCGTTAGGTGTTGACGTCACCTTTCTTAACACCTCTTGAAAGTTAAATCTTCTTGGTAGTTTTGGGAGACAATCGTGAGTCAGGATAGGTTATAGTTGTTCTCTTATGTTTACGGTAGAAGGTTGAGTTAAGAGATCAAGTACAATAGGGAAGTCTTGGTCTTGTTCTTTATTTGGTGTAATCAACATTCTACTTCATTGTTTTTGCCTTAGTGGCGCCGCACAAGTATTTTTATACTTGTGCAAATTTTTATTCCCTGTGTTCATTCTCATTTTTATGCTTTGGTTATTTTTCTTAATTGATAAAATAAACAAAGAATCGAAAAAAATTCAAGTTTCATTTGGGTGACACCTAGAGGTGTTGCCAACACTCGCACAACACTCATTGCAAAACTTAAGAATTCGACCCTTGAATTCTAACAATTGGCATCAAGAGCCTACACTTGATACTACTAAGTGAGATCCTGTTTGTTTTTGCAGTGTTTGCTGATGGATGGTCAAGGAATTTCGATGGTTCGTCCCCCAGTTCTCGATGGAACGAACTACTCCTATTGGAAAGTTAAGATGAGGGCCTACATAAAGTCGATTGATGAGCGCGCATGGAGGAATATCCTGGTTGGATGGACTCTCCAAGAATCATAGATTTGATGGTGATTATTCGAAAAAGAGAGATAGATCGGACGAATGATGAGATTCAATTGGCGAGTTTCAATTCCAAAGCTTTGAACGCCATTTTTAGTCTTTGGATATGACTCTCTTCAAAGTAATCTCAAACTGTAACTCAGCGAAAGATGCGCGGGATGCTCTGCAGCTGCATTGTGAAGGTACACAGGGTGTTCGTAGAACCAAATTGAGACTCCTTGCAACTCAATTTGAACATCTACGAATGGAGGAAGATGAAACCATTTCATCTTACAATGCTAGAATTTGTGAGATTGCTAATGAAGCACATGCTCGGGAGATCCAATCGAATGTGAAAGACTTGTATCTAAAGTCATGAGATCACTTCCTAAGAGATTTAATGTCAAAATCTACACCATTGAGGAAACCAAGAACACGGAGACTCTACGTCTTGATGAACTCATGGGTATTTTGCAGACTTTTGGGCTGAACTTGGCTCAACAGGAGGAATATGAGACGAGAGGAAAAGGAAAAAGCATAGCTTTTTTCATGGTCGAGGAAGCTACGGTGATGCCCAAAGTGATGCCAACACTGTAATGGAACACTTCATCAAGGAAATGGAAGATTCAGAACTTGGTGAAGAAACCATTGCAATGTTGACAAGAAGGTTCAACAATGTATTCAAAAAATTAAACAAGGGCAAAGATTCCAAAACTCCTTTCAACAACAGAGGATTCAAGCCGAAGAAACCTATTAATGCTGGAACTCCTACTCCCATGAAGAAGTATGATCAGACCTTTGAGAATCCATTCTTTAAACCAAAAGAAATGGATAGAATCCAATGTCGAGCATGTAAGGGGTTTGGTCACTATGCCAACCAGTGCGCCAACACACTTAGGGAACGTGGGATGAACGTATGTGTTTCCCTAAGTGATGATGACACTGATGCTGAAAAGGTGGAGGAAGAGGAGCTCAATCAAGGCTTGTTTACTATGTGCGAAAGTGTGCATCAGAATTCTGGAAGTTCCAGAAGTGTTACCAGAAGTGTCGTATCACCTGATACAACACCTGGCGACACCTCAGAATCTGAAGAAGATCAGGTACTCTGTTTCAGATCGTCTCATAATGTTGGACCAGGACACTTGTCCTCGAGCTCTTTGGATTTTGATAATCAAGATCACGATTTGATTATTAAAAACAAAGAACTTGTAGAAAGTTTGTCCCAAATAAAACTTGAAAATGACGTTTTCCTCAAAGAAAATGAAGATTTAAAAGCTTCAGTCTCAAAATTGGAAGTTCTTTTGACTAAGAAGGATAAAGAACTTGATCAAACAAAAACTGAACTTTGTAATCTTCAGAAAAGGGTGAGTCAGTTTGATTCTAGCTCTATTGTGGTTGATGAAATTATGAAAACAGCTAGGTTTGACAAAAGTGGTTTGGGCTTCAAGCCTGATAAACCTACAAAGCAAAAATTGACTGATTCTGTGAATATGTTGGACTCTGAAAATTCTTCCAAACGTCATTTTGTTTGTCATTATTGTCTAACTCCTGGGCACACTAGACCTTTTTGTAAAGAACTGAAAAATGATAAGAAAAAAGGTCAAGTGTGGTCTGAAGTGACACAACACACACAGCACGACACCTCAAGAAAAATGATAAATTTTTCCAGTAACTCTTCTGGAGTGAGTGAGACAGATGTTGAAAGCCATTCTTGTCTTGTTGTTTACACTTCTCTCAAGTCCAATGTTGAAGGCACTTGGTATTTCGATAGTGGCTGCTCACGCCACATGACAGGTACCAAGTCACATTTAACTGATTATGAAGTGTGGAATGGAGGAAGAGTGAAGTTTGGTGGTGGTGCTAAGGGAATTATAATTGGTAAAGGAACTCTGAATGTCAAAGGTTTTCCTAAACTCAAGAATGTTTTTCATGTTGATGGCTTACTTGCTAATTTAATTAGTATAAGTCAATTGTGCGATGATGATTTGCATGTTAAGTTTGATAAAGACTCTTGTTCTGTCTTTGATAGCAATGATACGTGTGTAATGGTGGTACTAGATCTACCGATAATTGTTATTTGCTTGGAAAAGATGAAACATGTCATCATGTCGATTTTGATGAAAACATTCTTTGGCACAAAAACTTGGACACGTTAATTTTCGAAATTTGAAAAAATTAATCGATCTTGAAGCGATTAGGGGTATTCCCAAACTTACCTTCAATGGTAAAGTCACTCATGTTTGTGAACCTTGTCGAAAGGTAAACAAACCAAGGTGTCTCACCAGGTGAGACAACACTTCAATACCACACCGCTTTGAGCTCGTTCATATGGATTTGATGGGTCCGGTTGAGGTTGATAGTTTAGGAGGGAAGAAATACACTTATGTGTGTGTTGATGATTTTTCGAGATTTGCTTGGGTTGAATTTTTGAAAGAAAAATCGAAACCTTTGAGGCTTTTAAGAGACTTTACACTAGAATTTGTAACATGCACGATTCAAGTATTGCAAGGATTCATTCTGATCATGGGAAAGAATTTGAGAACATTTCATTTTCAAATTTTTGTGAAAAGAAAGGAATTTTCCATGAATTTTCAGCTCCCATAACACCCCAACAAAATGGGGTGGAAAGAAAAAAACGAGAACCTTGCAAGAGATGGCCCGAGTAATGTTGTGCTCGAAAAATATTTCAAAAGATTTTGGGCGAAGCTTTGAAATACTGCATGTCACATTTCTAACCGTGTGTACTTGAGACCGGGCTCTACTATGACTTCATATGAAATTTTAAATGGAAAGAAGCCTAATCTCAAGTATTTCCATGTGTTTGGGTGTGTCTGTTATATCTTGAATGACAGGGAAAATTTGGGAAAGTTTGATCCTAAAAGTGACAAAGGCATGTTTCTTGGTTATTCTAAAAATAGCCATGCTTATCGTATTTACAATCTTCGAACTAGAACAATTCAAGAAACTGTTAATGCCGTTTTTGATGATTTGTCAATTTTAGGAAATAAGTCAGAGGATGAGAACATTTCTGATGTGATTGACTCTATTATTCTGCAAAAACCTGCGTCTGTTGTTTGTGATTCTCAGGGTGTTACCGGAGGTGAGACCACACCCACCCAACACTGTCTTTGCCGATCTGGTGAGCAAGAAAGCTCCGAAAGTGAAGCTGAACTCGATCAGAATCTCGTTCCTGTGCAAAGAGATCCTCCAAGGAAGATCCAGAAAGACCATCCAACCACTCAAGTCATTGGAGAAGTGTCTGATAATATCAGAACAAGGAGAAAGGAAAGATCGAACTACGGGGATATGGTGAGACCTTCCTTTTTCTCTTCTACATGCTTGATGGTAAGTCTTCGCTTGTTTTGTGTCAAACATTGAGCCCAAGAACATTAATGAAGCTCTTAAGGATGAATTCTGGATTAATGCCATGCATGAGGAATTGAACCAATTCATTAGAAATGATGTTTGGGACTTGGTTCCACGTCCTGACAATGTTAATGTCATAGGCACTAAATGGATTTTCAAGAATAAAAGTGATGAACATGGAAACATTGTTAGGAACAAAGCTAGACTAGTTGCACAGGGTTACACACAAGTAGAAGGTGTTGATTACGATGAGACGTTCGCACCTGTTGCTCGTCTTGAGTCTATTCGATTATTATTGTGTGTTGCTTGCTCTCTTGATCTTAAGTTGTACCAAATGGATGTCAAAAGTGCTTTTCTTAATGGCGTGTTAAATGAAGAAGTGTACGTAGAACAGCCAAAAGGATTTCAAGATCCACACAAACCTAATTTCGTTTTTAAACTTAAGAAGGCGTTGTATGGATTAAAACAAGCCCCTAGGGCTTGGTATGAAAGATTGGCAGATTTCTTAGTACAATTTGGTTTTAAAAGAGGTGGTGTTGATAAAACCTTGTTCATTAAGAAAGATAGGCACCATATGACTATATCTCAAGTCTATGTGGATGATATAGTGTTTGGTTCTACTTGTGATTCTTTACGTGATGATTTTGTGAACTCAATGTCTTCCACTTTTGAAATGAGCTTGGTTGGGGAACTTAATTTCTTTCTAGGTTTACAAATTAGACAACTACCGATGGTATTTTTGTCTCACAATGTAAATATGCAAAAACCTGGTTAAGAAATTTGGTCTTGATAACAAACAAGCACATGAGAACACCCATGAACACTAGTCAAAAGTCGTGCGGGGATGAAGTGTCGAAGGTGTTGACAACACCTTATACAGAGCATGATAGGGAGCCTACTTTACCTCACTGCTAGTCGGCCAGATCTTATGTTTAGTGTTTGTGTGTGTGCCCGGTACCAATCTGACCCTAAAATCACTCACTTGAATGCTGTTAAACGAATAATCAAATATGTGAGTGGATCTGCTGATTTAGGGCTATGGTACACTAAAGACACTAACACAAATTTGGTGGGGTTTAGTGATTTGATTTGAAATTTGGTGACTTAGAGGATAGAAAGAGTACCTCGGTGGATGTTTTTATACGGGGAACAATCTTGTGTCGTGGTATAGTAGAAAGCGAGTTGTGTTTCTCTTTCTCTCGCCGAGTCCGAGTATGTGGCAATGGTTCATGTTGTGCCCAACTTATCTGGATGAAGCAAATGCTTGATGATTATGGTATTTCTAGTGATATATTGACCATGTATTGTGACAATTTAAGTGCTATAGATATCTCTAGAAATCCGGTGCAACATTCCCGAACTAAACACATTGACATAAGGCACCATTTTATTCGGGATTTGGTGGAGAAAGGTTTGATTCACATTGATCATGTTTCCACCGAAAATCGATAGTTTGACATTCTCACTAAATCGTTGGATTTTGAGAGATTTTCTAGTCTTGGAAATCTCTTGGTCTTTTGTGTTTCAAACAAAGTGAAGTGTGGTGCGAGGTGTGACGACACTTGTCGTAACACCTATTTCTTTTATTTTCTTTTGCTTTTTCTTTTTTTAGGTTTTAGGCATGGTGCATAATATCTTGGGGTTTTCAAATTGGGTGTGCCATCCGTGAAACCTCTTGATTGGATTCGAGTTATTCTTGTGGCCAAAAATCGGATTGAATACACTACAAGTACTTGCACATTTTCTTCCTTATATTTGTACATTTTTAGCTCCTCTGTTTTGAAGTTTGTTACTAAGTAGTTGAGGGGTCTTTCATCTCTTGTATGATCATGCCCCATGCGAAAATTGTAACGTTTTTCAAACATGAGCTTGGCTCCGCTGATTATAGTCATTAAAGTAGTTGAGGAATCTTTCACATTTCTGTGATCATGTTCCATGTGAAACAATGACTTGTTAATTAAGAGCTTATGTGTACTTAAAAAAAAAATTGGAGAAAAATACACAAAATGTGTATATGAAAAAAAAAAGGAAAAATACACAAAGTGTGTATGAAAAAAAAAACGCGTGTACATTGATTCAGTGTGGTTGAATTTGTGCAAGGAAAAATCATTAAAAGATCTGATGTATGGCCATGAAAATTGTTTTGATGAAAACTGGGAAGTGTTTAGCCAGATGTGGCCAACACCTTCTGTGAACACCTTGTGGTATTTTTTTGACTTTTGTGTGCTTGATCGCATTTTTTTTTTTTCCTTCTTTTTCGTTTTTTTTTTTTTCATTTTTAGGCATAATCGGGAGTTGATTAAGTGGATTTGTCCCTATAAATTGATTTTCAAAGTGGTTACGTGGGGTGGTTATTTTTTTCTCTCCATTATCCTAAATTTTAGGGGCTTAATGTTAGTGGGTTGAATTTAGGGGAGTTACATATCCGGAATTTGAGATAAATATACGCACTTAGTGGGTAGTTATTTTGGTCTTTATATTGCTTATAAATACTATGATTTATTTCAAGTGTTTGTAACATCATTTTTCCCATTTTCGATCCTCTTTATTTCCCTACAGGTCGTGATTTTCAATGGAGGATGAAAATATTGCCAACATTTTGGCCCAATTAAAAAATAACCCACCACCTCTTTCATCATCATTAAACCCAACACAAACACCCATTCCATCATCTTCTCACAACCCGTCACCTACCACCCAAAATCCACCATCATCCACCTCTTCACCACCAAAATCCACAAAATCCACTGCCATGGCGTACGATCCATCTGATATTAGAAGTGAGTGGGCGAGAGCTACAGCGAAGCCACCTTCTTCGAGTGTTCCAGAAAGTGTGACCGCACCTGAAGAAAACAGGGACGAAAACCCTAGTACGACCGAATCCGCTGTGCCTTCGGCAGCGATTGTCCCTATAATCACCGAAATCGATGTTCTGGGGGTCCAACTTCCAGGACACGAAGAAAATCCGCTGGATGCTGATGACCCACCGGATTTGGAAAGCATCAAACAAACATTCGGTCCTTTAGGCACTCCATTCACAAAAAGATCTCGTCGACTTCAACGAAAACCCCCGGTTACGGAATACGCACGACCCAAGAAACGATCTCGAGGCTCAGGTAATGTTGGGTCATCTTCTTCTTCAAAATTCTCAAAAATTCCTTCTCCTGCTCCCTCTAATGTTGAAAAAGAAGGTCCTACTGTTGACCCTATGACTGGGAGAAGTGTTGAGGGAGAAGACAACCCTGCTGAAACCAGGTCTGAGGAAATTGGGGGTGAGGGTGACGAGTCTACTGTTCCTGCTAATGTGTCTGGAGGTGTGTCTCCAGGTGATGCCAACACCCAGGCAACACCTGAAGAACAAGGGAAGTTTTCAGAATCTGGTTTGGATGATGCTGAAGAGAGTAGTGATGCCTCCGATTCTGAGTCGGAGTATGAGGGAGAAGAAGTAAGTGATGAAAATGAGAGCACGGAAGAAGGGGCCACAGAAACAGAGGTTGAGGAAGATGATCCAGAAATGCACATCCCTATTGCTGAACTAAGGTCCAAAAGGGCTGCTGATCGAAATGTGTCTGGAGGTGTTGCCACACCTCACACAGCACAACATGAAAATATGGAAGAAATAGATGAGGAGATGGCTGAGGAATTTGCCCAAGCTCGGGCAAGTGATTCTGATATCGAGATAAGTAATCCACACTCCTCTGAATTTCTTTCCATTAAAGCTAGTGAAATTTGGGAAGTTGTCATCAAAAAGGATATCATTACTGAAAAACCTCTTAATCTTGATGATTTTTCCAAATATAACCTGGTTCAATTTCTGGAAGATCGACATTTTCTGCAAACTACCATGCATGCTAAACCGTTTGTTGATGGTATTGTTCGAGAATTTTATTCAAACATTTTAAAGAATACCTTCAACAAACACTCGGCAAAATTTGGAAAAGTTTACCTACGGGGAAAACTTTATAACTTCACACCTTCAATCATTAACAACCACCTTGGTTTGTCTAATGATGAAGGAGAATTAATTTTTGAAAATGAGGATGAAGTTATAAAGGAGCTCACTGGAAATGTTTTGAAAAATTGGCCAAAAGCTCCACTTAAGTTGTACTCTTCACACTTAACTTCTAAATATGCTGTTCTTCACAAAGTGGCCATAGCTAATTGGATTCCTACCTCGAATAATTCTACTGTGACTAAAGCCCAAGGGCATTTTATTTTTAAACTTGGTAGAGGAGTCCACATAAATTTTGGTGAGCATGTTTTCTCCTTAATTTCCCATTTTGCTGAGAAGAAAAGCACATATGGTAGTTTAATCTTTCCTTCCCTCATCTTCTCTGTTCTCAAAGCCCAAGGAATACCACTCAAAGATCACGAATCGTTCACCCCTGAGCCTTCTTCTATTCCCATCAAAACTGATTTACTTGAGGGACCCCATATTCGTGACCTTCCTATAGGTGTGGAGAGAGGTGTTACCACACCTCCTGGCACACCTCCTGCCTCCCAGCAATTTATCCCTGTTCCACTCCACCTTCTTGAACTCCAGTTACAAAATGCCATTGCACAAATAGAGCTATTTACTCGTATTCGGGATGAAACGAGTAAGTTAATTTCTGCCCAAAAAGGGGGAGACACTGGCACAAAAACAAGCGAGGTTGGAACGGGAACTGAAGTGCTAGGGGCTGAGGATCAAGGGGGAGACGAGGAAGAAGTAGGTACAGCTGCAGGGGGAGTACAGGGTGCAGAGATTGCTGGAGATCAAAGTGCTGCTGAAGGTGTCAATGAAGGTGTTGCCCATACTGTTGGCAACACCCCTCAATCTGAATCCAGTGATCATTCTCCTGTGTTCTGAAGACATGTTTGGCTGGATGTTTGATGTTTTGTTTTGGGATGCTTTTGGGATAATTGTACTCTGATAACTCTGATTTCTTATCTTGGTTCTTGTTTCTTCTTTGTTTTTTCTTCTGGATGATTATGTGTGTTTTAGGGGGAGCATGTATTTGAACCGGTTTTTGGTTGATTCCTCCTATGATTACTTGCGTAGTTCTACTTCTCTTATTCTTAGTCCGGTGATTTCACAGTTATTATTATGATGAGTTTTAGGGGAGTAGTTCTTAGCTTGGTTCGCTATTTGTGATTACTTTGGATGGATTGTTTTTATTCTGGGATATGCTTGTATGGTGTTATTTAGACATTATTTTGTCTAAGGTTTTTGCGAGGTTTTGTTCGTAAATTGGCAAAAAGGGGAGATTGTTAGAGTTGACCTCTTTGAGTCAAAACTCTAATAATTTTAATTTGTTGTTATCTTGTTATTTTGCCAAGTTTCTAGAACAAAAATAAACTAATTATTTTGCAGGCCCAATTACATGATTTTGGAGACTTAGTCATTTTGTTTTGGGAGTTGAGAGATAGTGGGGATTGTGTCCTACTTTCAAGGAACCAACATCTCTCAATCTCCCACTAACCCCTTAACTTGAAAGTTGGTTGTGTGGCCTATTTTGTAGGGATGCAGCCGTACTATAAAAGGGCAAGGAGACTGCACAAAGCAAGGCACGGATTCCAGAGCATAAGATTTGAGTTTTCACAAAAAGAGTCCAAGTTTTTCACAAGAAGAGAGAGAGGTGCTAAGTGTGTTCGTTAGGTGTTGACGTCACCTTTCTTAACACCTCTTGAAAGTTAAATCTTCTTGGTAGTTTTGGGAGACAATCTGTAGTCTGGGATAGGTTATAGTTGTTCTCTTATGTTTACGGTAGAAGGTTGAGTTAAGAGATCAAGTACAATAGGGAAGTCTTGGTCTTGTTCTTTATTTGGTGTAATCAACATTCTACTTCATTGTTTTTGCCTTAGTGGCGCCGCACAAGTATTTTTATACTTGTGCAAATTTTTATTCCCTGTGTTCATTCTCATTTTTATGCTTTGGTTATTTTTCTTAATTGATAAAATAAACAAAGAATCTGAAAAATTCAAGTTTCCGCTGGGTGACACCTAGAGGTGTTGCCAACACTCTGCACAACACTCACTGCAAAACTTAAGAATTCGACCCTTGAATTCTAACAAAGCCGAAGCAAATTATCCCACATCACTTGGATAAAGCCGAAGCAAATTATCCCACATCACTTGGATAAAGCGAAAGCAAATTATCCCACTTCACTTGGATAAAGTCAAGCAAATTATCCCACATCACTGGATAAAGCCGAAGCAAATTATCCCACTCGGATAAAGCCGAAGCAAATTATCCCACTTTAAATTTTCACTTTACTTTTCACTTCCATTCTCAACTTCACTTCCACTTATCATTTCACTTCACGTTTCATTTCACTTTACATTTCACTTCACTTGACATTTCACTTCAATTTGCACTTCACTTCATTTAATTCCGCTTTACGTGCACTTAAATTTTTACGTCAAAATTTCTCTTCCAAGTACTATCTTACTCGTTCGAAAATTCTAATAAAATCAGTTAGCAAGTCCGGAGTGATCTTGGTCAGACGATATCTGGTATTTATTTCAAAACAAAACTCGCGGTCTAGTTATCGGGCGGATAATCTAGTCGGTTTTAATATTCGGTTCAGGCATTATGTTCAAGCTCGATATTTTTATTAGATAAGTAAGAAATATCTCTTAAAATATTTATAAGTCAACTGAGTTAGAAAATCTCAATTTCAATGTATTTAGCAATTTTTAAATAAAATAATTTTTACTAAGGAGAACATTCCCTTGCCGGGTTTTAAAATTCAATAGGTTTCAATTCCGGACTCGAAAAATGAAAAAGTTAGTTCCAAAAATTTCCAAATTTCTAGAGGGTTATATTTTTCATAGGATCGAGAAAGATTTTATAAAATTTGCATATTCGCCCTCTAGTTTCCAAAAATTTCGATTTTTGACTTGATATTTTAAAATTAGGTAAATATTAAATCGGGACGGATTTTTAGGTGATTCTAATTTTAAAATACTTCTTTGGGCAGTAATAAGTTGTGGTTAAAAAAGTTTTGAAAATTTCGAAAGTTAGGTACCTCATTTTCACAAATTACAATTTTGGCCCAAAAGCCATTTTTTGTCGTTAAAGGCTCGTTTCAAGTCGGATGGTTATGAAATTTGAACTAAAGGTTTAAAATATCATATTAAATAAACCTGCAAGTTTTCGAGATACCTTGACTGCCCCAGCTTTAAAAATTATAGTTTTAGTCCTTTAAGTTTTACAATTTTACATTTTGATATCAAACTTGTTCCTTATTGTATTTTCTTGCCCGGAAGGGGTCCCAATATTTCAAATCACTTCATATATGAAATTTATAGATTATTGGGTCCAATATTTCGAATTTTCAGATGTGGCCTCCACAGTTTTTCATATTTATACTTTTGACCCAATATTTCACAATAATTGCAAAAATAACCCAAGCTTCGATTTTTCTTGCACAAGTTACAAGTCCAGAATTCGAGAATATATAAAAACTTATTTTAAACATTTCTAAAATATATTTGAACATTCATAGCATCATAAATTATAAAAGCATAATGATGAGCAATTTTATCAACATTTTATGCAAGAAAAATATCATACTCATCTTTTTATTTTCTCAAAATTTTATTAAAACATAAATCTCATAAATACTTGATAAAATTCATAAAATATCATATTATCACATGAACATGAATTTTTGTGCACTAGTAGAAAGAATGATGCATTTTTGTAGAAACATTTTTCACCCACTTCGTAGTAATTTTTCGGGTTGATCTAAAATGGAGTCTTTTCTTGTATCAACTTCTTGACTCAAGCTCTTGAAGGTCAGCCCCTAAATGGTATCCAAACCATATTTTGGTATTAAAACTAAAGTCTCAAGTCTAAAGAAATTATACTAGGATCAAATGGCTACTACTTACCTTAATGTATTCAAGTATTCTTGAATTTCCTCTCCAAGCTTGTAGTCAAGTCTAAGTCTCCTAATTCTTCAAGACAATTCCTCTAGGAGTACTTCAATGAAAATGATTCATCATGATTAGAAGGTGAAGGTATATGGTGATGATTTGAGAAAGAAAATGAAGTTGGAAAAATAAAATTTTCTTACCTCTTCTACTTTGAATTTTCGGTCAATTGGTTGTTGATAGAAGGATTTGTGTATTGTTTTTGTCTAAGTATGAAAGAATGAGAGATTTGGGTGTTGTAGGATGGAAAATGAAATTTGTTCTCCTTAGAAACCTTAATGGCCGATTTTGTTGTGTAGGGAGATAGAATTTGTTTTTTTTTTTTTTTTTTTTTGGTTTAATCTTTAGAATGGATTGTTGGGAGATTTGTGGTGTGGTAAGATAAAAAAAAATTAAATTTGATTCCCATCAAGACTCTATGGCCGAAAGGGAGTGATGCAGGGGGGTATTTTTTTTGTTTTCTTGTCTTTTGGTTTTAATTAATGTAATAGAATTTAATAGGTGGGGTTGTTTGTAGGTAAAAAAAAAAAAAAAAAAAGAATTGACTGCCCTCAATTTTTCTTCATAGCCGAAAGTTTTAGGAAAAAGTCTCATTCCTTACCTTTTTCTTCTTTTATGTCTTGTTGTTTTGTGTGAGTTGGGAGACAAAATGGAGAGGGTGTGTGTATAATAATTAAATAAAAGTGAAACTTTACAATAAATGGGGTAGTAGATGTGTTTAAATTAATGAAGGTGTACAAAAATAAAAGTTGTTAAGGTGGAAGTTTATAATTGAAGAAAGTAGTTCTTTATCATCCTCTTGCATGTGGACGTCCTATACTCCAAATTTTGTAATTTGTTTTTTTTAAATTTTCTGTAAAGTTGTTGGGTGAAGAAAAAAAAAAAAAAAATTGGAAGTTGGTCGGGGATGAATTATAGAATAAGGTGAAATATTTGGATAAGGATTGGGATATATTCCTAAATTATCTAGGGTCCAATATTCCTAAAGTCGTAGTCAATCAATCAAGTATTAATAATAGATGAGAATATAAAATCGTTAGGCCTGAAAACGAGGAAGGCGTAATAGACGTTGAAAAAGATAAACAAAAGTCGGGTCGCATTTCATTAATAATGGGTTCGTGTTACTTAACCAAATAAATAAATCACTACACAACGTCGTATCTCACGTCGCTAAAATTCGGGGCGTCACACCAAGCACTGCCCGTTGGACCACGAGTCACTTAGTGCAAAAAAGACGTTCATGGAAATTGGTTGTTGCACTATGGGTTGAGTCTTGTTCCATCTAACCCAAATCCAAACCATTTGTTTCCTTCAGATTTTTTTATGAAGGGGTGTACAAATTGAGAATTTTATTGTGGAAGACATCAGCTTTGATGTGCTGGAAGGGATTGATTTTAGAAAAAAAAAAAAAAAAAAAAAAGGAAGTTGAAAGAGAGGGTCCCACCAAGTTTTGTGATATTACGCTCTAACTCCACTACCTGGTTTCACCTAAATGGGTTTGAATTAGGGATCCGTCTAACGGATTCGATCCGTCAGACGGTCTGACAGGAGACCACTTTGATAATTAAATGGCTGGGATTAGTCAATACCATCTTACATAGAGATCTCAGCCATATTTGATCCAATTAATACCTTTGTTATATTATTTAAATAAATTATACTTGGTTTAATATGGATGTATTTGAATCCTCTATTTGAATCTTTGTAGTCCTTCCCATACCTGGTATATGTATATATTTATATATTAATTCAAGGAAATGAACAAATTAATTAATTGAACAATGACCCAAAAAAAAAAGGAAAATATTCATTAATTAATAATAACGTGGAGAGACAAATAAACACAATCATACAGAAAGACAAAAAGGCATATATTAATCATATGCCATAATAACCCAAGATAAAAAAGAATTAAAATACAACAAGACACAACGATCATAAAATTATCTAGGGTCCAACATTCCTAAAGTCGTAGTCAATCGATCAAGTATTAATAATAGAGGAGATTATAAAATCGTTAGGCGAAAACGAGGAAGGCGTAATAGGCGTTGAAAAAGATAAACAATCAATAGCATTCCCGCCCTGACTTGTGCAAGACTGGACAATGTCAATAGCCTTCTCAACGACAGAATCCTGCAAACAATCATCAATTTCTTGGGCCGCGGCCATATGAATATGGCTGCCTAGCAACGACACCATTATCAAGGCCGCCATTAACATGGATGATGCTTTCAAAAGACTATAAATGCCCGCCATATACATATATTCGATTGAATTAATAATCGATTAAGGGTGCCAATTTATATATAGGATGCATTCGATGGGCAGAGTTGGGAAATTAAATTAAATAATGAATATTGTTAATTAAACCTTCATGTGGAGGAATTAAAAAAATATATTTTAGAAGATATGGTAAACTGATGCAGATTTTGTAAGTTTTGAATTATTGCTTTTCTTTTTTCCAATGTCATGTATGCCACTATAACTGTTTCTATATATCAGCTGGAGATCTCATTTTGGGTTTTTTAAATATGTTTATCAAAGATTAGTTTAGATGAACTACTTTGCGTGGAGTTATCGTGAAGTGTATTGTTAATTTAATTACACAACGTGTGTGGCATTAATGGCGTAGATTTTCTAATCTTTCTATTTATTTTTTAATCTAGCTAGTTGGTATTGAAAAATATATTAGTAGATTGGTTGAATCTTATAATTAATATGATTAATACAATTAAATGAATTACTAATTCAATCTTAGAAATATAATGGCAAAAACTCATATAGGACCGTCTTACGGGTCTCAATCCGTAAGACGGATCCAATTTGACCCGCGGATCCTGTTGACTAGGTCCGCGGGTCAACAACAGCTCATGCCCTCTTTTTTTTGTTTTTCTTTCTCAGTTAAAGTAACAGTTTTATGAGAAAAAAGTATCAGTTATTTTAGATAAAGTATCATATTTTTTAATATAGTCACAAATTATGATTATATTACATTGAAGGACAAATAAATATATCAGAGTTAAACTAACACCTTTATGAGGAAAAATATATATTTTTTGAGACAAAATATCATGTTTTAAGAGTAAAAATATCTATTTTCTAAATAAAGTATTACTTTTTTAATAATAAATACAAAGAAAAATTAGTAATAAATATGATAGAGTTAAAGTAATACTTTTATAAGTAAAAGTATTTATTTTTTTGAGATAAATTAACAAATTATGAATATATTACAATATATATATATATATATATATATATATATATATATATATAGGGGGAGGATCAAGTGAGACCATGTCTCTAGGTGAGACACAATGGACTAAACTCAACCATCCCCCACCATTAATCAATGGGTATGATTTAATGGATAAAAAATATATTAAAATATTAATTTAATCAATATAAGGATAGTAGGGTAAAATAACACAACAAGTTAGTTACAAAAATGGAATCAAATCTCTTTATCTCTCATACATCTCCCAATTTTTTTAAGTAATGTATCTTTTAGAATCCAATAAAACATTTTATTTTTTCTTTTCAATTTATTATCTTTTAGAAAAAAATTCCAAGCATGAAAAATATAGAAAAATTCCTAAAAAAAAAAGTAAAGTATCTTTTAGAATCCAATAAAAATATATTTTTTCTGATTGTTTTTTGCATTTTATTTGAAATGTATAATATAATATAATATAATATAATATAATAAGTCAACATATAACAAATTGAAAAAATAGTGTTGTTCGCCAAAAATTATTTGGATCTCTATATTGCAAGTGTACAGTGTAGTTTATAGGATAATTGCGAGTAAGGTCATATTCCACAGGGATTGACTATGAAACACTTAGGCTATAATAACATCACATTCCAATTTTATTGAAGTAGTCGAATATCACGAGTTTTATAAAATCAAAAATTAAAAATAAAAGAATAAATTTTGAACCCCACAAGTATTTTCAACAAATACAAAAGCAACCCTAGGTACATAATCTCAACATGCTTCTTTACTATTAAATCTAATTAATTTTTAGCAAAACCAATTCATGCGTTTCTATGGGTTTAATTCCTAAGTTAGTCTATTCTTTTCCCCCCGGGGGCAGCGCATAAACAGTAGAATAATAACAATTGTTTGCATGAGAAACAAAATCATCACGTTACATATTCTTTTGGTGACAATAAATATCTCGTCGTTGAATCGTATTTATTGGTGACACATTATTTTGTCATTATAAATACACATTAAGTGACACGCAATATTTCGTAACGTTAAATCACCTCTTTCATAACAAGCTGTGTAATATATGATGAAATTATAAACACAATCGCGATACCAAAATTCATCATTAGAATTTGATGAATTTGGCAATGCGATCATGGTCGTCACTAAAAATTAATGCTATGATGACAAAACATGTTTTCATCCTTAAAAAGATACTTTTTTTGTGACAAAGAAACAATATAGGTGACGAAAACTTTATCGTTGATGTGACGATGTAGACGTCACAATTAATGATACAAATCGTGACAATCGTTATTAGCGTGACCAAAGGTTAATTTTGTAGTGACAAATTGGCAAAATCGTCATGTATACCTTTTATGATGGGGCTACAGTGACGATCTTTATGACGCTCAATTTTCGTCACCTAATACATTTAGTGACGAAAAACAAGTTTATATGACGATATTTTTCGTCATGTTATCTCATATTTCTTGTAGCAGGACATAATTCTTTAAATTTCACCAAGAATACCAAGAACACACAATTCTTTAACTTTCACCAAAAACACCAAGAACACACATGCACTCATCTTCAAAGTTTTTCTTTCACACACTTCACCAATTACACACAAATCTTTATATTTTACCAAGAACACCAAATTTCGCACACTAGTACAAAATTGACCATTTGCATCGGTTTGTAAGCGACTTTAAGCATCGGTTCCAACGATGCATATGAAGCGATGCTAAGAGTCACATGTATAAGCATCGGTTTCAACCGATGCTTAAAGTTAACAATAGGCATCGGTTGCTAAGCAAAAACCGATTCATAATGATTCCAATAGCATCGGTTTACCACAAAACAACCGACACATAAAGTCAATTTGGGCATCAGTTTATAACAACCACCGATGCCTATTGTTATTTTTCCTAAATACATTTTTTTCC
The DNA here is from genome assembly GCA_016081115.2 of Rehmannia glutinosa. NCBI lineage: Eukaryota > Viridiplantae > Streptophyta > Magnoliopsida > Lamiales > Orobanchaceae > Rehmannia > Rehmannia glutinosa. The sequence continues at coordinate 29,322 of JABTTQ020002251.1, forward strand.
AATTTTGCGACCTCCCTGCAAAATAAAAATCCAAACCACAAATAAAAATCCAACACAAAAATTAGTGACATTTTTTATTCCATAAATTAGAGGACTCAATTCAGCAAAATCATGGTCAAAACTTTTAAATAAAATGTCTTACTTCATTTCCAGTCCAGAATACAAGAACTAGAATATATTTCGTCTGAGTAACAAATTGGGAATAGATATGTCATAGAGTTTTCTTTTGATAGCTTAAGTGATAGAATGTAGAAGATAAGCCATTGCTTTTCCCCATTATAGGAGATATAAATCCAAAGAAGAGAACTTCCGGTTCTTACTTTGATCGAAAAATACATACTAAAAAATACATCGAATTCCAAAGTAGTTAACAATATATATAAAGAATTTGATGTAACTCTGGAGATTAGATAAATCAAAAGTTCAACAACGATATTATATGTCGACATCATGAACTTCGAAATAATGTGTTTTTCTACAACACTATAATTAAGTAGAAATTTGGACTCACTATGGAGTAGCATCAATAAGTCTAGCACGATCAGTTCTGTAGCTCGCTTGGGTCTTCGGTCTTTGCTCCATTGTATGCTCCACCAACAAGTAAGTACATGGGCGTAAATCCACACAATCACTGATAATAAGAATCGCGAACTTTGTCAAATATGTGTTTTCCGATTTTATCAAAGTGTAATGAGAAGTAAACAATATATATATATATAAAAAAAAACTTAAAAAACGCATCTCATCGGACAAATATTGCAATAACAATAAGATACAACTGTATTGATACTTTTTACAACAGTATTTCATGTGCCATAAGACAGATAGAACTTACTTTACATGGTCCTTGTAATTTAAACAAAGGAATAATTAAAAAAACTGAGGTTCGGTCTAATTACAAGAAATTTCAGAGGTTTTTGAAAATTGCAAAAAAAAAACCTTAAGGTTTGATTCCGTTTTATATTTTCCCACTTCATATGCAAAAGATTTCAAAAATTACCCTATAGAAATATTATAGTTACCCCATTAAAATTAAGATAGAAACAAACCTGAGGGGGTATTTTGTAATCTTCAAATATTCTTGGATTTTTTTTTGAAATTAGCCCAAACTCGAGGAGAGGTGGGGGGGGGTTGCCTGAGGTCAAACTGCAATTTAAACTGTTACCTGAGAAAAGATAACCAAAAGGATCACCTCCAGCAAGCCAATTTCAACACATTTGATAACCTACACAACCAGGGGAAAAGATTGAATCCAATGGTTCGATAAAATCAAAATTCAGTTGTATAAAAACTAGATTCTGAATAGCAAGGGATCGTATTTTCTGATAGGAAGGGGGATATCCGAGTGAGTACTTTCACATACCTCGGGAAAACCAAATACTACAATATTTTGATTCTCGACAAGTTCTCGCTTTTACTACTATAAATCACTTCTGTTAAAAGCAGAAGTTTTTGCATATCCAATTTGACAAACAGACGACGATGAGCTGATCTTAATTGGTCTTCACACAGGTTTTGAGTGTTCCCATATATAACATATTTGAAAATTATCGAATGGGCTTGTTGAATTTGAGAAAATTTTTAGCTTATTTGTTTGATAAAATTGTTTGTCCAGCAACTGCCAAACCATCAGCAAGAAGCGAGGATGTCATCCAAACCTACAAGCATATCTAAAAGACTGAAATGCAGCCATTGATATGTAATACACAAATCTCTCGATTCTCTATTGTACAACCACGACGGGAGCGGGGGAGGTTGCTTGCGGGGATAGAAGGCAACGGCGACGGCGATGGCGGGGGCAGTGGTAGACGGTGACGGCGAGCCTACTGCCTGCAAGGCTAAACGGGGATTGGGATGGAGATGGAGGCTGAGTTAATATGATGGCCGATGGGAGTTTAATATGCGGGAGTTAAGACGGAATTGACGAGGTGCAGAGGGTTATTAACCTAATTAAAAATTAAAAAACTCATATGCATCATTTTTGGCTAAGAGACCGATACCTAAGGTTGTGTTAAAGGCATCTGTTTTTAATTAAAAAGCAGACACCTTAAATATTTAATTTAATTAAAAAACTCATATGCATCGTTTTTGGCTAAGAGACCGATACCTAAGGTTGTGTTAAAGGCATCTGTTTTTAATTAAAAAACAGACACCTTAAGTATTTAATTTAATTAAAAAAATAAAATAGTCTATGGGTATCGGATACTCATCAACAAATGATGCCTAAAGACTTCATTTTATTTTCAAAATTGCCATTGCCCCTCTTCAGGCATCATTTTTTGTAGAGAAATGATGCATATTTGATAATTTTATAGCTGTTTTTGTACTAGTGGCAGAAAATTCTTTGTTGTAGCACTTTTCGTAATTCAACCTCCTCAACGAAACATCCAATTTATGTTATTCTTATGCCGTTAGAAAGATAAGACAATTATCTACAAATGTTGATCTGACAAGAAAGTCCCAATTCTTACTACAAATAGGTCAAAAAGTGATATTACTGAAGAGCAGTCGTCTTTTTTCAGATTTCTGGCACAATTCGCTGATTGGGGTATAACTTGGTCTACAGAACTTCAATTAACATGATTCAAGTTTCAAATGAAAGCTAAGACATAGATCTACAAGTAGACAACAAGTTTTGGGTTCATATATAGCTCAATATTTCCAGAAATTTGTTTTGTGTTCATATATAAGGTTAAATTTCTGTCCAAAAATAGAGGTATTTTCCATCTCTTCAACAAGATCAAATCACAATAGAAAAATGGAAAAAAAAATATTTCTAAAATTTTTTCAACTAAAGGCTGAAGATTCAAGTCTAATAATGAGGTTTTTAAAAATCATGTATCCATCATCAATTTACATTTCTAATGTTAGTTCTAGTATAAGATCAATACCCGGTCATACTTAAATGAAAAGGCAAAAATTAAAGAAAAAGATGAAGAAATATTTACCTCTTTGAAGCTTTCTTAACAATGGTGTATTTTGTCTAAGTATGGGGTGTGAAGAAGAAGTGAGGTTATTGGGGGATTTTATAAAAAAACCAAGAGGGCTTGGGGTAGAAAAATCCATTTTGCCCTCTTTTAAATTATTAATAAAAAATAGTATATTAAAAATCCTTAAGTAAGCTATTATTATTTTTAAAAATCCCGATAATTAATTAAAACTCATTTTTCATAAATTAGATGGTCACTAATAATAATAAAATGTGAGCTAGAAATTTTAGTCTCTAAATCCAAAAATATAAATAAACACTTTAGTGAAAATCTCCGAAAAGTCACTTAATCGGTCTAAAAATCTCGATCCTAAACTTTAACTCTGAAACTCCATGATAATATCCATAATACGTCATCGTGATGTCCATTCATATCTATTATCGTATTTAGGGACGCAGTCGGTTCCCGGATACTCAAAATAAATAAAATGCATAAAGCCAGTAAATCGCACATTTTAAAATGTAAACTAGATATTTGCAACATTATTCTTGAATATTAATTTAAAAGTTTCAAGTAATTAAAAAGGGTTGGGTCGTCATAGATTTCCCGTGCTCCGCCTGTTGGACTTACTTCCTTTTGATTACTGTTGTTGGACTATTTCATTTTGTCTTTCCTTTTAAGTTGTAACCCAAGGGCGTAGGACCCTTTGACATTTAAGTTTATGTTTAGATGTGTACTTTGGATTTTCTGGACTGTAAGTTGATTCAGTTTTCGTTGCCCTGTAAGCTATAACTTGGATATTTTTGTTAGGATGTAATTTGTACTGGTACTTGTAGTTTATTTCCGCTGCTTTAGACTCTGTTTTCATTTGGAGTTATGTTATTATTTGTCTAGACTGTTTGGTTTATTTTTGTTTAAGTTGCGTCGCCGTCCAGGGCGTGACAATCTTTACTCCAATACTAGACATAGTATCTAAAATATTTTACTAGAGCTAATTGGATGTGCATGCTTTTAATTCGTTTTATTAATAATATCAATTATCCATTAAATATTGCGATATGCTATATTTTGGATTATGAATTATATTAAATAAATAATAAATAATTGAAGAAGTGTAAAATTTATTGTAGCATAATTTAGGTAATTCTAATGATTAAGGTAAAAAAAAGTGTTCAGATTTTATATTTTCTTAATTTAAACAATTAAAATTTATTTTTGAGTAAATAGAGTTTTCGTTGATTTTCATAAATTTACAATTGATAGGATTTTAGCCATGATGTGAATCTCAATTTAATAGTTACTAATTTTAGTTTTTTCCCAAAAAATTAAATATTTATCTTTGGATAAGTATAACCATATATCCGTAATTATCAATTATGAAAAATTCAAAAATATGCTATACGGTCCTAATAATACAATACAAATTAGAAGAACAAACTTAAAAATTAAACTGACTTGGAAAACATAAATAAATATAGTATATAATACAAAACTAACAAAAATTACTTTCAAATTTAAATATTGATAAATGAGATTTATTATATATATGCGAGTTAACATTATGCAATGATTTTGGAAATAAAATAGATATAGATATGTATGGGTTTTATAGAAATAAATGTTGTATATACTTTTTGGGTATAAAATAATTAAATACTGATTACATAGAAACAATTCTATTTATTTGTTTTATTATTTAGGTTATGTTTATTTATTAGTCTCAAACAATAACAAAAATATTGGTCATTCATTTCTTTATATAGTTTTTCATATAATCATTATATATTTAAGTAGAATGATATATATTGTTATTGATAAATCAAATGACGCTCTGATTTTATTTATTAAAGTAACATTTATAGTATACTATTTGTTGATATAAATTTCAACTCTCTCTATTGATATAATTTATTTTTTCCTAAAATCAAGGTGTCATGCCCTAAAATGGAAGCCGTGACACAATTTACCAAACTTATGCCAGTTTACCAAGCGGCTTATTTATCCTCCAACATACGTCAATAGAACGATAAAATCCGGACTAATTATAAATAAGGGAATAATTAAGTTAGAGTATGGTTACAGCGGAATCCAGAAAAATTAAAATACAATATAATAATTGTTCTCCATGGTCCTACGCCCTGCTAATACATTAAATAAGTTCAAAGTCTAAATCATCACAAATAAAATCCATCGTCTTAATAAAGTCCATAATACAATACATAACTAAGCTACGTCTTGAGATCCATCGTCGCCATTGTCCTGATACAACTTTTCTTCCTCTGGTTGATAAAAGAGGTGGGGTGAGAACAAAAATTCTCAGGAGGTGGGTGCTGGTGTGAGAGTGTGGCTCGTTTTATGCACGGAAAATCATTTCATGGAAAACAATGCATGATGTGCATATGACTTTGTCTCGTTGTTTGTATAAAGATTTTCCGTTGACCATTATGTTAGATTGGTCAAAATCAGTCAAGCATTATTATTATTTTATTAAATTTACTTCCACTTTCAATTGGATAAAGCCGAAGCAAATTATCCCACATCACTTGGGTTTCAATCCGTAAGACGGGTCAACAGGATCCGCGGGTCAACAACAGCTCCTGTCCCTTTTTTTTGTTTTTCTTTCTCAGTTAAAGTAACAGTTTTATGAGAAAAAAGTATCAGTTATTTTAGATAAAGTATCATATTTTTTAATATAGTCACAAATTATGATTATATTACATTGAAGGACAAATAAATATATCAGAGTTAAACTAACACCTTTATGAGGAAAAGTATATATTTTTTGAGACAAAATATCATGTTTTAAGAGTAAAAATATCTGTTTTCTAAATAAAGTATTACTTTTTTAATAATAAATACAAAGAAAAATTCATAATAAATATGATAGAGTTAAAGTAATACTTTTATAAGTAAAAGTATTTGTTTTTTTGAGATAAATTAACATATTTTTTAATATAGTCACTAATTATGAATATATTACAATATATATATATATATATATATATATATATAGGGGGAGGATCAAGTGAGACCATGTCTCTAGGTGAGACACAATGGACTAATCTCAACCATCCCCCACCATTAATCAATGGGTATGATTTAATGGATAAAAAATATATTAAAATATTAATTTAATCAATATAAGGGTAGTAGGGTAAAATAACATAACAAGTTAGTTACAAAAATGGAATCAAATCTCTTTATCTCTCATACATCTCCCAATTTTTTAAGTAATGTATCTTTTAGAATCCAATAAAACATTTTATTTTTTCTTTTAGAAAAAAATTCCAAGCATGAAAAATATAGAAAAATTCCTAAAAAAAGTAAAGTATCTTTTAGAATCCAATAAAAATATATTTTTTCTGATTGTTTTTTGCATTTTATTTGAAATGTATAATATAATATAATATAATATAATATAATATAATATAATATAATAAGTCAACATATAACAAATTTAAAAAATAGTGTTGTTCGCAAAAATTATTTGGATCTCTATATTGCAAGTGTACAGTGTAGTTTATAGGATAATTGCGAGTAAGGTCATATTCCACGAGGGATTGACTATGAAACACTTAGGCTATAATAACATCACATTCCAATTTTATTGAAGTAGTCGAATATCACGAGTTTTATAAAATCAAAAATTAAAAATAAAAGAATAAATTTTGAACCCCACAAGTATTTTCAACAAATACAAAAGCAACCCTAGGTACATAATCTCAACATGCTTCTTTACTATTAAATCTAATTAATTTTTAGCAAAACCAATTCATGCGTTTCTATGGGTTTAATTCCTAAGTTAGTCTATTCTTTCTTTTCCTGGGGCAAAGCCGCATAAACAGTAGAATAATAACAATTGTTTGCATGAGAAACAAAATCATCACGTTACATATTCTTTTGGTGACAATAAATATCTCGTCGTTGAATCGTAATTATTGGTGACACATTATTTTGTCATTATAAATACACATTAAGTGACACGCAATATTTCGTAACGTTAAATCACCTCTTTCATGACAAGCTGTGTAATATATGATGAAATTATAAATACAATCGCGACACCAAAATTCGTCATTAGAATTTGATGAATTTGGCAATGCGATCATGGTCGTCACTAAAAATTAATGCTATGATGACAAAACATGCTTTCATCCTTAAAAAGATACTTTTTTAGTGATAAAGAAACAATATAGGTGACGAAAACTTTATCGTTGATGTTACGATGTAGACGTCACAATAAATGATACAAATCGTGAAAATCGTTATTAGCGTGACCAAAGGTTAATTTTGTAGTGACAAATTGGCAAAATCTTCATGTATACCTTTTATGATGGGGCTACAGTGACGATCTTTATGACGCTTAATTTTCGTCACCTAATACATTTAGTGATGAAAAACAAGTTTATATGACGATATTTTTCGTCATGTTATCTCATATTTCTTGTAGCAGGACATAATTCTTTAAATTTCACCAAGAATACCAAGAACACACAATTCTTTAAATTTCACCAAAAACACCAAGAACACACATGCACTCATCTTCAAATTTTTCTTTCACACACTTGACCAATTACTCACAAATCTTTATATTTTACCAAGAACACCAAATTTCGCACACTAGTACAAAATTGATCATTTGCATTGGTTGTAAACGACTTTAAGCATCGGTTCCAACAGCGATGCATATGAAGGCGATGCTAATAGTCACATGTATAAGCATCGGTTTCAACCGATGCTTAATGTTAACAATAGGCATCGGTTGCTAATCAAAAACCGATGCATAATGTTTCCAAAAGCATCGGTTTACCACAAAACAACCGACACATAAAGTCAGTTTGGGCATCAGTTTATAACAACCACCGATGCCTATTGTTATTTTTCCTAAATACATTTTATTCGAATTTCCGACCTCCCTGCAAAATAAAAATCCAAACCACAAATAAAAATCCAACACAAAAATTAGTGACATTTTTAGTCCATAAATTAGAGGACTCAATTCAGCAAAACCATGGTCAAAACTTTTAAATAAAATGTCTTACTTCATTTCCAGTCCAGAATACTAGAACTAGAATATATTTTCTTTTGATAGTTTAAGTGATAGAATGTAGAAGATAAGCCATTGCTTTTCCCTATTATAGGAGATATAAATCCAAAGAAGAGAACTTCCGGTTCTTACTTTGATCGAAAAATACATACTAAAAAATACATCGAACTCCAAAGTAGTTAACAATATATATAAAGAATTTGATGTAACTCTCGAGATTAGATAAATCAAAAGTTCAACAACGATATTATATGTCGACATCATGAACTTCGAAACAATGTGTTTTTCTACAACACTACAATTAAGCAGAAATTTGGACTCACTATGGAGTAGCATCAATAAGTCTAGCACGAACAGTTCTGTAGCTCGCTTGGGTCTTCGGTGCTGCTCCATTGTATGCTCCACCAACAGTAAGTACATGGGCGTAAATCCACACAATCACTACAATAATAAGAACTGCGAACCTGTCAAATATGTGTTTTCCTGATTTTATCAGGTGCAGCGGAAGTAAACAATATATATATATATAACTTAAAAAAACGCATCTCATCGGACAAATATTGCAATAACAAGAAAAGATAACCAAAAGGATCAGCTCCAGCAAGCCAATTTCAACACATTTGGCAACCTACACAACCAGGGGAAAAGATTGAATCCAATGGTTCGATAAAATCAATATTCATTGTATAAAAACTAGATTCTTAATAGCAAGGGATCGTATTTTTCGATAGGAAGGGGGATATCCGAGTGAGTACTTTCACATACCCCGGAAAACCAAATACTACAATCTTTTGATTCTCGACAAGTTCTCGCTTTTACTACTATAAATCACTTCCGTTAAAAGCGAAGTTTTTGCATATCCAATTAAACTGGACATACGACAATGAGTTGATCTTAATTGGTCTTCACACAGGTTTTGAGTGTTCCCATATATAACATATTTGAAAATTATCGAATGGGCTTGTTGAATTTGAGAAAAATTTCAGCTTATTTGTTTGATAAAATTGTTTACTCCGTCCAAAGAATCGCCAAACCATCAAGAAGAAACGAGGATGTCATCCAAACCTGCAAGCATATCTGAAAGACTGAAATGCAGCCATTGGATTTGGGCCGAGCTTTGCAGCCATTGATATGTAATACACAAATCTCTCGATTCTCTGTTGTACAACCACGATAAACGGTGGTAGACGGTGACGGCGAGCCTACTGCCTGCAAGGATAAACGGGGATGGGGATGGAGATGGAGGCTGAGTTAATATGATGGCCGATGGGAGTTTAATATGCGGGAGTTAAGATAGAATTGACGAGGTGCAGAGGGTTATTAACCTAATTAAAAAATAAAAAACTCATATGCATCGTTTTTGGCTAAGAGACCGATACCTAAGGTTGTGTTAAAGGCATCTGTTTTTAATTAAAAAACAGACATCTTAAGTATTTAATTTAATTGAAAAAATAAAATAGTCTATGGGTATCGGTTACTCATCAACAAATGATGCCTAAAGACTACATTTTATTTTCAAAATTGCCACTGCCCTCTTCATGCATCATTTTTTGTAGAGAAATGATGCATATTTGATAATTTTATAGCTGTTTTTGTACAAGTGGCAGAAAATTCTTTGTTGTAGCAGTTTTCGTAATTCCACTATATCTCCTCAACAAAACATCCGATTTATGTTATTCTTATGCCGTTAGAAAGTTAAGACAATTATCTACAAATGTTGATCTGACAAGAAAGTCCCAATTCTTACTACAAATAGGTCAAAAAGTGATATTACTGAAGAGCGGTCGTCTTTTTCCAGATTTCTGGCACAATTCGCTAATTGGGGTATAACTTGGTCTACAGAACTTCAATTAACATGATTCAAGTTTCAAATGAAAGCTAAGACATAGATATACAAGTAGGCAACAAGTTGTGGGTTCATATATAGCTCAAAATTTCCAGAAATGTGTTTTTATATAGGGTTAAATTTCTGTTCGAAAATAAAGGTATTTTCCATCTCTTCAACAAGATCAAATCACAATAGAAAAATGGAAAAAAAAATTATTTCTAAAATTTTTTCAACTAAAGGCTGAAGATTCAAGTCTAATAATGAGGTTTTTAAAAATCATGTATCCATCATCAATTTACATTTCTAATGTTAGTTCTAGCATAAGATCAATACCCGATCATACTTAAATGAAAATGCAAAAATTAAAGAAAAAGATGAAGAAATATTTACCTCTTTGAAGCTTTCTTAACAATGGTGTATTTTGTCTAAGTATGGGGTGTGAAGAAGAAGTGAGGTTATTGGGGGATTTTATAAAAAAACCAAGAGGGCTTGGGGTAGAAAAATCCATTTTGCCCTCTTTTAAATTATTAATAAAAATTAGCATATTGAAAATCCTTAAGTAAGCTATTATTATTTTTAAAAATCCCGATAATTAATTAAAACTCATTTTTCATAAATTAGATGGTCACTAATAATAATAAAATGTGAGGTAGAAATTTTAGTCTCTAAATCCAAAAATATAAATAAACACTTTAGTGAAAATCTCCGAAAAGTCACTTAATCGGTCTAAAAATCTCGATCCTAAACTTTAACTCTGAAACTCCATGATAATATCCATAATATGTCATCGTGATGTCCATTCATATCCATTATCGTAGTTAGGGCGCAGTCGGTTCCCGGATACTCAAAATAAATAAAATGCATAAAGCCAGTAAATCGCACATCTTAAAATGTAAACTAGATATTTGCAACATTATTCTTGAATATTAATTTAAAAGTTTCAAGTAATTAAAAAGGGTTGGGTCGTCACAGATTTCCCGTGCTCCGCCTGTTGGACTTACTTCCTTTTGATTACTGTTGTTGGACTATTTCATTTTGACTTTCCTTTTAAGTTGTAACCCAAGGGCGTAGGACCGTTTGACATTTAAGTTTATATTTAGATGTGTACTTTGGATTTTCTGGACTGTAAGTTGATTCAGTTTTCGTTGCCCTGTAAGCTATAACTTGGATATTTTTGTTAGGATGTAATTTGTACTGGTACTTGTAGTTTATTTCCGCTGCTTTAGACTCTATTTTCATTTGGGGTTATGTTATTATTTGTCTAGACTGTTTGGTTTATTTTTGTTTAAGTTGTTGACCGTCGTCGCGTCCCCGTCCGGGGCGTGACAATCTTTACTCAAATATAAGACATAACAAGAACAACAACAAACTAAGCCTTAATCCCATTACGTGGGGTCGGCTATACGGATCATATCGCGCCATCGTTTACGGTCATAAGCCATATTTTCGTTTATTTCTAGGTATAACATGTCATGTTTAACACATTCTTTCCAAGTCTTTTTAGGCCTACCTCTTCCTCTTTTGATTTGTGTGAGTGATTCTCTACCTTCTAAACGTCGCACAGGTGCATCTAAAGGTCTCCTATAAACATGTCCAAACCATCTTAATCGTGTTTCTCTAATTTTCTCGTCTATTGGTGCTACTCCCACTTTGTTTCTAATGTGTTCATTTCTTATTCTATCTAATCTAGTGTGTCCGCACATCCATCTTAGCATTCTCATCTCTGCTACCCTCACTTTTTGTTCGTGTTCATATTTAGTCGCCCAACATTCTGCTCCATAAAGCATTGCGGGCCTTATGGCCGTTTTATAAAATTTTCCTTTCAATTTTAATGGTATTTTACGGTCACTAAGGATAGAAGATGCGCTCCTCCATTTATTCCAACCCGTCTGGATCCTATGTGTGACATCTTTATTGATTTCTCCGTTCTCTTCAATTATAGATCCTAAGTATTTAAAACTCTTTGTTATACTCACTTCATGTCCATCAATTTTAACCTTCATCTCATTGTTCCTGTTGTTTTTACTAAAGTGGCATTCCATGTATTCTGTTTTAGCCCTACTTATAGTAAAACCTTTTGATTCTAGTGCTTCTCTCCAAACTTCCAATTTTGCATTTACTCCTTCCCTTGTTTCATCAATTAAAACTATATCGTCCGCAAATAACATACGTTCAGGGATGGATTTTTGTAAGTGTTTAGTGATTTCATCAATTATTAGGATAAAAAGGTACGGGCTTAGAGCAGATCCCTAATGCAAACCTATAGTGTTTGGGAATTCACTAGATATTTCTGTTGGTGTCCTGATACATGTTGTTATACCATCATACATATCTTTTATGGCATCTATGTAGGCTATTTTTATTCCTCTTTTTTCCAATACGCGCCACATTATATCACGATTGACTCTATCGTATGCCTTTTCAAGATTAATAAAAACCATATGTAAATCTTGTTTTCTCTCATTATATTGTTCACATAATCGTCTAATTAAGTGTATAGCTTCAATTGTGGATCTTCCTAGCATGAAGCCAAATTGATTATCTAATATACTAGTTTCATTTCTTATTCTTGCTTCTATAACTCTTTCCCATAGTTTCATTGTATGACTTATTAATTTAATTCCCCTGTAATTTGCACAATTTTGTATATCCCCTTTGTTTTTATATATAGGTATCAATATACTTTTCCTCCATTCATCAGGCATTTTTTTAGTTTTTAGAATAACATTAAATAATTTAGTAAGCCATGATATTCCAACTCCACCTAAACATTTCCACGCTTCAATTGGTATATCATCTAGGCCAACTGCTTTGCCAGTTTTCATTTTGTTTAGTGCTTTTTTGTTTTATGAAGTTGAATTCTACGATAAAAGGTACGGTTTCTATTCGATTCAGATTGGCCTAGTTCCCCTAATGTGACTTCATTCCTCTTCGGTTCATTAAAAGATTATTGAAATACCTCCTCCATCGATCTTTTATGTCCTCGTCTTTCACTAAAATGTTTTCATTCTCATCTTTTATGCATTTAATTTGGGTTAGATCTCTTGTTTGTTTTTCTCTAAATTTTGCTATTTTATATATATCTTTCTCTCCTTCTTTAGTATCTAGTTTCTTATAGAAATCTTCATATGCCTTGGTTTTTGCTTCATATATTGCTCTTCTTACTTCTTTTTTGGCGTCTTTATGTATTTTAAGGTTTTCTTCGTTTTTACAGGAATACAATACTTTGTAACTAGTTCGTTTTTCCTCTACCTTTTCTTGGATTTCTTGATTCCACCACCATGACTCTTTATTCCATTTATTACCATTTGACACCCCTAATGTTTCTTTTGCGATCTTTTTCATTTGAGTAGTTACATAGTTCCATGTTTCATCGGCTTTGTCTTCCACTTTCCAATCAATGGTTTCTACTAGAGATTTGACAAAACTATCTCTTTTTTCTATATTCTTTAAGTTCCACCACTTAATTCTCGGTATGTTAATTTTCTTTCTCTTTAAGTGTATGTTAATAAGTTTGATATCCAAAACTAGTAGTCTATGTTGGGTGGTGAGGCTTTCTCTTTAAGTGTATGTTAATAAGTTTGATATCCAAAACTAGTAGTCTCTTTAAGTGTATGTTAATAAGTTTGATATCCAAAACTTCGAAACAATGTGTTTTTCTACAACACTACAATTAAGCAGAAATTTGGACTCACTATGGAGTAGCATCAATAAGTCTAGCACGATCAGTTCTGTAGCTCGCTTGGGTCTTCGGTGCTGCTCCGTTGTATGCTCCACCAACAGTAAGTACATGGGCGTAAATCCACACAATCACTACAGTAATAAGAATCGCGAACCTGTCAAATATGTGTTTTCCGATTTTATCGGGTGCAAGTAAGTAAACAATATATATATATATATATATATATATAACTTAAAAACGCATCTCATCGGACAAATATTGCAATAACAAGAAAAGATAACCAAAAGGATCCAAAGAAGCCAATTTCAACACATTTGGCAACCTACACAACCAGGGAAAAGATTGAATCCAATGGTTCGATAAAATCAATATTCAGTTGTATGAAAACTAGATTCTTAATAGCAAGGGATCGTATTTTTCGATAGGAAGGGGATATCCGAGTGAGTACTTTCACATACCCCGGGAAAACCAAATACTACAATCTTTTGATTCTCGACAAGTTCTCTTTTACTACTATAAATCACTTCCGTTAAAAGCGAAGTTTTTGCATATCCAATTCGGCATGACAGTGACGACAATGAGTGATCTTAATTGGTCTTCACACAGGTTTTGAGTGTTCCCATATATAACATATTTGAAAATTATCGAATGGGCTTGTTGAATTTGAGAAAAATTTCAGCTTATTTGTTTGATAAAATTGTTTACCTCGTCCCAAAGAATCGCCAAACCATCGAAGAAGCGAGGATGTCATCCAAACCTCAAGCATATCGAAAGATCGAAATGCACGACCATTGGATTTGGGCCGAGCTTTGCGACCCATTGATATGTAATACACAAATCTCTCGATTCTCTGTTGTACAACCACGATGGGAGCGGGGGCGGTTGCTTGCGAGGATAGAAGGCAACGGCGACGGCGATGGCATGGGCGGTGGTAGACGGTGACGGCGAGCCTACTGCCTGCAAGGCTAAACGGGGATGGGGATGGAGATGGAGGCTGAGTTAATATGATGGCCGATGGGAGTTTAATATGCGGGAGTTAAGATAGAATGGACGAGGTGCAGAGGGTTATTAACCTAATTAAAAAATAAAAAACTCATATGCATCGTTTTTGGCTAAGAGACCGATACCTAAGGTTGTGTTAAAGGCATCTGTTTTTAATTAAAAAAACAGACACCTTAAGTATTTAATTTAATTAAAAAAATAAAATAGTCTATGGGTATCGGTTACTCATCAACAAATGATGCCTAAAGACTTCATTTTATTTTCAAAATTGCCATTGCCCCTCTTCAGGCATCATTTTTTGTAGAGAAATGATGCATATTTGATAATTTTATAGCTGTTTTTGTACTAGTGGCAGAAAATTCTTTGTTGTAGCAGTTTTCGTAATTCCACTATTCTCCTCAACGAAACATCCGATTTATGTTATTCTTATGCCGTTAGAAAGTTAAGACAATTATCTACAAATGTTGGTCTGACAAGAAAGTCCCAATTCTTACTACAAATAGGTCAAAAAGTGATATTACTGAAGAGCAGTCGTCTTTTTCCAGATTTCTGGCACAATTCGCTAATTGGGGTATAACTTGGTCTACAGAACTTCAATTAACATGATTCAAGTTTCAAATGAAAGCTAAGACATAGATCTACAAGTAGGCAACAAGTTGTGGGTTCATATATAGCTCAAAATTTCCAGAAATTTGTTTTTATATAGGGTTAAATTTCTGTCCGAAAATAAAGGTATTTTCCATCTCTTCAACAAGATCAAATCACAATAGAAAAATGGAAAAACAATTATTTCTAAAAAATTTTCAACTAAAGGCTGAAGATTCAAGTCTAATAATGAGGTTTTTAAAAATCATGTATCCATCATCAATTTACATTTCTAATGTTAGTTCTAGCATAAGATCAATACCCGATCATACTTAAATGAAAAGGCAAAAATTAAAGAAAAAGATGAAGAAATATTTACCTCTTTGAAGCGTTCCTAACAATGGTGTATTTTGTCTAAGTATGGGGTGTGAAGAAGAAGTGAGGTTATTGGGGGATTTTATAAAAAAACCAAGAGGGCTTGGGGTAGAAAAATCCATTTTGCCCTCTTTTAAATTATTAATAAAAATTAGCATATTGAAAATCCTTAAGTAAGCTATTATTATTTTTAAAAATCCCGATAATTAATTAAAACTCATTTTTCATAAATTAGATGGTCACTAATAATAATAAAATGTGAGGTAGAAATTTTAGTCTCTAAATCCAAAAATATAAATAAACACTTTAGTGAAAATCTCCGAAAAGTCACTTAATCGGTCTAAAAATCTTGATCCTAAACTTTAACTCGAAACTCCATGATAATATCCATAATATGTCATCGTGATGTCCATTCATATCCATTATCGTAGTTAGGCGCGATCGGTTCCGGATACTCAAAATAAATAAAATGCATAAAGCCGAAATCGCACATCTTAAAATGTAAACTAGATATTTGCAACATTATTCTTGAATATTAATTTAAAAGTTTCAAGTAATTAAAAAGGGTTGGGTCGTCAGATTTCCCGTGCTCGCTTTGTTGGACTTACTTCCTTTTGATTCTTGTTGTTGGACTATTTCATTTTGTCTTTCCTTTTAAGTTGTAACCCAAGGGCGTAGGACCCTTTGACATTTAAGTTTATATTTAGATGTGTACTTTGGATTTTCTCGGATCGTAAGTTGATTCGAGTTTTCGTTTTCCCGTAAGCTATAACTTGGATATTTTTGTTAGGATGTAATTTGTCTGGTACTTGTAGTTTATTTCGCCGCTTTAGACTCTATTTTCATTTGGGGTTATGTTATTATTTGTCTAGATGTTTGGTTTATTTTTGTTTAAGTTGTTGATCGTCGTCGCGACCCGTCCGGCCTCGACAATCTTTACTCAAATACAAGACATAACAACAACAACAACAAACTAAGTTTTAATCCCCACTACGTGGGGTCGGCTATACGGATCATATCGCGCCATCGTTTACGGTCATAAGCCATATTTTCGTTTATTTCTAGGTATAACATGTCATGTTTAATAGCTTCTTTCCAAGTCTTTTTAGGCCTACCTATTTCTTTTGATTTGTGTGAGTGATTCTCTACCTTCTAAACGTCGCACAGTGCATCTAAAGGTCTCCTATAAACATGTACAAACCATCTTAATCGTGTTTCTCTAATTTTCTCGTCTATTGGTGTTACTCCCACTTTGTTTCTAATGTGTTCATTTCTTATTCTATCTAATCTAGTGTGTCCGCACATCCATCTTAGCATTCTCATCTCTGCTACCCTCATTTTTTGTTCGTGTTCATATTTAGTCGCCCAACATTCTCGCTCCATAAAGCATTGCGGGCCTTATGGCCGTTTTATAAAATTTTCCTTTCAATTTTAATGGTATTTTACGGTCACAAAGGATAGAAGATGCACTCCTCCATTTATTCCAACCCGCCTGGATCCTATGTGTGGCATCTTGTAGGTCCCAAGGGGTGTAAGTGTAAGGTTTAGAAGGGGGGGGGGGTTGAATAAACCTTACCAAATTTTCGATTTAGTCCTTTTAAATCTACAGAGTTAATTCTACACATTTGTGTCCTTGATGGACAGTCGAATTAGTCACTCGGTAGAGTTAATCTCTCAAATGCACTCACCGTTTGTTGATGGAGTAACTCATTTGTTGGCTACAATTTAACTCATTTGTGGTTTTATTTTCAGTGGAAGACTTAACACCCTTAAGTTTGATTTTAGAGCTTGATTTAGTACTTATAAATTATCAATTGGATAGCAAATTTATCGTGAGATATAAGCGATTAAAAGTGCAGAATTTAAATGAAATGTAAATGACACAAGAAAGTTTTTATAGAGGTTCGAAGATGGGGTAATTCTTCTACTCCTCTCTTCTCCAACTCCCGGAGGAATCCACTAAGTAATGATCGGTTTACAAAGTGGTACAGTCCGGATACAAGTCTTGATCACAACAGCCAACTTGATCCTTTGGGACTCGATCCGGGAGACGCCTTGATCACTCGGTGGCTTCTCGTGCGACTCGCCTTCTTCACAGGGCAGCTTTGCTACTTGCTACTTGACTCACTTGCTCAAGCTCTTTGGATTTGATCACGAAGCCCTCCAAATGCTTAAGACTTAGTTCAACCTTGAACTTTTCTACAATCCTTCCCTGGAAAGTAGACCCCTTGTTTTCAAAGGTTTCTCTTCAATGGTTGAAGTTCTCTTTCCTTCACGGGTAAGTGTTGGATTGATGTACTTGAAATGTAGGCTTGAGGATTGAGATTGTTTGATTTTTCTAATGTGCTTGTCTATCTCACGTATGTGTCATTCATGCATCCTTCTCTCTCAAACAAACTCCTCGGCCTTTTATAGTGAACTTTCAAAAATTTGCCCGTTGAAGAGATAGCTTATTTTTGAAAGTCACTTTGCGATCGTTGGCTTGCAAAGACTTGGAATTCTTTGTTTCCTCGTATGAATTGTTGTTTCACCTTTTGAGTTCGACACGGTGTAGTGCTTCCCATTGGTTCATTCCTTTTGCACGCTTCGGGACTAAGCACTCCAAGAAAGGTGGTATGGAGATATTACTTGTTTAAGTAAATCTCTTGATTTTCGTGCAACGGTTCTTTTATAGTTATCTCGACTTGATTGCATTTCCTTGCTTTCCCAGGTGACTTAGAGTCACTTCCAATCATGGATGACTCTTGTCACTTCAACTTGAGACTTGGCTTTTCTTGAGTTAACTTGTGATGCTCCACTCAGCATCTCACCGCTTCTTCTTGATAGAGTTCCGTCTACTCTTCTTTGCCATACTGTTGTCTCACAGCAGAGTCTTCCTTCCAGATTCGAGTTGTCTTCTTGCATGTTAGGGCGTTGTCTTGACTCACTTGGCCAGCTCTATTCATTACAATGCATTTTACAACAAGAATTGGGGTGCCAACTTTCTATTCTAAGTTTTACATGGCATTCATCAAAATCTAAACAATAAAATTCCTAACAATTTCCCCCTTTTTGATGATGCCAAAACTTAAACCATACAAAGATGCAAATAACAAAGATACATACAGATAGTGTATTGACATAGAATGTATCTTGTGAGAATCAATCTTTTTATTGATCATATCATTCTTGTACTTAACACAACTGTTTACAAAGTGTATCAGAGTATATAATTGTCTTCACAAAAAAATTTATAACTTTATTACAGAAGACTTACATTGTATGTATTTACATAATAAAATACACGAAGGGTTGACAAAGAACACTTCATCTCCTTCATTGTCTCCTTCTTTCATCTTGTTCAAAGATCTTCTTCTCTTTCTTCTCTTCTTCTCGTCGTCACCGCCTTCTTTTTCTTCTCATATGCTTTCTGGCAGCCTTCTTCATCTTTTCTTAATCTTTCCTGTCTCTCTCGCCATAGCCGAGTTTGTCTCTTGTTTTCTTCTTCTAATCTCTTTGCATACTCGGCGTTAGATTTAGCCACTTTTAAATTTGCCACCTGGTCAAGCCCCTTGATAGATCCCTCCTTTCTTTCCTAGATCTACGTATTCAATATTCTTGGGCGAGGCCTAGGTCCAAGCTTCTTCCTCCACTCATCGCTTCTTCCTCTACCTCGGGTATATCTTTGTCTTTGGGCCTTCTTTTCCTTTCGGTGAGTGACCGGCGGAGTGACCAAAGCAGAGGATCTGGAAGTCCGCCTTCTGTCGCCTTCTTCACATAAGGCGAGACCCTTTTCCCAAGATAAGTCCCAAGCTTGAGCCATGGACATATTTGCAAAATATCCTTGATTCGAGCGTTTTGAATTCGTCAACCGATCGTGGCTCGTCCCGACATCCGAAATGGCATACGTGTCTCTGTCAATGGAATGCCTCCATGTTCTTTCAAGATGTTCATCACCCTGGCATCCATTCTTCCTTCCACTTCCTTCATCCCCGCTTCAATTGCTTTTCTCTTCTCGGCCATAGAAAGCAGAGTGTTGGAGTGGCAGAGTCACTGGGGAGTTTCTTTCGCTTATAATGTCACCAGGAGACCTGTTGGGGGTTTGTGCAATCATCAATGTTACATCCGCCGATCCTTCCCCTCAACAAGTTTTCCTTTCTTCTCGTTTCAAGACTTCCTCGGTGATTTTCCTTCTCATTTTTCCTCCTTTCTTTTCGGCTTGATTTTGATTTTGCTTTAAGGTATTCTTCTTCCCCTTTTTGGCATCATCAAAGGATAGAGGAACCCAGGGAACATCTTTGGCAAGCATGAAGTCGAGTCTTCGATGGTGGAATTCTACTTCAAGTCCGCTGCGTTGTATGCGGCTCGGAATTGAGCGAGTAGCGTTGGATTCTCTGAAATCGCTTCATCTCGGCCATGAGAAGGCTGAATTTTCTTGTCATGTGTTCTTCCAAACGCCGTATATCATTTGCATTTCGCTCACGCAGCGAGCCTTGATCTCGGCGGTGTGAGCTTCATGCATATGCTCAATGTGTTCCTTGACCGTTTTTCGCATCAACATTTTGACTCTCCACACCAGACTTGTTGAACAAGGTTCAAGTATCTCTGTTCCACACGCATTGATTGCTATTGTTGCCACCATTCCCTTATCCATTGTGATGCCTCTCAAGTCAATTTGTAAGGTTGGCATCTCTGTTGTCCACGCGCATGTCCAAAGAGGCTGATGCCTCTCCATCCGTTCAACCTCGCAAAGAGTGCCTTGAACACTTCTCGAACTTGCCTAATTCTTTCATTGCGGTGATGGCCATACATCGTCGAAATCAAAATCTATTTGGAACAATGGTGCGACGAGTGAAAACAGGAGGTGGTCCGTGATAGCGTGCTTGCTCATTTTTCGACTCTTCGTGGAGTTCAGGTATCTCCAGTGAGAAAAGGAAAGATTCTACAAAAGATTCATCACCGCCGATCGGGATGCATTCGATGATGAGCGGTGCGCGTGAAGTTCTTTTGGGAATCGATCCGGTTTGTAGCTTGAGGAGCCGGAGCAGTGGTTTTTTACGGTTCATTTGGGTTTGGTTGTGAAATAGACCGGCTTATTTGAGCTCAATGTCCTTTAACTTAACCGTTGGTCTCGGTGATTTTTTTTTCGAGAGACTTGTCCTCGGCCTTATCAAGCGGCGTCATCGGACGATGATGAGATTTCTAGTGGTGGCTCATCATCAAAGTTAAAAGTTTGTGAGTAGTCTTGGGATCGACTTGCTCGTGCTGGAACATCCGCGGTGAGTCGTTTGGATTTGTCATGGGGTTGACTCACAACTTCTTTCTTCGCCTTCCGATCCCCGGAAAAGTGACATCGGGGTTGTGTCCGGGAATCATGAAGTGCGGCGATCTCCTTCTCGGATGGGTCGATGATTGCGGGAGGGATGTTCTCTACTTGCCTCTTTACCCCGGGAAGTCTCAACCTCCCGTGGGCCTTCATTTCCTCCGGCAGTCTCTCTGCTGCGAGGCCTTGGTCCTCCCTTTCGACAGTGTCGGTGTCACTGTCTTAGGGTCTTCTGATGGCATCCATTGAGTCTCAACCCCATGGATTGCACTTTCATCGCCAGTGTTAACTCCCAGGGTACATTCCTTCTCGTGCCTCGATCGCATCGCGGCGTCATTAGCCTTCGAGAGCGGTTGGCATCTCGGTGAGCAGTCTCAATCGCCTCGAGCTTCGTTGATGGCAACTTGTCTTTGTTCTTCTTGTGATTGTAATTTCTCTTCTTCGCCTCCTTGCTTCTTTGTGGAGTCATCTGCAGCATCCTCCGACCTTTGCGGTGGAGGGAGTTTCCCCTCGGTGGCGCACCGGTGAGTGCCTTGAATGGGGTCACTCGTCTCCGGACTCGGCTGTTTCGATTAATGGTTCGGCCCGTTGGGCGGGTGGTAGCACACCTTCAATAGGGGTTGGCTCGTTGGGGTCCCCACTAGCCGGTTTCATCGCCATTTCCTTATTGCCTTCTTCCGAGTGAGCTGGGAAGTGGTAGCAAAGAACATCGGTGGCTATTTATTTGAACCACTCCCATAGGATCGATTTCGGTGTGTTCGGAGGACTCTCCTGGTCCCTCCATTAGTCTTTGCTCGTGAAGAATTCTTGATTCGTGCAATGCTTGCTGCATTTGCAACTCTTCTGCGGGCAGCAACATTCTCTCGGTTCCTCGTCACATTCGGAGAAGACATCAAGGAGAGGATGTGTGTGTTCGTGGTGCCGGGAGATAGGACAGATGCTTGCCTTCTCACGTGCTTCGGCTTCTTGACTTGCTTTGCTCTCTCCCCTGTCCTTGTAGATTTGCGGGATGTCTAGGCGATTGTCTTCATCAAGTCTTTGGGAGCACGGTAGTTAGTCCAAGGAAATTTAGCAGTTCTCTTCTTCTTCTATGAACTCAGGCCGTTGGAACTGTTCCTTGACTTGCTCAACTTCCATTTTCTCCACTCACGCAGACGATTTTGGATGTCCGGGTAAGGTGGAGATAGGATCATTACATCACTATCCGCTTGGGCTGGTTCTTCTTGTGTTTTTTGTGTGAGCTACTGGTGTGTCTTGAGTTGCCTCTCTGATCGCGCCTTCAGCAGACTTGGTTGTTTCATCAACTACATCCGGAGACTCTACTTCTCCGAGTAGTCTCCGTATTTGTGCTAGGCGAGTAACCGACTCATTTGGTTTCTCTGTTCGGATTTGCTTGACGAGTCTTTTTCGTCTCTGGTTTGTACCGGGGAATTTCAGTTCGAGGCGGTGTCCTCTCGAGTCTTGGCGGGGGCTTGTCTTTGGTGTTTGTTTCGAGGAGCCGCCGTCTTGGCTTGTCGGTTCTCCTCCTTTTGACGATCGGAGAAGGCATTTGTGAGTCCTTCTCGACCGCAGCTGCGGGCGGGTGACAATTTCTTGGGCGGGTGACTCTTGCTGCGGGGCGGGAGCATGTTTGGTTTTCTTTCGCAGGGGCGCGATCTTCTTGGCGTTTGCAGGGGCGCTTTTTCTTCTTAATTTGGAGAGGAAGTAGTTGTATCTTGGGTCGGTGATTCCCTCTCACGTGGTGTCGGCTCTCTTGGCATAAGCTCGCTTCGAGCACCGAGAGAGGTTAGCTCGAACATCCTCTTGTTAACATGGAAGGCCTTCCCATGTCTAAGAGGGACTCCTTTCACCTCCAATAGCCGGCCAATCACTGGCCATATCCCGAGGATCCTCCAAATGTGCCATCTTCTTTGAAGGACTTGTTCCCACGTTTTGGCGAGTCTGCTTTGTAGATAATCTTCTTTTCTTCGATGATTGCAGCCATCACAACCAGACTTTGCCTTTGATAGTTGGTCAAAAGCGCCAAATTTGATGTCGATACATTTGGCAACTATGTCCAACAATTTGTGATAATCCTCCTTTGGCGAGTCTCTTGTTTTTGTGTATATAATTTTATCGGCAAAGGTCGGACTTGGCTATTTCTTTCCATGCGTCACCAAGTTTACATCGCCTTCCTTAATCTCGTTGCTCTTCGCAGGTAGTGAGCAATATTGCCAAATCCTTGGCGGTGATAGTCGATTGCTTCCGTGAGAAGATGACTTGATTCCTTCGTCGTGAATCTCGGCATTCACGTAGAATTGTGCGACCTCCTCCACATAGGTCATAGGATATTCCAGCGTTAGAAACGGTTTTAGTCCGGGACGTTTCCAACTTTTCAGCGATTTTCTTCACCAGGGTGTCGTCGGACCCGCTTCACCATTCCGTCGAAATCCACCGTCGAACCGGTGTGGATTTGCTTTTCTAGCTTGGTAAAGTCATAAGTTGGTGCCATTTCTCGGGATTATATCAAGAAAAATCTTAAATTGATTTGAAGGTTGATAGGGTTTAGAGTATTTGCCTTTGCCTTTTGAGAGAAAGATATGAGCAGTTTTTAGAAGTGTGAGAGAGAAACGGACGAAAATGGTTTAAATATGGTTTATGAAAGGGCGTGCGGACGGTTTTTGAATTGTGATCGAAATCAACGGCTTGGATTTCGCACGCCTATTGAGCATTTCACGTCTCGTATTTAATGCGGTGACATTTATATCCAATCATAAGCTTAGTGTGCGGCTTTATGTCCGTACACATCATCATTATCCGACGTGTTCCTTAAAACATTCCCGCTTAAGTCAAAACGATGCGTTTTTGTCACTTTGCTCATAAGTTATTCAAACTTATCTCTTAGCCGATTTAGCTCTACTCCTCATGATTCTCTTAGTGACTCAAATTTATCACCGACTTGGTGTAGTATTTGTCTTTTCCGATCTGGTGATTTCTCGAAGGTGATTTTTGTTTTCAACTCTTTTTCACTTCTTTTCTGTTCTAATACTCTTCTTTGATTCGTCGAGTGTCACCACTCAATTAACCCCAACTCATGCTTGAGTTCTTCAAATCTTGACTCACATAATGGTTTTGTGAAGATGTCACTAGTTGTTTATCGGTTGAGATATATTCCAAGATAATGTCCTTCTTTTCAACATGATCTCTTATGAAATGATATCCGACATCAATATGTTTTGTTCTTGAGTGCAACACAGGATTTTGAGTGATTGCAATGGCACTTGTGTTATCACACATGATTGGAATTTCTTTTTCTTCAACTTCATAGTCTCTCATTTCTTTGTCTCATCCATAGGACTTGGGCACAATAATTTGCCCGCAGCCTATGTATTCGCGCTCAATTTGTAGAGGTGGCTATTGAGTTTTGCTTCTTGCTAAACCAGGAAATTAGTCTGTTTCTAGTATTTGACATGTGCCTGAAGTGCTCTTCTGTCCACTCTGCATCCAAAGATAGTCGGGACCGAATAGCCAATTAGTCTCGAATCCACCTTCCTTTGGATACCATAGGCCTACTTCTTGGCTTCCTTTCAAGTATCTCAAGATTCTTTTAGCTTTGTCATATGGCTTTCTTTTGGAGCAGATTGAAATCTTGCACATACACCTACAAACAAAGGTGATGTCCGGCCGCTTTTTGTGAGATAGAGCAATGATCCAATAAGTGCTCAGATCTTGTTTGATCTGAGGCTTGCCATCCGCATCCATGTCCATTTTGGTGATGTGTTCATTGGTATTTTTTACGAAGACTTCTCTTCCATACCAAACTTCTTCATTAAATCTCTAGTATATTTTGTTTGACTTATGAAGGTTCCATCCTTTGTTTGTTTTTACTTGGAGTCCAAGGAAGAATGTCACTCTCCCATCATGCTCATTTCAAATTTACTTTGCATGAGGTTTGAGAATTTTTCACACGACTCTTTGTTAGTGGATCCAAAAATGATGTCATCCACATATATTTGAACAAGCAAGATATACTCTTCTTGTCTTGAATTACGAAAAGTGTTCTATCCACTTTTCCTTTTGTGAATCCATTTTGATCGGGAATTGTGACAGGTGTCATACCATGCTCGGGTGCCTGTTTCAATCCATACAGGGCTTTCTTGAGTTTGTATACCTTGTCTCCAAGAGTCTTCGCTCAAATCCTGGAGGTTGTTCAACATATACTTCTTCTTCCAATAAACCATTTAGGAATGCACTTTTTACATCCATCGATATACAATGAAATTCTTGTGAGTGCATAGGCAAGAAACATCCTTATAGCTTCCAATCTTGCTACGAGGGGCAAATGTTTCATCAAAATCTATCCCTTCTTCTTGGCAATATCCTTTGGCTACCAATCTTGCTTTGTTTCTTACCACAAATCCTTCCTCGTTCATTTTATTTCGAATACCCATTTGGTTCCAATAACATTTTGATGTATGGGTCTTTGCACTAATTCCCATACTTTATTTCTTTCAAACGATTCACTCTTCTTGCATAGCTTGAATCCAATGTGTGTCATACAATGCTTGTGACACATCTTTTGGCTCTATTTGCGAAATGAAGCATGTGAACATAGCTTCTTGTTGAGTTCGGATCTTGTTTTGACACCTTCTCTCATATCTCCAATGACAAGTTTCGTGGATGGTCTCTCGGCCATCTTACATCAGGTTGGAGTGAGTTAGTGGATTGATCAACTTGCGGTGTGTTGTTTTGTGGTCACTCTTTCGTGGTCACTTATTTGCAAATTTTCCACCGCTTTTGAGATTCAAACTATCTCATCTTCTTTCGAATTGATAATTCGGCTTGACCAAAGATAGGGACTCTTACGTATGGTTGGATGATTCAAACTTATCGGTGACTCTTCAATGTCTTCTCCATTTACATTTGGCTCATCGAATACTACATGAATGGATTCCTCCGTAGCCATAGTTCTTTTGTTGAGTATTCGTAGGCTTTGCTTTGGTGATTATCCTAAGAAGATACCTTCATCGACTTTAGCATCAAAAGCCTTTAGGTTGTTTTTGCCATTGTTGTGGATGAAGCATTTACATCCAAATATCCTGAAATATGCAACATTTGGTTTTCTTCCAGTCCGGATCTCATAGGGAGTCTTTGTCAATTTTGTCTATTTATCATACATATTGTTTTGGGTGTAGCAATTTGTGTTAATTGCTTGACCCAAAATCTTTTTGGTAACCCCGCTTGCCTAACATGGTCCTTGCCGCTTCTTTGAGGGTTTGCTTTCTTCTTTTCGCAACTCCATTCTCATTGGAGTCCTTGTGCCGATAGTTCATGACCAATACCATTCTCAATACAATATCGAGTTATTATTCCATTGACAAACTCGGTTCCTCTATCCGATCTTATTTTGATAATGGTTTGACTCTTCTCATTTTGAATTCTCTTCATCATTTGTGGTAGTTTTTGTAGGGTTTCTTTCTTCTTGCACATGAATATTGTCCATGTATATCTTGAGTAGTCATCTACTACCACCAAGGTGTATTTCTTTCCACTTATCTTTGGCCGGTTCCATGGGCCAAATAGATCCATATGAAGTAGATGCAATATTCTTGTTGAGGATGGGCATGTCTTTTCTTTGAATGACGACTTGATTTGTTTTCCCTTCGACATGCGTCACATATACTCTCCTTCTTGTATATCGAGTCCGGAAGTCCTTCTACAAGATGGCTTCTTGCCGCCTTGTTAATTGTTTTGAAATTGGGTGACTCGGCTTTTTTTGTGCCACACCTAACTTGATTCAATTTGTGCTCTTTGCTAGTAGACAGTCTTGGGTGTTGCGTTGACCAATCCACTACATACATATTTTTCTGTCTACATCCTTGCAAAGACAACTTCATTTGATTCAATATCCTTGATTTGGCATACACCCATGTTGAATCCAACATTGTAGCCCTTGTCACGAGCCGATGATACTCATAAGTTGAAGTTGAGTCCTTCAACATATGCAACATCTGTGATTTCTAATCCATTCTTCTTGATGGATCCAATGCCTCTTATTTCACCAGGAGCTTCATTTCCTCCAAATATGACTTTGGCTCCTTTGACTTCCTTGAATTTTGACAGATTTCTCTTATTTCTGTCATATGTCCGGAACAACCACTATCCATGTATCAGGTTCCTTGGCACTCACTGCATTTCCTTGAACCGCAATCAAGGAAATTAAGTTTTAGGTACCCATACTTGTGCGGGTCCTGAGGGGTTAGAATTGTAAGATGATCCAACCAACCTATAGCCAAATGATTTGACTCTAAGGGGTTGCCATCTATCGTGCCATAATCATAATTAATCGACAAATTGCTTGGGGATTCTAGGTTCATACATTTGTCTCTTTTGTCGTATGCCTGCATATGTGTTTTAGCAATTGCCTTCATTGGGTAATTGTGGTGTTTTTGAGTGTAGTGCCTAGGTACATATATGTCTTTGATGAAAGCTCTTGTGCTTTTGGAATGGCCTTTGCTGAGTTCTAGGCCTTTGCCATCTGGGCTTATATTCCATAAGTCTATGCTGATAGTTCACATTGTTCCAATCAGCTTGGCTTGGATATTTTCTACCATTCCCATCATATGTATTTCTTTTATGGATTTTCTGGAATTTTTGGTAGCTCTGTTTCTTCTTTACAGAGTATTTTCTGTTTGGAGTTTTTGAGGACTTGGTCAATTTCTTCTCAGCTGTCCTTCCAGCACACTCAACTGGCTGTTTTCCTTTTCCTTTGTAACCAAGGCCAGTTTGCTTAGTATTGTGCTTTGGAGTGAAAGTGTGTGCAATATTTAGAGTTTTGGATTTTTCAGACTCTTCATTGCTTGAAGATCCTTTTTCCAAAATTACTCTTGAGGTTTGACATGGCACAAAGGAATTAAATCCTAAGCCTGTCTTGTCTCCACATTCTCTTTGACTCATAATAAGATCATCCAATGATTTAGATGCCTTAGTGAATGAGGCAATAACATTTTGAGGTCATTCTCCTCTTTTCTATAGCAGCAATTTCGCTACTAATTTAGCATTTTCAAGCCTTTAAACTTTCATTTTCAATGACTATTTGACTTAGAGTACTCGGCTCCTTAGTCACTTTGAGTTTTGACCTTTAAGTAGAGTTGTTTTCCTCATTCAATAGTGTGTGTGAGGATTTAATGTGCTCAAAATCTTTCATCATTTTGCCTAATGAATCATAAAGATCAAGTAGGTGATGAAGTGTGTGTGTCACATCACTATCACTAGTGTCCGAGCTTGTTGAATTAGATTGTACCTCATCTTCTTGATCTTGTTCTTTGGCCATTAAGCGGATCAAGGCTTCTTCTTCGAGTCACTCGAGTAGTCACTTCTTGCTCTCGAATCGATTGTCTCTCTTGACTTGGTTGTCTCGTGATCTCTGTGACCATCATTGCCTTTTTCTTTTCTTGTCTTCTTTCTCTCAAGACCTTTCTTTCTTCTTCATTCCTGTACTTGTTGACTACAGGATATGAGCGATCAATGGCATAGTGACTGGTTGTCTACAATTCCAACATAGATATTCAGCCTTTTGATCACTCTTTCTACTCTTGAGTTGTCGCCCTTTGATACTCAACTTGTTGATGATCACATTCTCTTGGTTGGCCTATCATCCCTTGATTTGGAGGGAGCCGAGTGTCTTCGGAAGATTCACCCTTTCCTCTCTTGTAGTTCTTGTTAAAGAACTTGTTAAATCTTTTAACCATCGGGCTATTTCTTTCCGGGTCAATTGCCTCTTTGACCTCGACTCTCTTCCCATCTTTGACAATTAGAGCAAATTGTTTTGGGTACAATTGTCTCTTCCTGGTCTTTTCTTCTCGGCTCAAACTCATAGGCTTTGAGGTCCGAGAATAGTCCATGGTTGGATGTCTTTGATAGGTCCATGGAATGTCTCAAAGTGCCATGACCTTCATTTCCCATTCAATTTGGAAGACTTTTTAGGATCTTCATACACATTTCTTCTCGTGTATATTCCTTTCCAAGTGTAGACAAATTGACTCATTTGTGATTTCGTAAACCGAGCGTCTAGTTGATCCGATTCTCTCCCGAGATCATTTTGAAATTTTCAAACTTCATGACGACATTTGATAATTTGTTTTCTTTGATTTGCTCGAGCCTTCACAAATCAATGTCACTTGTCCTGCATTTCTTTAGCCGTTTTGCATGATTTGACTTTGTTGAACATGGCTTTGTCCAAGGTTTTGTAGAGGATGTCCTTGGCTACATTATCCAGGTTGTATCTTTTTCTGTCATCATTTGTCCACTCGGTTCTTGGTTTTTCAACCATGATGGTCTAGAGCAACATCTTCTTCTCCTTCAATTTGCAATTCTTAAATGTACAATTTGTGTTCACCTTTAATATTTGTAGAGGCCCATCTTCTATTACTATCCACATCTCATCATGTAATCTTTGATAGATGAGCTCGCATACGAATTTTCCAATCATCAAATTCTTCAATAGTGAACATAGGGATGCGTGTCAAATTTGCTTCCATGATAATGACTTTTAATAAAAAGAGTTTTGAAAGTTTAAGTACTAAAGTAGACTTTGAAAAGTTTGGAGATCTAGTTCAAGAACGGTGCGGAGGGTTCAATGAACCAACCGCTCCGATACCACTTGTAGGTCCCAAGGGGTGTAAGTGTAAGGTTTAGAAGGGGGGTTGAATAAACCTTACCAAATTTTCGATTTAGTCCTTTTAAATCTCTGAGAGTTAATTCTACACATTTTGTGTCCTTGATGGACAATCGAATTAGTCACTTAGTAGAGTTAATCTCTCAACAGACTGGTGAATTTGTTGTTGATGGAGTAACTCGGATGTTGGCTACAATTTAACTCAGCTGTGGTTTTATTTTCAGCGGAAGACTTAACACCCTTAAGTTTGATTTTAGAGCTTGATTTAGTACTTATAAATTATCAATTGGATAGCAAATTTATCAGCAGATATAAGCAGTTAAAAGTGCAGGAATTTAAATGCTGAAATGTAAATGACAAAGAAAGTTTTTATAGAGGTTCGAAGATGGGGTAATTCTTCTACTCCTCTCTTCTCCAACTCCCGGAGGAATCCACTAAGTAATGATCAGTTTACAAAGTGGTAACAGTCCCGGATACAAGTCTTGATCACAACAGCCAACTTGATCCTTTGGGACTCGACTGAGACGCCTTGATCACTCGGTGGCTTCTCGCACGACTCGCCTTCTTCAGGGCGGCGCTTTGCTACTACTGACTCACTTGCTCAAGCTCTTTGGATTTGATCACGAAGCCCTCCAAATGCTTAAGACTTAGTTCAACCTTGAACTTTTCTACAATCCTTCCTGGAAAGTAGACCCCTTGTTTTCAAAGGTTTCCTCTTCAACTGGTTGAAGTTCTCTTTCCTTCACAGGTAAGTGTTGGATTGATGTACTTCGAAATGTAGGCTTGAGGATTGAGATTGTTTCAGTTTTTCTAATGTGCTTGTCTATCTCACGTATGTGTCATTCATGCATCCTTCTCTCTCAAACAAACTCCTCAGCCTTTTATAGTGAACTTTCAAAAATTTGCCCGTTGAAGAGATAGGCTTATTTTTGAAAGTCACTTTGCAGTCGTTGGCTTGCAATGACTTGGAATTCTTTGTTTCCTCGTATGAATTGTTGTTTCACCTTTTCGGAGTTCGACACGGTGTAGTGCTTCCCATTGGTTCATTCCTTTTGCACGCTTCCACGGGACTAAGCACTCCAAGAAAGGTGGTATGGAGATATTACTTGTTTAAGTAAATCTCTTGATTTTACGCGGCAACGGTTCTTTTATAGTTATCTCGACTTGACCGCATTTCCTTGCTTTCCCCAGGTGACTTAGAGTCGACTTCCAATCATTGGATGACTCTTTGTCACTTCAACTTGAGACTTGGCTTTTCTTGAGTTAACTTGTGATGCTCCACTCATTTGCATCTCATTGCTTCTTCAAGAGAGTTCCGTCTACTCTTCTTTGCCATACTCGGTTGTCTCACGTGAGTCTTCCTTCCAAAGATTCGATTGTCTTCTTGCATGTTAGGGCGTAGTTGTCTTGACTCAAACTTGGCCACTCTATTCATTACAATGCATTTTACAACAAGAATTGGGGTGCCAACTTTCTATTCTAAGTTTTACATGGCATTCATCAAAATCTAAACAATAAAATTCCTAACACATCTTTATTGATTTCTCCGTTCTCTTCAATTATAGATCCTAAGTATTTAAAACTCTTTGTTATACTCACTTCATGTCCATCAATTTTAACCTTCATCTCATTGTTCCTGTTGTTTTTACTAAAGTGGCATTCCATGTATTCTGTTTTAGCCCTACTTATAGTAAAACCTTTTGATTCTAGTGCTTCTCTCCAAACTTCCAATTTTGCATTTACTCCTTCCCTTGTTTCATCAATTAAAACTATATCGTCCGCAAATAACATACGTTCAGGGATGGATTTTTGTAAGTGTCTAGTGATTTCATCAATTATTAGGATAAAAAGGTACGGGCTTAGAGCAGATCCCTGATGCAAACCTATAGTGTTTGGGAATTCACTAGATATTCCTATTGGTGTCCTGATACATGTTGTTATACCATCATACATATCTTTTATGGCATCTATGTAGGCTATTTTTATTCCTCTTTTTTCCAATACGCGCCACATTATATCACGGTTGACTCTATCGTATGCCTTTTCAAGATTAATAAAAACCATATGTAAATCTTGTTTTCTCTCATTATATTGTTCACATAATCGTCTAATTAAGTGTATAGCTTCAATTGTGGATCTTCCTGGCATGAAGCCAAATTGATTATCTAATATACTAGTTTCATTTCTTATTCTTGCTTCTATAACTCTTTCCCATAGTTTCATTGTATGACTTATTAATTTAATTCCCCCGTAATTTGCACAATTTTGTATATCCCCTTTGTTTTTATATATAGGTATCAATATACTTTTCCTCCATTCATCGAGGCATTTTCTTAGTTTTTAGAATAACATTAAATAATTTAGTAAGCCATGATATTCCAACTCCACCTAAACATTTCCACGCTTCAATTGGTATATCATCTAGGCCAAACCGCTTTGCCGAGTTTTCATTTTGTTTAGTGCTTTTTCTGTTTTATGAAGTTGAATTCTACGATAAAAGTACGGTTTCTATTCATTGATTGGCCTAGTTCCCTAATGTGACTTCATTCCTCTTCGGTTCATTAAAAAGATTATTGAAATACCTCCTCCATCGATCTTTTATGTCCTCGTCTTTCACTAAAATGTTTTCATTCTCATCTTTTATGCATTTAATTTGGGTTAGATCTCTTGTTTGTTTATCTCTAAATTTTGCTATTTTATATATATCTTTTCTCCTTCTTTAGTATCTAGTTTCTTATAGAAATCTTCATATGCCTTGGTTTTTGCTTCATATATTGCTCTTCTTACTTCTTTTTTGGCGTCTTTATATATTTTAAGGTTTTCTTCGTTTTTACAGGAATACAATACTTTGTAACTAGTTCGTTTTTCCTCTACCTTTTCTTGGATTTCTTGATTCCACCACCATGACTCTTTATTCCATTTATTACCATTTGACACCCCTAATGTTTCTTTTGCGATCTTTTTCATTTGAGTAGTTACATAGTTCCATGTTTCATCGGCTTTGTCTTCCACTTTCCAATCAATGGTTTCTACTAGAGATTTGACAAAACTATCTCTTTTTTCTATATTCTTTAAGTTCCACCACTTAATTCTCGGTATGTTAATTTTCTTTCTCTTTAAGTGTATGTTAATAAGTTTGATATCCAAAACTAGTAGTCTATGTTGGGTGGTGAGGCTTTCTCTTTAAGTGTATGTTAATAAGTTTGATATCCAAAACTAGTAGTCTCTTTAAGTGTATGTTAATAAGTTTGATATCCAAAACTTCGAAACAATGTGTTTTTCTACAACACTACAATTAAGCGAGTAAATTTGGACTCACTATGGAGTAGCATCAATAAGTCTAGCACGATCAGTTCTGTAGCTCGCTTGGGTCTTCGGTGCTGCTCCGTTGTATGCTCCACCAACAATAAGTACATGGGCGTAAATCCACACAATCACTACAGTAATAAGAACTGCGAACTTGTCAAACATGTGTTTTCCTGATTTTATCAGGTGCAGCAGAAGTAAACAATATATATATATATATAACTTAAAAAAATGCATCTCATCGGACAAATATTGCAATAACAAGAAAAGATAACCAAAAGGATCAGCTCCAGCAAGCCAATTTCAACACATTTGGCAACCTACACAACCAGGGGAAAAGATTGAATCCAATGGTTCGATAAAATCAATATTCAATTGTATAAAAACTAGATTCTTAATAGCAAGGGATCGTATTTTCTGATAGGAAGGGGATATCCGAGTGAGTACTTTCACATACCCCGGGAAAACCAAATACTACAATCTTTTGATTCTCGACAAGTTCTCGCTTTTACTACTATAAATCACTTCCGTTAAAAGCGAAGTTTTTGCATATCCAATTAAATGCATGCAGGACGACAATGAGTGATCTTAATTGGTCTTCACACAGTTTTGAGTGTTCCCATATATAACATATTTGAAAATTATCGAATGGGCTTGTTGAATTTGAGAAAAATTTCAGCTTATTTGTTTGATAAAATTGTTTACTGTCCAAAGAATCGCCAAACCATCGGGGGGAAGCGAGGATGTCATCCAAAACTCGCAAGCATATCCGAAAGATCAAATGCGCCATTGGATTTGGGCGAGTTTTGCAAAGAATTGATATGTAATACACAAATCTCTCGATTCTCTGTTGTACAACCACGACGGGAGCGGGGGCGGTTGCTTGCAAGGTTAGAAGGCAACGACGACGGCGATGGCGGGGGCGGTGGTAGACGGTGACGGCGAGCCTACTGCCTGCAAGGCTAAACGGGGATGGGGATGGAGATGGAGGCTGAGTTAATATGATGGCCGATGGGAGTTTAATATGCGGGAGTTAAGATAGATTGACGAGGTGCAGAGGGTTATTAACCTAATTAAAAAATAAAAAACTCATATGCATCGTTTTTGGCTAAGAGACCGATACCTAAGGTTGTGTTAAAGGCATCTGTTTTTAATTAAAAAACAGACACCTTAAGTATTTAATTTAATTAAAAAAAATAAAATAGTCTATGGGTATCGGTTACTCATCAACAAATGATGCCTAAAGACTTCATTTTATTTTCATAATTGCCATCGCCCTCTTCGGCATCATTTTTGTAGAGAAATGATGCATATTTGATAATTTTATAAATTTGTTTTTGTACTAGTGGCGTAAAATTCTTTGTTGTAGCAGTTTTCGTAATTCCACTATATCTCCTCAACGAAACATCCGATTTATGTTATTCTTATGCCGTTAGAAAGTTAAGACAATTATCTACAAATGTTGATCTGACAAGAAAGTCCCAATTCTTACTACAAATAGGTAAAAAAGTGATATTACTGAAGAGCAGTCGTCTTTTTCCAGATTTCTGGCACAATTCGCTAATTGGGGTATAACTTGGTCTACAGAACTTCAATTAACATGATTCAAGTTTCAAATGAAAGCTAAGACATAGATCTACAAGTAGGCAACAAGTTGTGGGTTCATATATAGCTCAAAATTTCCAGAAATTTGTTTTTATATAGGGTTAAATTTCTGTCCGAAAATAAAGGTATTTTCCATCTCTTCAACAAGATCAAATCACAATAGAAAAATGGAAAAAAAATTATTTCTAAAATTTTTTCAACTAAAGGCTGAAGATTCAAGTCTAATAATGAGGTTTTTAAAAATCATGTATCCATCATCAATTTACATTTCTAATGTTAGTTCTAGCATAAGATCAATACCCGATCATACTTAAATGAAAAGGCAAAAATTAAAGAAAAAGATGAAGAAATATTTACCTCTTTGAAGCTTTCCTAACAATGGTGTATTTTGTCTAAGTATGGGGTGTGAAGAAGAAGTGAGGTTATTGGGGGATTTTATAAAAAAACCAAGAGGGCTTGGGGTAGAAAAATCCATTTTGCCCTCTTTTAAATTATTAATAAAAATTAGCATATTGAAAATCCTTAAGTAAGCTATTATTATTTTTAAAAATCCCGATAATTAATTAAACCTCATTTTTCATAAATTAGAAGGTCACTAATAATAATAAAATGTGAGGTAGAAATTTTAGTCTCTAAATCCAAAAATATAAATAAACACTTTAGTGAAAATCTCCGAAAAGTCACTTAATCGGTCTAAAAATCTCGATCCTAAACTTTAACTCTGAAACTCCATGATAATATCCATAATATGTCATCGTGATGTCCATTCATATCCATTA
Organism: Rehmannia glutinosa; assembly: GCA_016081115.2. Lineage (NCBI taxonomy): Eukaryota > Viridiplantae > Streptophyta > Magnoliopsida > Lamiales > Orobanchaceae > Rehmannia > Rehmannia glutinosa. The sequence continues at coordinate 64,419 of JABTTQ020002251.1, forward strand.
TCGTAGTTAGGGCGCAGTCAGTTCCCGGATACTCAAAATAAATAAAATGCATAAAGCTAGTAAATCGCACATCTTAAAATGTAAACTAGATATTTGCAACATTATTCTTGAATATTAATTTAAAAGTTTCAAGTAATTAAAAAGGGTTGGGTCGTCACAGATTTCTCGTGCTCCGCCTGTTGGACTTACTTCCTTTTGATTACTGTTGTTAGACTATTTCATTTTGTCTTTCCTTTTAAGTTGTAACCCAAGGGCGTAGGACCCTTTGACATTTAAGTTTATATTTAGATGTGTACTTTGGATTTTCTGGATCGTAAGTTGATTGGTTTTTCGTTCTCGTAAGCTATAACTTGGATATTTTTGTTAGGATGTAATTTGTACTGGTACTTGTAGTTTATTTCCGCTGCTTTAGACTCTATTTTCATTTGGGGTTATGTTATTATTTGTCTAGACTGTTTGGTTTATTTTTGTTTAAGTTGTTGATCGTCGTCGCGTCCCCGTCCGGGGCGTGACAATCTTTACTCAAATACAAGACATAACAACAACAACAACAAACTAAGCCTTAATCCCACTACGTGGGGTCGGCTATATGGATCATATCGCGCCATCGTTTACTGTCATAAGCCATATTTTCGTTTATTTCTAGGTATAACATGTCATGTTTAATAGCTTCTTTCCAAGTCTTTTTAGGCCTACCTCTTCCTCTTTTGATTTGTGTGAGTGATTCTCTTCCTTCTAAACGTCGCACAGGTGCATCTAAAGGTCTCCTATAAACATGTCCAAACCATCTTAATCGTGTTTCTCTAATTTTCTCGTCTATTGGTGCTACTCCCACTTTGTTTCTAATGTGTTCATTTCTTATTCTATCTAATCTAGTATGTCCGCACATCCATCTTAGCATTCTCATCTCTGCTACCCTCATTTTTTGTTCGTGTTCATATTTAGTCGCCCAACATTCTGCTCCATAAAGCATTGCGGGCCTTATGGCCGTTTTATAAAATTTTCCTTTCAATTTTAATGGTATTTTACGGTCACAAAGGATAGAAGATGCACTCCTCCATTTATTCCAACCCGCCTAGATCCTATGTGTGACATCTTTATTGATTTCTCCGTTCTCTTCAATTATAGATCCTAAGTATTTAAAACTCTTTGTTATACTCACTTCATGTCCATCAATTTTAACCTTCATCTCATTGTTCCTGTTGTTTTTACTAAAGTGGCATTCCATGTATTCTGTTTTAGCCCTACTTATAGTAAAACCTTTTGATTTTAGTGCTTCTCTCCAAACTTCCAATTTTGCATTTACTTCTTCCCTTGTTTCATCAATTAAAACTATATCGTCCGCAAATAACATACGTTCAGGGGATGGATTTTTGTAATTGTTTAGTGATTTCATCAATTATTAGGATAAAAAGGTACGGGCTTAGAGCGGATCCCCGATGCAAACCTATAGTGTTTGGGAATTCACTAGATATTCTGTTGGTGTCCTCGATACATGTTGTTATACCATCATACATATCTTTTATGGCATCTATGTAGGCTATTTTTATTCCTCTTTTTTTTTCCAATACGCGCCACATTATATCACGGTTGACTCTATCGTATGCCTTTTCAAGATCAATAAAAACCATATGTAAATCTTGTTTTCTCTCATTATATTGTTCACATAATCGTCTAATTAAGTGTATAGCTTCAATTGTGGATCTTCCGGCATGAAGCCAAATTGATTATCTAATATACTAGTTTCATTTCTTATTCTTGCTTCTATAACTCTTTCCCATAGTTTCATTGTATGACTTATTAATTTAATTCCCCGTAATTTGCACAATTTTGTATATCCCCTTTGTTTTTATATATAGGTATCAATATACTTTTCCTCCATTCATCAGGCATTTTCTTAGTTTTTAGAATAACATTAAATAATTTAGTAAGCCATGATATTCCAACTCCACCTAAACATTTCCACGCTTCAATTGGTATATCATCTAGGCCAATTGCTTTGCCAGTTTTCATTTTGTTTAGTGCTTTTTCTGTTTCATGAAGTTGAATTCTACGATAAAAGGTACGGTTTCTATTCGATTGATTGGCCTAGTTCCCCTAATGTGACTTCATTCCTCTTCGGTTCATTAAAAAGATTATTGAAATACCTCCTCCATCGATCTTTTATGTCCTCGTCTTTCACTAAAATGTTTTCATTCTCATCTTTTATGCATTTAATTTGGGTTAGATCTCTTGTTTGTTTTTCTCTAAATTTTGCTATTTTATATATATCTTTCTCTCCTTCTTTAGTATCTAGTTTCTTATAGAAATCTTCATATGCTTTGGTTTTTGCTTCATATATTGCTCTTCTTACTTCTTTTTTGGCGTCTTTATATCTTTTAAGGTTTTCTTCGTTTTTACAGGAATACAATACTTTGTAACTAGTTCGTTTTTCCTTTACCTTTTCTTGGATTTCTCGATTCCACCACCATGACTCTTTATTCCATTTATTACCATTTGACACCCCTAATGTTTCTTTTGCGATCTTTGTCATTTGAGTAGTTACATAGTTCCATGTTTCATCGGCTTTGTCTTCCACTTTCTAATCAATGGTTTCTACTAGAGATTTGACAAAACTATCTCTTTTTTCTATATTCTTTAAGTTCCACCACTTAATTCTCGGTATGTTAATTTTCTTTCTCTTTAAGTGTATGTTAATAAGTTTGATATCCAAAACTAGTAGTCTATGTTGGGTGGAGGCTTTCTCCGGTATTACTTTGCAATTTTTGCATATTTTTCTAATCGTTTTTTCCTGGTTAGAAAGTAGTCAATTTGTGATTTGTTAGGACCACTTTTAAATGTGATTAAATGTTCGTCTCTCTTTTTAAAGAAGGTATTACCTATAATAAAATCATAAGCAACTGCAAAGTCTAGGATGGTTCTACCCTCATTGTTACGCGAGCTAAAGCCATATCTTCCATGGACCCTTTCATAATCTTCATTATCCTTCCCAACATGTCCATTTAAGTCTCCACCTATGATGACTTTTTCATTTTGAGGGATTGATTGCATTAGAGTTTCTAAATCTTCCCAAAATTTAGCCTTAGTAGCATCATCTAATCCTACTTGAGGTGCATATATACTAACAATATTTATAAGTTCATTACCTACTACAATTTTAAGGGATATGATTCTATCTCCTTTTCTAGTTACTCCTACTCCTTTTCTAGGATGTGCATGCTTTTAATTCATTTTATTAATAATATCAATTATCCATTAAATATTGCGATATGCTATATTTTGGATTATGAATTATATTAAATAAATAATAAATAATTGAAGAAGTGTAAAATTTATCGTAGCATAATTTAGGTAATTCTAATGATTAAGGTAAAAAAAAGTGTTCAGATTTTATATTTTCTTAATTTAAACAATTAAAATTTATTTTTGAGTAGATAGAGTTTTCGTAGATTTTCACAAATTTACAATTGATAGGATTTTAGCCATAATGTGAATCTCAATTTATAGTTACTAATTTTAATTTTTTCCCAAAAAATTAAATATTTATCTTGCTCGATAAGTATAACCATATATCTGGTAATTATCAATTATGAAAAATTCAAAAAATATTTTATACGGTCCTAATAATACAATACATATTAGAAGAACAAACTTAAAAATTAAACTGACTTGGAAAACATAAATAAATATAGTATATAATACAAAACTAACAAAAATTACTTTCAAATTTAAATATTGATAAATGAGATTTATTATATATATGCGAGTTAACATTATGCAATGATTTTGGAAATAAAATAGATATAGATATGAATGGGTTTTATAGAAATAAATGTTGTATATACTTTTTGGGTATAAAATAATTAAATACTGATTACATAGAAACAATTCTATTTATTTGTTTTATTATTTAGGTTATGTTTATTTATTAGTCTCAAACAATAACAAAAATATTGGTCATTCATTTCTTTATATAGTTTTTCATGTAATAATTATATATTTAAGTAGAATGATATATATTGTTATTGATAAATCAAATGACGCTCTGATTTTATTTATTAAAGTAACATGTATAGTATACTATTTGTTGATATAAATTTCAACTCTCTCTATTGATCTAATTTAATTTTTCCGACAATCAAGGTGTCACGCCCCAAAATGAAAGCCGTGACACAATTTACCAAACTTATGCCAGTTTACCAAGCCGGCTTATTTATCCTCCAACATACGTCAATAGAACGATAAAATCCGGACTAATTATAAATAAGGGAATAACTAAGTTAGAGTATGGTTACAGCGGAATCCAGAAAAATAAAAATACAACATAATAATTGTTCTCCATGGTCCTACGCCCTGCTAATACATTAAATAAGTTCAAAGTCTAAATCATCACAAATAAAATCCATCGTCTTAATAAAGTCCATAATACAATACATAACTAAGCTACGTCTTGAGATCCATCGTCGTCATTGTCCTGATACAACTCTTCATCCCTCGGTTGATAAAGAGGTGGGGTGAGAACAAAAATTCTCAGTAGGTGGGTGCTGGTGTGCGAGTGGGGCTCGTTTTATGCACGGAAAATCATTTCATGGAAAACAATGCATGATGTGCATATGACTTTGTCTCGTTGTTTGTATAAAGATTTTCCATTGACCATTATGTTAGATTGGTTAAAATCAGTCAAGCATTATTATTATTTTATTAAATTTACTTCCACTTTCAATTGGATAAAGCCGAAGCAAATTATCCCACATCACTTGGATAAAGCCGAAGCAAATTATCCCATTTCACTTGGATAAAGCCAAAGCAAATTATCCCACATCACTTGGACAAAGCCGAAGCAAATTATCCCACTTTAAATTTTCACTTTACTTTTCACTTTCATTTTCAACTTCACTTCCACTTATCATTTCACTTCATGTTTCATTTCACTTCAATTTGCACTTCACTTTATTTAATTCCACTTTACGTGCACTTAAATTTTTACGTCAAAATTTCTCTTCCAAGTACTATCTTACTCGTTCGAAAATTTTGATAAAATCAGTTAGCAAGTCCGGAGTGATCTTGGTCACACGATATCCAGTATTTATTTCAAAACGAAACTCGCGGTCTAGTTATCGGGCGGATAATCTAGCCAGTTTTAATATTTGGTTCGGTCATTATGTTCAAGCTCGATATTTTTATTAGTTAAGTAAGAAATATCTCTTAAAATATTTATAAGGCAACTGAGTTAGAAAATCTCAATTTCAATGTATTTAGCAATTTTAAAAAATAAAATTATTTTTACTAAGGATAACATTCCCTTATCTGGTTTTAAAATTCAATAAGTTTCAATTCCAGACTCGAAAAATAATAAATCCAGTTCCGAAAATTTCCAAATTCCCAGAGGGTTATATTTTTCAGAGGCTCGAGAAAGATTTTATAAAATTTGCATATTCGCCCTCTAGTTTCCAAAAATTTCGATTTTTGACTTGATATTTTAAAATTAGGTAAATATTAAACCGGGAAGGATTTTGAGGTGATTCTAATTTTAAAATACTTCTTTGGGCAGTAATAAGTTGTGGTTAAAACAGTTTTGAAAATTTCGAAAGTTAGGTACCTCATTTTCACAAATTACAATTTTGGCCCAAAAACGATTTTTTGTCGTTAAAGGCTCGTTTCAAGTCGGATGGTTATGAAATTTGAACTAAAGGTTTAAAATATCATATTAAATAAACCTGCAAGTTTTCGAGATACCTTGACTGCCCCTGCTTTAAAAATTACAGTTTTAGTCCTTTAAGTTTTACAATTTTATATTTTGATATCAAACTTGTTCTTTATTGTATTTTCTTGCCCGGAAGGGGTCCCAATCTTTCAAATCACTTCATATATGAAATTTATAGATTATTGGGTCCAATATTTCGAATTTTCAGATGTGGCCTCCACAGTTTTTCATATTTATACTTTTGACCCAATATTTCACAATAATTGCAAAAATAACCCAAGCTTCGATTTTTCTTGCACAAGTTACAAGTCCAGAATTCCGAGAATATATAAAAACTTATTTTAAATATTTCTAAAATATATTTGAACATTCATAGCATCATAAATTATAAAAGTATAATGATGAGCAATTTTATCAACATTTTATGCAAGAAAAATATCATACTCATCTTTTTATTTTCTCAAACTTTTATTAAAACATAAATCTCATAAATACTTGATAAAATTCATAAAATATCATATTATCACATGAACATGCATTTTTGTGCACTAGTAGAAAGAATGATGCATTTTTATAGAAACACTTTTCACCTACCTCGTAGTAGTTTTTCGGGTTGATCAAAATGGAGTCTTCTTCTTGGTATCAACTTCTTAACTCAAACTCCTTAAGGTCAGCCCCTATATGGTATCCAAATCATATTTTGGTGTTAAAATTAAAGTCTCAAATTTTAAAGGGATTTAATAGGATTAAATGGCTACTACTTACCTTGATGCCTTCAAGTAGTCTCTAAAAAATGGAATTTTTACTTAAAGTTTCTATCTTCAACTTGAGATGGTGTAGATCAGCCCCTAAGTTCCAAAAATTCATATCCTTGAGTCAAAAAATAATTCTTCATAATGTCAAGAGGAAAAATGCTAAACCATAATTTTCTCACCTTAAATGTGTGTATTCTTGAATTTCCTCTTCAAGCTTGTAATCAAGTCTAGGTCTCTTAATTCTTCAATAAAATTCCTCTAGGAGTACCTCAACAAAATTGATTCATCAAGTTAGAAATTATAGGTATATTTTGAGGTTTCAAAAGAGGTAGAATGAAGATGGAAAAAAAAAAATCCTTACCTTGCTTGTAAATTTTCGGTCCCTTAGAAATTTTTGGAAGAGTGTCTTGTGTTTTCTTACTCAAAGATGACATGAGGGAAGGTTGAATGGTTTGAATAGCTAGATAGAACAAAATTTGGATTCCCCCTAATCAAGTTAAGGGCCGAAAGTTTATTGAGGGGATGATTTTTTTTTGTTCAAGTTGTGCAATAATGTTGCTAATGTCGTTTAGGAGATTAAAAAAAATAAAAGGATTCCCTCCATACTTGTTGGTGGCCGAATTGGTGGTTATTTTAGGGGGGATTAGAAATTATTTTGTTGACTAATGGGTAGTGGAAAATGTAGGGTGAATTTTTATGTTAAATGTTGTAGGCTTTGGAATAAAAAAATGTAATCTATCCCTTATTTCTTGGGTGGGGCTGATTTCAAGGGATAATTTGTCAAGTTTTTTTTTTCCCTCTGAATTATCTAGTTGGGAGATACAAAATAATAATATAGTAATTGAAGAAAAAAATTAAGTTATTTTCCCTATTTTAAGTGATAAAGTCCAAAATTAGGAAAAATATTTGTTTTCTTTTCTTTTATAAAATTGAGGGAAAATAAAATGTATAAATATCCATAATTAGATGTTTAGAAATTTAAAATTAAGAATGGAAAATAACAAATGTGTATTTTCTAAAAATAAATTGGAAGTTGATTGAGAGTGTATTATAGAATAAGGTGAAATATCTGCATCAGTTTACCAATATTTCTAAAGTAAAAAATAATCGATCAAGAATTAATACTTGAGGAGGAAATATAATCGGTATGCTCGAATGTAAAGAAGAAGTAATTGACGTTGGAAGGGATAAATAAATGAGTGTCACCTTTTAATTATAATAGGTATTGCGACACTAAAAAAAATTGTCACTATACAACATCGTACAATATGTTGAAAAAAAACCGAGGCCTCACACAAGGACTAGTAGACGTTTACAAACAAAAACGAAAAAACCTCCTTATAGGACATATATGTCCTTACCGGATAAAAAGTAAAAAAAAAACCCAAAAAATCGAAAAAATCACAGCCATAGGATTTGACAATTAACACAAAAACTCTGTTAGACCGTCTAACGGGTCTGACCTGTTAGACGGATCTAATCCGCAGACCCGGTGGCATTTCCGTAATATTAGCAGTGGTGTTTTAGTAGTTTTCAGGGACCACCGTTATTAACAGTCCTTCTGAAAAGTATTAACCATTCTTCTAAAAAGTATTAGCGATTCTTCTGAAATGCATTAGTAGTTCCCTGAAGAGTTATACTCCCGAAATGTATTAGCAGTCCCTTAAAAAAGTATTAGTAGTTCCTTGAAAAAGTATTAGTAGTTCCCTGGAGAGTATTTTAGTAGTTTCCCTGAATATAATTAAATTTTTCTCCGAAATGTATTAACATCCTTCTAAAAGTATTAGCATTTCTTCTGAAATGTATTAGTAGTTACCTTGAGAGTATTTTAGTAGTTTCCCTGAATATAATTAAATTTTTCTCCCGAAATGTATTAGTTATCCTTCGGAAAAGTATTAGTAGTTTCTCGAAAAAGTATTAGTAGTTCCTTGAACAGTATTTTATTAGTCCATCTAAAAGTGTCATTTTTTCTCCTCAAAAGTATTAATAGTCCACCTAAAACGTATTAGTAGTCCTTCATAAAAGTATTAGCATTCCCCTATAAAGTATTAGCCGTTAACCTTTATTGCAAAACAACACTCAACACATCTCAGTATGTCATACTTCAAAAAAATTCCCATAGCAACAAGTTTGTGACAGAGTAACTTAGCCCCATAAGACACATTCACTCTCACCACATGTTCGTTTAGACTCGCGAAAACGGGAATAGGGACCATGAATCTTCCAACGACCAAGTGTGACGCCCAGAAATTTGGAGCCGTTACCCAATGGTAACTCATGCCAGTTCTCCCATTTGAGAATACAATCCACCAAATATTTGAGCAATATTAATTCTCAAATAAACATAGTTCTTCATAACCTCTCTAAAAGCAGTCAATAGTCGCAGCGGAAATATTATTACAATCCATTTGTCTAAGCGAAAGAGGTCTTACGCCCCTCTATTACATCCAACATCGCAATTGTTCATAAACGAAACTTAAGGGTAGATCGACAAACAAAGTCTAGGGATTAATCCGTCACTTGGTCGTCTTCGTTGACGCCTTCATATGGGTCATCAGCTGGCCGTTAAAAAAAAGGTGGGGTGAGACAAAAATTCTCAGTGGGTGGGTGCCGGTGTGCGAGTGTGGCTTGTTTTATGCACGGAAAATAGTTTCATTGAAATCAATGCATGAAGTGTATATGACTTTGTCTCGTTGTTTGTATAAAGATTTCCATTAGCCATTATGTTAGAATTGCCAGAATTAGTCAAGCATTATTATTGTCTTATTAAATTTACTTCCACTTTTAATTGGATAAAGCCGAAGCAAATTATCTCACATCACTTAGATAAAGCCAAAGCAAATTATCCCACTTCACTTGGATAAAGCCGAAGCAAATTATCCCACATCACTTGGATAAAGCCGAAGCAAATTATCCCACTTCAGTTGGATAAAGCCGAAGCAAATTATCCCACATCACTTGGATAAAGCCGAAGCAAATTATCCCACATCACTTGGATAAAGCCGAAGCAAATTATCCCACATTACTTGGATAAAGCCGAAGCAAACTATCCCACTTCATTTGGATAAAGCCGAAGCAAATTATCCCACATCACTTGGATAGAGCCGAAGCAAATTATCCCACATCACTTGGATAAAGCCGAAGCAAATTATCCCACTCGGATAAAGCCGAAGCAAATTATCCCACTTTAAATTTTCACTTTACTTTTCACTTCCATTCTCAACTTCACTTCCACTTATCATTTCACTTCACGTTTCATTTCACTTTACATTTCACTTCACTTCACATTTCACTTCAATTTGCACTTTACTTCATTTAATTCCGCTTTACGTGCACTTAAATTTTTACGTCAAAATTTCTCTTCCAAGTACTATCTTACTCGTTCGAAAATTCTGATAAAATCAGTTAGCAAGTCCGGAGTGATCTTGGTCACACGATATCTGGTATTTATTTCAAAACAAAACTCGCGGTCTAGTTATCGGGCGGATAATCTAGTCGGTTTTAATATTCGGTTCGGGCATTATGTTCAAGCTCGATATTTTTATTAGATAAGTAAGAAATATCTCTTAAAATATTTATAAGTCAACTGAGTTAGAAAATCTCAATTTCAATGTATTTAGCAATTTTTAAATAAAATTATTTTTACTAAGGAGAACATTCCCTTGCCGGGTTTTAAAATTCAATAGGTTTCAATTCCGGATTCGAAAAATGAAAAAGTCAGTGCCAAAAATTTCCAAATTTCCAGAGGGTTATATTTTTCATAGGCTCGAGAAAGATTTTATAAAATTTGCATATTCGCCATCTAGTTTCCAAAAATTTCGATTTTTGACTTGATATTTTAAAATTAGGTAAATATTAAATCGGGAAGGATTTTGAGGTGATTCTAATTTTAAAATACTTCTTTTGGCAGTAATAAGTTGTGGTTAAAACAGTTTTGAAAATTTCGAAAGTTAGGTACCTCATTTTCACAAATTACAATTTTGGCCCAAAAGCGATTTTTTGTCGTTAAAGGCTCGTTTCAAGTCGGATGGTTATGAAATTTGAACTAAAGGTTTAAAATATCATATTAAATAAACCTGAAAGTTTCCGAGATACCTTGACTGCCCCATATTTAAAAATTACAGTTTTAGTCCTTTAAGTTTTACAATTTTATATTTTGATATCAAACTTGTTCCTTATTGTATTTTCTTGCCCGGAAGGGGTCCCAATCTTTCAAATCACTTCATATATGAAATTTATAGATTATTGGGTCCAATATTTCGAATTTTCAGATGTGGCCTCCACAGTTTTTCATATTTATACTTTTGACCCAATATTTCACAATAATTGCAAAAATAACCCAAGCTTCGATTTTTCTTGCACAAGTTACAAGTCCAGAATTCCGAGAATATATAAAAACTTATTTTAAACATTTCTAAAATATATTTGAACATTCATAGCATCATAAATTATAAAAGCATAACGATGAGCAATTTTATCAACATTTTATGCAAGAAAAATATCATACTCATCTTTTTATTTTCTCAAAATTTTATTAAAACATAAATCTCATAAATACTTGATAAAATTCATAAAATATCATATTATCACATGAACATGAATTTTTGTGCACTAGTATAAAGAATGATGCATTTTTGTAGAAACATTTTTCACCCACTTCGTAGTAATTTTTCGGGTTGATCTAAAATGGAGTCTTTTCTTGTATCAACTTCTTGACTCAAGCTCTGGAAGGTCAGCCCCTAAATGGTATCCAAATCATATTTTGGTATTAAAACTAAAGTCTCAAGTCTAAAGAAATTATACTAGGATCAAATGGCTACTACTTACCTTAATGTATTCAAGTATTCTTGAATTTCCTCTTCAAGCTTGTAGTCAAGTCTAAGTCTCCTAATTCTTCAAGACAATTCCTCTAGGAGTACTTCAATGAAAATGATTCATCATGATTAGAAGGTGAAAGTATATGGTGATGATTTGAGAAAGAAAATGAAGTTGGAAAAATAAAATTTTCTTACCTCTTCTACTTTGAATTTTCGGTCAATTGGTTGTTCATGGAAGGATTTGTGTATTGTTTTTGTCTAAGTATGAAAGAATGAGAGATTTGGGTGTTGTAGGATGGAAAATGAAATTTGTTCTCCTTAGAAACCTTAATGGCCGATTTTGTTGTGTAGGGAGATATAATTTTTTTTTTTTATGTTTAATCTTTAGAATGGATTGTTGGGAGATTTGTGGTGTGGTAAGATAAAAAAAAAATTAAATTTGATTCCCATCAAGACTCTATGGCCGAAAGGGAGTGATGCAGGGGGGTATTTTTTTTGTTTTCTTGTCTTTTGGTTTTAATTAATGTAATAGAATTTAATAGGTTGGGTTGTTTGTAGGTTACAAAAAAAAAAGAATTGATTGCCCTCAATTTTTCTTCATAGCCGAAAGTTGTAGGAAAAAGTCTCATTCCTTACCTTTTTCTTCTTTTATGTCTTGTTGTTTTGTGTGAGTTGGGAGACAAAATGGAGAGGGTGTGTGTATAATAATTAAATAAAAGTGAAAACTTTACAATAAATGGGGTAGTAGATGTGTTTAAATTAATGAAGGTGTACAAAAATAAAAGTTGTTAAGGTGGAAGTTTATAATTGAAGAAAGTAGTTGAATCCTTCTTTATCATCCTCTTGCATGTGGACGTCCTATAGTCCAAATTTTGTAATTTGTTTTTTTTAAATTTTCTGTAAAGTTGTTGGGTGAAGAAGAAAACAAAACAAAAAAAAAATTTGGAAGTTGGTCGGGGATGAATTATAGAATAAGGTGAAATATTTGGATAAGGATTGTGATATATTCCTAAATTATCTAGGGTCTAATATTCCTAAAGTCGTAGTCAATCGATCAAGTATTAATAATAGAGGAGATTATAAAATCGTTAGGCCTGAAAACGAGGAAGGCGTAATAGACGTTGAAAAAGATAAACAATCAATAGCATTCCCGCCCTGACTTGTGCAAGACTGGACAATGTCAATAGCCTTCTCAACGACAGAATCCTGCAAACAATCATCAATTTCTTGGGCCGCGGCCATATGAATATGGCTGCCTAGCAACGACACCATAATCAAGGCCGCCATTAACATGGATGATGCTTTCAAAAGACTATAAATGCCCGCCATATACATATATTCGATTGAATTAATAATCGATTAAGGGTGCCAATTTATATATAGGATGCATTCGATGGGCAGAGTTGGGAAATTAAATTAAATAATGAATATTGTTAATTAAACCTTCATGTGGAGGAATTAAAAAATATATTTTAGAAGATATGGTAAACTGATGCAGATTTTGTAAGTTTTGAATTATTGCTTTTCTTTTTTTCCAATGTCATGTATGCCACTATAACTGTTTCTATATATCAGCTGGAGATCTCATTTTGGGTTTTTTAAATATGTTTATCAAAGATTAGTTTAGATGAACTACTTGCGTGGAGTTATCGTGAAGTGTATTGTTAATTTTTTTTTTTTTTTTTGAGAGTGAAGTGTATTGTTAATTTAATTACACAACGTGTGTGGCATTAATGGCGGAGATTTTCTAATCTTTCTATTTATTTTTTAATCTAGCTAGTTGGTATTGAAAAATATATTAGTAGATTGGTTGAATCTTATAATTAATATGATTAATACAATTAAATGAATTACTAATTCAATCTTAGAAATATAACGGCAAAAACTCATATAGGACCGTCTTACGGGTCTCAATCCAAGACGGATCCAATTTGACCCGCGGATCCTGACTGCGTCCGCGGGTCAACAAACTCTCCTGCCCTTTTTTTTTTTTGTTTTTCTTTTCGATTAAAAATGCTTGATTTTATGAGAAAAAAATATCAGTTATTTTAGATAAAGTATCATATTTTTTAATATAGTCACAAATTATGATTATATTACATTGAAGGACAAATAAAATATATCAGAGTTAAACTAACACCTTTATGAGGAAAAATATATATTTTTTGAGATAAAATATCATGTTTTAAGAGTAAAAATATCTGTTTTCTAAATAAAGTATTACTTTTTTAATAATAAATACAAAGAAACATTAATAATAAATATGATAGAGTTAAGTAATACTTTTATAAGTAAAAATATTTGTTTTTTGAGATAAATTAACATATTTTTTAATATAGTCACAAATTATGAATATATTACAAATATATATATATATATATATATATATATATATAGGGGAGGATCAAGTGAGACCATGTCTCTAGGTGAGACACAATGGACTAATCTCAACCATCCCCCACCATTAATCAATGGGTATGATTTAATGGATAAAAAATATATTAAAATATTAATTTAATCAATATAAGGGTAGTACGGTAAAATAACATAACAAGTTAGTTACAAAAATGGAATCAAATCTCTTTATCTCTCATACATCTCCCAATTTCCCCAATCTCACGTCTCTCTCTCTCTCTCTCATTCCTCCATTAACGCAAATAAAGAAAACTGTGAAGAACTCGAAAATTACAGTTCATGAAAATTACAGTCGGTGCAATATTACAGAGAAATAACGAACAGTAAGTTCGAAAACTAAATATGCAACAAAACTCAACTAAATATGCATTATCTGAAAACTATCTATGCAGCGTAAAAAAACTAATATGTAGTACATTATATCCAACTATGCAAGCCGTCATAAACTATGCAACAAAATCAACTAACTATGCATTGTGGAATAACTAAATATGCAGTACATTATGTAACATCCCATTTTTATAATTTCCAAAAGCAACATCTCATTTTCATAACTAAATATACACTATATTGAACCTATTTATGCAGTGTAGTATAACTACATATGCAGTACGTTATATTCAATTATGTCTTGTTTTCGTAAAATAGTGCCAACAAAATAACTAAATATGCATTATTTGATGTCTAATTATGTAGTAGAAGAACCCTAACTATGCTGTAAAATAAAAATATTTGGAAAGAAAACAAGTTCCTTAAATTCCGCCACAAAATTAGAAATGAAGGAAAGAAGAAACAATAAAAAATAAATATGATATAGTTAAAGTAACACTTTTATAAGTAAAAGTATCCGTTTGTTGAGATAAAATATCAGATTTCTTAATACAGTTACAAACTAAGAACAAAAAAAGAGGAAAAATAAAAAATAAATATGATATAGTTAAAGTAACACTTTTATAAGTAAAAGTATCCGTTTGTTGAGATAAAGTATCAGATTTTTTAATACAGTTACAAACTATGAACAAAAAAAGAGGAAAAATAAAAAATAAATATGATGTAGTTAAAGTAACACTTTTATAAGTATCCATTTATTGAGATAATTTATCATGTTTTTTAATAGACTTGGGTTCGAATATTCTTAGCCTCTTCATTTAGAGGCGTTTTTAATTTTTATTCAATTTACCAGGCATATTTATGAATGCCTTTATATACATGGTTACACTAAAATTGCACAACAAGTACTAGTGGTGTAGTGTAGAACACCACCTTATGTCTGTATCGGTCGCGGCTTCAATTCCCTTGTGGAGCACTTTTTTTTTAAATAATAGTTGGGCTGGGGCTGGGGTGCGGGTTGGGCTGGAGGATCCGTCTTACGGAATATGATCCGTAAGACGGTACTACAAGAGACCTACTCAAATATAATACACTCGCGTTGCACAATGATTCATTCCTTTTTTTATTTAAATCAAATGTTTCATTCATTTATGAGAAAAAAAACTTATAACCAATTACAATAACGAGTGAAAAACAGTTGCAAACTCTACAGGATCGTAAACCTTTATAGATCTACAACAAAAATTTCAAACCTAGATAGATCAAATTGATCTGTAGATCAGAACTTCACAACAGAGGCCTTGGACAAAACACGTACCAAAGATGATCATCTCGTTTCTGTCAGCAAGTATCGTCATGTAATGGCTAATCTAATCTTCTGAACAAAATCTCACATATGGGACATACTTATTAACTGCGGGTAAAAAACCCATCTATGCAATAATTAAATGGTAGAAGGTGGTTTCATATGAAGGTGAATACGTTAATGGAAATTTGGATTCTTTGTCGTTGCAATGTTAATTCAGGCGTCTTTTTTTTTATTCTTATATGGTGTTTTGCAATTTACTGGGGAATAATGGAGACGATGATGAAGGTGTTAGAGATGATAAACAATTTGATTTGATTTGTAGGTGTTTTTTTTAGTACAATGGGGGGAATTTGGGGAGGGGACACACACACCCGTATGGGATCGAATCCGGGTCATTCACCCTTATAACACATGTCTCAACCATTTTTCAGGTAAGAGGTGTAGGACGAAAGAGAAATATTAATGACAACTTCTCCAAATTTGAGATGTGACAGTCAACTATCAGTATAATTTGTGTTTTTTTTAACTAATTTGTTCTTACTATTTTCTAATAAGGTGAGAAATATAGATAAAACGGGTTTAATATGGGCAGTGGATTATAATAGATCAACAAATAGGATGTGTCACTACAAACTCACCCTACAAATTGGACTTATATAATGCAACATATATATATATATATATATATACATATATGGATCCAATGAGACCAGTGCCTCCGGTAAGACCATATGAACTGATCTCAGCCGTTGCAATATATCAATGAATGATTAGATTTAAGAAACAAAAAATAGCATTAATTAATAAAATTATTCTTATTAGGGTATAATGGTCAAAACATCACAAATATGGATAACTGTCGGAAATAAAGCCGTTACAAATTAAAGATAAAAATCAATTTATTAATTTTGAGTATCCCTAATCGAATCTTTTTGCTGAAAAAGCGCAACTGCAACATCAGATTTATGTATCTTCACCGTCCATCATTCTTTCTCGAAAATTCTTGCAGAAGAAAAAATACAAAAAACAGAAATTGGGGACTGTAAAAAATAAAACATCATATCCCTATTTAATTTGTTGAAGAAAACGAGTTGTGTTGAAATGAGACAATATTATTCACTAAACAAGGCAATATCATTGACAGTTGCACAAGATTGCATCGGTGGAGAACTCAAACATGGTTCTTTCCACAAAAAACTCTCTCTTCTAATTTTTTTTTCTGTTGGAGATGGTGCATAAATAGTTACTGCTTACTGCACAACTCTGAGACGATGCTTAAATTAAATTTGATTAACTGACATATGTAACTCTTAATTACTTTTTAAATGAATATTCCACATATATGATTTTCGTATATGTAGCTAAAATTAAACTCTAATATGACAACAAAATTGCTACATGCATGTACGAATCATTGCTTGCTTATTAGATAAACATGCAATTTATAAAACTGAAACATTCTCGAATAATTTCGCAAAAGCACAAATTATGTCTAGGATATTTAACTGCATTGCAAAAGCAATCAACATATGTAAAACTTATTTTTCAAAACACTACATATTTAGTCCAATAATATATATATATATTTTTATGATACCTAAATAAAGGCAATCGTTGCATATAATTGGATTAATAATGATACATAAATATAAATAAATCATTGCATGTTTTTTTTTGGCTTTAATGCTTAGTTAAGAGGATACCATTATAAATAGTTATTCTTTCATTGCATTATTAATAAATCATTTTATTCTGGCATGTCTTGCAAGCACTGATGTCAAAGAAAAGCTTGTGGTATCGCCTAGTTCAACAAAATATTGGCTTGTGGTATCACCTAGTTCAACAAAATATTGGATTCAGGAAATTGAGCAGCAAAAAACTCGGCGAGCGGGAATGCAATTCTGTCACGCCCCAATTTTATTATATCGTAAAACAATATAATACCCAATAAATTACCTCTTCACATATTTATTAATTTAAGCTTGACAAGAGTTATTATCTGAAATACAAATAATTAAAAACCATAAATACATCGGAAGTCTATGAATCCATACTATTTTCATATTGAAATACTTGATAATAACGGAAGCTTAAGTGGAAAACCTATTTTTAACATCGAAAGTTGGGTAAAATATTGCTTTTTGAAATAATCCACCGTATATAATATTGTAAACTCACAATTTAATAAAAAAAGGAAGAGACATGTTGCTTATTGTCCTCAGTCCAGCTTCCCTATCTCTCGGCCTTTGTGCAATATACTGAAAAATATGAATGTTGATGATGTCGTGACACCCTTATGGATTCAACTACGCCGCGCAAAACCTTATCTTCATCTTTTACTCTCTATTTTTCGTATTATATTATTGTTTCTATGTTAATTGCATTTTCTATGTTTTCTCCCTTGGAAATGAATATCGGTTCTGCTTATAAAGCAAAACATGCCACCTCGAGATAGTTTCTAATTGGATGATTAAATATACTAGCTTAAGCATTAAGGGGACAATATGTAAGTGATACGTGTAGCCTTTGGTGATGATCATGCATGCAAGACTACTCTTCATTTCTATTAAGTCAACACGTAGCCACCTAAAGGTAATTTGCTTTGGGGGAAATGTTTGAAGTACACACTATGGATAGTGGGTACTCTTTTCTACCCACTAAGATAATAAAATTCTTTTCTATCCAAATTGGCCAAATTACCCCTCCTTTAAGTTGGTGTTTTTGAATTTTAAAATTGAAGCCCAGTTGAAAACCGTATAATTTACTTTGAAAACCGTATGTGTGTATACACTGGCACACACTCCAAGACACAAAATTACACAAAGCAAATGCTAAATTTTTGAACATACATATCGTGCAAGGCTTGAAATTTTTGAACATCCATGATTTTGCTCAAAAAATCATCCATATCCATGTTTTTTGAACATCCATTTGTTTTGAAAATGGTGAACATGGCCCATGGTGAACATCCATATCCATGTTTTGAAAATTTGTTTCGAAAATTAATGGTGAACATTAATGGTGATTGAGGCACGATATGGTGAACATCCATATGCATATTTCGAAAATTTGTTTCGAAAATTAATGGTGAACATTAATGGTAATTGAGGCATGATATGGTGAACATCCACATCCATTTTTGAGCCGAAGCAAATACTAATTTGTTTCGAAAATTAATGGTGAACATCCATATCAATGTTTCAAAAATGGGATGGGATACCTGGTTATTGAGGCACGATTTGAGGTTGAAGACGACGCGACATGAAGGCTATTTAGGCACGATATGGCCCATATCGTGCCGCATGCTATTTTAGGCACGATATGGCCCATAGGCATGATGTGACTCATATCGTGCCGCAGGCTATTTTAGGCACGATATGACCCATATGCAGGCTATTTCAGGCACAATATGACTCATATCGTGCCGCAGGCTATTTTAGTCACGATATGACGTAAAAATGCTCAATCATAAAATTTTTCATTTTTCATTTTATTTTGAATTGGGCACAAATAAAGACACGATATAATTGGGCAACTCCTAAAAATAGCACGATATCAAGAATTAACAACCATAATTATATTGTACCCAATTCAAAATGAAAAATGCTTAATCAAAAAATTAGGCACGATATCGTGCCCCTGTTAAAATTAGGCACGATATCGTGCCCGTGCCAAATATAGGCACGATATATCGTGCATAGTGGAACTTAGATTCTGGTGCGATTTTTGGTTACGAAAGACCACAAAATTTTTTTTTTGATATTTTGTGAAGAAGAGGAAGAAGAGAGAAAAAATAAAGAACAAATGGGAAAGCATCGTCTGTTTGTATGTATTTAACATGAGAGAGAAATACAACTCACCTACTTTAAAGGCTTGCATTTAAAGCCTCAAGGGTATTGTGATAAAATAACCCTAAAAGTGGGTAGAAAACATAGTTTTTATCCTACATGTCAAAAAAGATTCTCTCCTATCCCAAGTGGACAATTCCCACCATTTGCTCTTTGATTTATCCAGAAATTTCCAATTCTATTTGGTTGGACCAACTCCATTTTTCAACTATTCTAATAGGTTTATGCCTTTTAGCAGATTACTACAATTTACTCATATATATATATATATATATATATTAATTGTATATATATGTAGAATAGATATATTTACTTATGTTAGTGACACATATATTTTAAACACTTAAATGTATAACACGCTTCATAGTTAAGCTTTATATATATATATATATATATATATATATATATATATAAATAAGTACCGTTTATGTTCTATAAATTTTATAGCACTCATGTTTCGGTTAAATGAGTAGTTTAAGATTTGGGTATTACAAATTCACTACATTGGAAAACCATGTTGCATTTTTTTTTGGTATCACAATAATATCTAAACTCAAATTTATTTCTTATTTCTTTTGTTAAATCTGAATGGGTTTACATATTTAGATTCATTTTATATGCAACATCATCTTCAAAAATATGCAACGTGGTCCTCATAAATATGCAAAACGTCATATTAAATATGCAGTACATAATTCCAGCACATGCAACATGGTCATCTAAGGGAATATGCACTGGTCAACATCATAGAGAGATTGCCTTATAAGAAACAACAATCAACAAACCACTAAAGGGTCTCAGAGAATAAATAAATGCGAAAGAGAAGGAGATAAATGAGGTGAATGATGAAGCACATCGTGATGAGACGATTGGTTAGGTTTTTAATAGAATATGACTTCAAAATTTTGTATGTATTACCGATTAAGTAGTATATATGCACGATTAAGGTGCACGCCAAAAGTATTTTGACGATGTAGATAACCACTGGTCTAGATAAATAGTATTTGTTTTGGGTATAACATTAACACATGAAAACCATTTTGGGGACAATATATGAATGACTATGGAAATGAGACATAAATATTATAATGAGGCATAGGAACCCATCATCTGCATAATTATTACTTGGGTTATAATTTTTTGATTATCGTGCCTAGTTTTACTACCGATACTTGAGTTCATATGATACATAAGAGGAGTGATGAATGATAATTGTCACGCCCAAAAATGGAAGCCGTGACACGGGCAACCAAACTTATGCCGTTTTACGTGATACGAAATTACAAACTTATGCCAATTTACCAGGCGGGCCTAATGATCCTTCAATATAAATCAACAATAACGATAAAATCCCAATTAGGCATAACTAAAGGAACAACAAAGTTAGATTATGGTTACATCGGAATCGGAGAAAAACACCATACAACATCATAATCGCACCTCAGGGTCCTACGCCCTGCTATTACATCAAATAAGTCCAGAGTCTAAAACATTACAATTTAAAATCTAGCGTCTCATAAAATCTCAATTACAATAATGAAGCTAGACTACGTCTTAGAAGTCGTCGACACCAATGTCCTGATATGATTCTTCATCTTCTGGTTGCTAAAAGAGGTGGGGTGAGAAAAATATTCTCAGTGGGTGGGTGCCGGTGTGCGAGTGTGGCTCACAGTTATGCAAGAAAAATAGTTTCATGGAAATCAATGCATGAGAGTGCACGTGACTTTAACTCGTTATTTTGGTTAAGATTTTCCAGTATTCATTAAGTTAGATTCGTTCAGAACTAGTTAAACATTAGTTATTGTTTTCTTAATTCACGTGGTTGTAATTTGGATAGGGCCGTAGCCGGTATCTCACTTTAATTTGGATAGGACCATAGCTAGTATCCCTTTTAACTTGGATAGGGCCGTAGCCAGTATCACACTTTAATTTGGATAGGGCCGTAGCCAGTATCCCACTTTACTTGGATAGGGCCGTAGCCAGTATCCCACTTTAATTTGGATAGGACCGTAGCTAGTATCCCATTTCACTTGGATAGAGCCATAGCTGGTATTCAACTTTAATTTGGATAGGGCCGTAGCCAGTATCTCACTTCACTTATTGGATAGGGTCGTAGCTAGTATCCCACTTTAATTTGGATAGGGCCGTAGTCAGTATCTCACTTCACTTGGATAGGGTTGTAGCCAGTATCCCACTTTAATTTGGATAAGGTCGTAGCCAGTATCCCACTTCACTTGGATAGGGTCGTAGCCAATATCCCACATTAAATTTTTACTTTAATTTTTAATTCCATTTTCATTTTTATGTTTCACTTCAAATTACACTTTAAATTTCACTTTAACTTTCACTTTAAATTACACTTTACATTTCACTTAAAATTTCACTTCAAAATTTCACTTTAAATTACACTTTAAATTTCACTTAAATACACTTAAAATTTCACATAAAATTTCACTTCAAAATTACACTTTAAATTTCACTTTTACATTTCACTTAAATTTACACTTTAAATTTACACTTTAAAAACTCGATGTCTAGTTATCGGGTCAATAATCTTGCCAGATTCGATATTTAGTTCAGTGCATTATGCTCAGGCTCGATATTTTTGTAAGATAATTATGAAAAAAATATCTTAAATTTTTATAAGGAAGCTGAGTTTGAAAAGATCAATATCAAGGTTCTTAGTAAGGTTTAAAAATAAAAATTATTTTTACTAAGGAGAATATTGTCACGCCCCAAACGGGACGCGACGACAATCCACAACTTAAATACAAATAACCATACAGTCTAGACAATTATCAACGAGAACCCAATGAAACAGAGTCAAAATAGCAGCGGAAATAAAATAACATAGGTACAATTACAGTCCACAATCCACAGACCAAATTACATCCTCGAAAATCAACCAACGATAATAACTTTAAAGTCAAAGGGTCATACGCCCTTTAGTTACAAACCGGAATGAAAAGAAAATAAAATAGTCCAACAACAATAAGAAGTAGTAAATCCAACAAGCGAAGTACAAGGGCTCAATCCAAGGCCGGTTCAGCATCTTCAACGAAGTCCTCATCTAAAGGTTAGAAAACAGGTGGGGATGAGACAGAAATCTCAGTGGATGGGGTGATCGTGTGTAAGTGTGGTGATATATAGTTAATGCGAGAAAAATTGATTATATGAAAACGCGTGAGTATGATGCATGAATTCACACACGATCCACAAGCGTCGTGATAAATATATTTAAGTAATATACTTATACGATTCAAGAAAAGCGATTCATGGTCACACATGCAATATGTGATTGATCAAGACAGTAGGATTGCCTACGGAAATGTAACGCCAATCCCATGCAAGGCAAATAATAGTTGCGTCACGGATTTGTAGCGCCAACCAATGCAAAACAAGTAGCGATTCGCGTGACGGATTTGTAACGGTCCGATAACTCGGAATCGTGTGGATCGACAAGCGATTCCTTCGTTCTTCCTTGTAACTCCCGAGCAAGATGGTCCAAAACCCGCCACCTTATCGCTCCATAGGCAAAGACAAATCCACAAAGAGAGCTAGCTAGCCCGGATTGTCATAATCATGATTATACCTCAAGTACTACGACCCACTTCCCTTGGACAAACTTCGTACCTCGATTTGCGGGATTAGGGACGATGGGGCCAGAAGAGTGGAATAGCAGCCGAGCTGCCCGGTTCCATCCCCGACGTATCCATTCCCGATCGTGAGCTTGACACACCAAGTTGACTCAGCGGGAAAGTAAAAACAAATTCAGGCGATCAACCAGGCATATCGAGTATTATTGATTCAGGAAGCGATTCAGAATTTTTTTTTTTTTTTTTTGAAAAACGCGAGTGGCAATTATGGCGTTGGTGGAGTTTTTGGATGAAGATGATTATCGGAAGGATAAGCAACCTTCGATATCTTAAAATATTAGGTGGAACATAAGTCCCGTTATAGATTCAAAATCGCAAGACGAGGAAGTCGCTCCGCGATCGGGTATTAATCGGTCAAATTGATCCGATAAGTCAAGGATTTTTGGGAAAATAAAATACTTTAATTAAATCTCCAAGTCAGAGGGTCCAGGGCTATTTTAGTAAAAGGGAAAATAATTTGGGTTAGGTCCTTTATAAAACAAAATTACAATTTAGCCCCGTTTTGTAAAAACCAACTCTTTTGGGGTTAAAAATTGAATAAATAAATATCCCGACCTTGAAAAATTATGAGGTTAGTTCCTAAATTCTCCAAATTGTCCAGAGATTCAGGTTTTTAAAGTTTTGAGGTCGAGTTTTTATAAAATTCTCACATTGGTCCCAAATTTGTAAAAATTGCCAATTCGGACCTTAAGTTCAAAATAATCAGAACTCACAAACCGGAAGGGCTTTTAATGTGAGTCCAGTTGAAAAATGTCACTAAGGTTAGTAGGATATTGGGACAAAAGCAGTTTTTAAAAGAAATAAGTGTAGGTCCTTTAACGTTTGAAAATATCATTTTTGTCCCATTTTGAAATAATTGCCTTTAAGGCTTTTAGGGGTCCAATTGTTATGAAATTTGAACCTTAGGTCCAAAATATAATTACGTTATAGTTAAGTTAGTATTTCCAGGTTCATGGGCTGCATAAGTCCTGGAAATTTCATTTGGGTCCTCAAGTTTAGTATTTTACACTTTAGTTCCTCAATTTTAGAAAATTTACTTTCCAAGCCCTAAACACTTGGATTTTTGGAATACATTTAAAATATGTCATTTTCAGTACCTTAAGAGTGAAAATTTCAAATTTTAAAGTTAAAGTCTGGTACAGTTTTTAAATTTGCAAAGTAGCCCTTAAACTTTCAAAATTTTACAATCTAGTCCTTGGGCTTTTAAAAGTTGATTTTATTTATCTTAAAACTCTTAAAACTTTATTAAAGTGTCCAAAAGTCATTTTTGAACCTGAGTAAAGTCCCAAATTTTGAAATTTGCAGAGGGGTCCTTTAACTTTCATTTTCTTGCAATTTAGTCCACCAACTTTCCATTTTTACATTTTTAAGTCCAAAATTGAAATTTAATCAATTATGCTCGACTTTTCCAGGTTATAAGTCATCCAAAACATGAATTTTGAAGATCATACACATGCATATCCAATACATACAAGAATTCATTAAATAAAATATTAAATTGCACATGCATGCACCTAAAATTCAATAAATAGCAATTTTGAGCTACTCTTGAGAATTTTCATGATTTGATACATAAAATTGACATGCAATACATAGATTATATATCTCAAGGCTCATGATCAAAATTTCTACATGCATTTTAATCAAAACACCTAATAGTTGGAAAGTATTATTCCACCCACCTTAAAATTGGAAATTGTGAAATAAAATGATAAATTTCACAATTTTTGGATGAGGCCTCTTAGGTCAGCCCCTAAGTCAAGAAATATCACAAATTTGAAGTTAGAAAAATGAGAGAAAAATTAAGGAGAAAAAGAAGGAGATAAGAAAATGAGAAAGACTACACTTTACCTTGTGTAGTAGGTGATTGGAGACTAGTTGAAGCTTTAAACTTGGAATTTTTTGTTCAACTCCAAATTCACCTAAGGTCAGCCCCTATTTCTCAGAAATGAAAAAGGGGTGTTAAAATTTTTTTAAAAAAAAAAAGAGGAAAGAAGGGTTCTAGTGTCCAATTCTTACCTTGTAGTCCAAATTCTCTACTAGTTCTTTTTCAAGTCTTGAAGTCCTTTTTCAAGATGATGTCAAGCTCTAATCTTCAAATGGTCTTCTAAATGTACCTCCAAAACCAAAATTAACTTAAGTCAAGAAGTGAAAAGAGGTAGGTAGATGATATCAAGATGAATTGGAGAACAAAATTTCATACCTTGTGAAGGGGGATGTTCGACTTTTTTGGTTATAAGGAGGAAAAATCTTGAAAAGTTTTCTAAGTGTTGAAGAAGAAGGTAAGAAGAAAGAGTAGAGAGAAGTAGGAAGTTTAGAGAGAAGGAGGAGAAAGGCTTTGAGAGTTAGAATATGTTGGATGGAAAATGAAAATTTTGTGTAAAATTGGCCATATTGGCCGTCCACCATGGGGGGAGAGAGAAATTTTTTGTTCAATTTTGTGTCTTGCATTTTGCCTCTTGCATGGGGAACATTTTGGAGGTCAAAGGTATGGGCATGAAGTGGTTTGAATGGAATGTTGGAAGACTTCCAACATGTTGGCAAAATTAATAATAAAGAAGTAATGTAAGAGATGATATGTATATTGTTTGAATTAATGGTATAATTATACACAAGATGACTAATATAAGGTGTAGGTGTACAAGAGTTGGATGATATTTTTACTCCAAAAATATCATCATGGCCGTCCATACTAAGGGCATTATGGTAATTCCATATATATTTTTTTTTGTCCCAAATTTGATGATAATAGATGAAATATATCAATCTCCAAAATAATTAGTGATTTCCTTGATCACTTATAAGTCTCATGATCACTTAATCTAAATCAAAATCTTAATTCTATAAGGTAAAAGTCTCTAAAATAAATAGTCTCTTAAAATTCTAAGGTGACTAATAAATACAAAAATAGTAATAATAATCAATCAAGTGATCATAAATGCAAAATAGAATTAATAAAGATCATGATCACAAGTAATTAAATAAAATAAAATAAAATACAAAATATATATATTATTAATAATTACCCGTCAAAGTGACGCGGTAATATAGTCGATCAAATACAAAGACGACAATAAGAATCAATTATAAGTTCGGAAAAATCGGGGCTTCACAAATATTTTCTTATAGGGTTCTAAACATTCGGTAAGTTTTAATCCGGACTCGGAAATGGGTAAGGTAAGTTTCAAAAAATTTCTAAATTTCCAAAGAGTTATATTTTTCTGAGACTCATGACAGATTTTTTAAAATTCACCGATTTGCCCTCTAGATTCCAAAAAGGAAAAAAATTGCCAACCTGAACTTTGGGGCTTTTTTGACTTTGCAACCTATTTTTTTTTATTTATAAAATGCAACCTAAACTACACAGGTTTTATAAATAGCAACATCCGTCAAGTTATTGACGGAATATTCCCCTTAGATGTTGTCATGTGCTAAGAACATGTTTTCATTAAGGGCTTTTTCGTCTTTAGAGTCTTATATTACTGGGCAAAAAAGACATTTTCCTCCCAAACCTACCCATGCAAAAGCCCCACATTATTTTACGTAACTAAAAATAGTACAAAAAATTGAAATTATTTTAAAGTTGAAAAATAAATATGAAAATTGTTATAAAAAAAACTATATACTGTTTTAAAAAATCTGAAATATATTTGAAATATTAAAAAATATTTTTAATTTTTAAATTAAAAACCCTCAAAATTATTTTGAAAAACTTGTTTTTAAACTAAAAGATTTTTAAAAATCTGAAAATCTGTTTTAAAAACTAAAAATTTTGTTAAAAATCCAATTATTTTGAAAGATTAAAATGTAATATTAAAAAAAGTTGAAAATTATTTAAAAATATGAAAATTTGTGTCTACAACTTTCAACTACACAAGGTAAGTGTGGTACCTTTGGCCTATTCCTTCTCTTTTTCCCTCCTTAGTGCAAATCTTCATTTTCTAACTCAAAACTCCTTGTATTATTGGACTTAGGGGCTGCCTTAAGTGAGGGTTAAAATCCTCAAGGTCTAGTGACACCACTTTACACCAATCAACCGAACAAACAAGGTGGGTGGAAAAATCCTTTCAACTTCTAGGTATTTTAATTCATAAAAATGCATGTAGTATTTTGTTATTGAGCATTTGAGATATATATTATGTATTGCATTCGATTTTCTTGTATCAAGTTGGAAAAATTTCTCAAGTGTTGCTCAAAATGCGATTTATCGAAAATTAGGACATACATGTACACTTTATTGTCATATTTGATAAATTCTTGTATGAGATGGTTATGTATGTGTATGGCTCTTGAAATATATGTTTTGTATGACATATAACCTGGAAAAGTCGAGCATAATTGATTAAAATTCGATTTTGGACTTAAAATGCAAAAAAAATGGAAAGTTGGTGGACTTAATTGCAAGAAAATAAAACTTAAGGGACCCCTCTGTAATTTTCCATTTTTGGGACTGAACTCAGGTTCAAAAATTATGTTTTGATATTTTAATAAAGTTTTAAGAGTTTTTAGATAAATAAAATCAACCCTTAAAAGCCCAAGGACTAGATTGTAAAATTTTAGAAGTTTAAGGGTTATTTTGCAATTTTCGAAACTGTACCAGACCCTAATTTTAAAATTTAAAATTTTAACTCTTAAGGGACTGGAAATAATATATTTTAAGTGTATTCCAAAAATCCAAGTGTTTAGAGCTTGGAAAGTAATTTTATAAAACTTGAGGGACCAAATTGTAAAAGATTAAACTTGAGGACCCAAATGAAATTTCCAGGACTTATACAGCCCATGTACTTGGAAATACTAATTTACTTATAACATAATTATATTTTGGACCCAAGGTTCAAATTTCATAACAATTGGACCCCTAAAAGCCTTAAAGACAATTATTTCAAAATGGGACAAAAATGAGATTTTCAAAAGTTAAGGGACCTACACTTATGACGTTTTAAAACTGTTTTTGTCCCAATATTCCACTAACCTTAGTGACATTTTCCAACTGGAATCACATTAGAAGCCCTTCCGGTTTGTGAGTTCCGATTATTTTAAACTTAGGGCCCGAAATGAGAATTTTAACAAATTTGGGGCCAATGTGAGAATTTTATAAAAACTCGACCTCAAAACTTTAAAAACCTGAATCTCTGAACAATTTAGAGAATTTAGGAACTGACCTCATAATTTTTCAAGGTCGGGACATTTATTATTTAACTTTTAACCCCAAAAGTATTGGTTTTGACAAAACGGGGCTAATTGTAAATTTTATTTTTATAAGGACCTAACTCAAATTACTTTCTTTTAAAGAAACAGCCCTGGACCCTCTTACTTTAATATTTAATTAAAATATTTTATTTTCTTAAAATTCCCTTGACTTATCGGATCGTCTTGACTGATTAATACCCGATCGCGGGGCGACTTCCTCGTCTCGCGATTCTGAATCTATAACGGGACTTATGTTTCTCCTAATCCTTAAGATATCGAAGACTACTTATCCTCCCGATAATTATCTTCATCTCAATAACTCCACCAACGCCATAACTATCTTGTGCAAATATTTGAGAACTTTTCATGAACTGCTTCCCGAATCAATAATACTCATTGCTGGTTGACTACCCGAACGTGTACTTAATTTCTGCTCGAGTCAACTTGGTGTGTCGAGCTCACGTCGGAATGGATACGTCGGGGGATGGAACCGGGCAGCTCGGCTGCTATTCCACTCTCCGGCCCCATCGCCCTAATCCCGCAACCGAGGGACGGAGTTTGTCCAAGGGGAAGCGGGTCGTAGTACTTGAGGTATAATCATGATTATGACAAATCCGAGCCTTGCTAGCTCCACTGTGGATTTTGTCTTTGCCTATGGAGCAATAAGGTGGAGGTCTTGGACCATCTTGCTCGGGGAGTTACAAGGAAGAACGAAGGAATCATTTATGCCCCGATCCACACGATTCGAGTTAATCGGACCCGTTTGGTTGGCGCTACAAATCCGTGACGCAACCACTACTTGTCTTGCATAGGATTGGCGTTACAAATCCGTACGCAATCCTCATGTTTGCTTGGACCATAGTGCCTGCTTGACCATGGACTGTTTTCTTAAACTGTATAAGTATATTACTTAATATGTTTATCACGACGCTTGTGGACTGTGTGTGAAATCATGCATCATCTCTCACGCGTTTTCATACAACTAAATTCTCGCATTAACTATTTATATCGCCACACTTACACACGATCACCCCATCCACTGAGATTTCTGTCTCATCCCCTCCTGTTTTCTAACCTTTAGATGAAGAGTACGTTGAAGACACCGAGCCTACAGATTGAATCCCTATCAGCGATGTGGAGCGACATTTCCTTTTACTTTTTTGTTGTTGGACTCCTTCATTTTATTTATGTTTGGACTGTAAGTTAATTAAGATAATCTTTTGGGTTGTATTCGGATACCGCCAGACCTTAAGATGTAATTTGTACTCGTGGTTATTTTAATTCCGCTGCATTAGACTCTATATCACTTGGAGTTTTGTATCTTTGGTTTCGACTGTTGATTTATTTTTGTTTAAGTGATTGATCGATGTCGCGTCACGTTTGGGGCATGACAAAAATACTTTAAAAATATATACTCATAAGGGCCCATGCATGGTACCAATACACACAACTTTAATTGGACTTGGGGCAGCTAGCCACTGAGTCCCACTAGAGAAAACTAATAACTGAAAGGGTCGACTAGGAGCCTTAGAGGCGGACGAGGAGCCCTAAACTAAACTATAGGTGGTCTAAGAGCCCTGGTACCAGCCTCTAAAAATATTACTCTTGAATATCTATATGTTCTTACTCGTAAATTCTGATATGCAACATGATACAAGATTTACTCTAGCTAACTAAGAAAATACATAATCTTAACATTGTTAGGGTTTATTACACGCCCATATATTTTCCTAAAATATTGGATTGAGTTTTGATGTGTTTTGTCTTCCTAAACTTATGAAAAGATTGTATTCTAATTGGATAAGGAAGGATTTGACTGTATATATTACCTAGTTTATATGATATATTGATATGATATTGATATGGTATAGATATATTAGGATTCTTTGATATTTATCTTGTTTTCTAACATAAGTGAGATTCTTATTATATATTTGTATATATATTCTTTCCATGTTTATTAGGACTCTTTGAAGCTCTTGGACATCTATATAAGAGAGAAGGACAAGCTCACTTCATATACCAGAGATATATAAGAGAGCTGATAAAGTTTAGAGTTTTTCAAGCAAAAAGAGATTACTGTACTGAATGTGATCTCGGATGTGACTGTATCCAGTGATAACATTCAGTCTGCTGCAGTGCTTGTTAGCTTATTTTTATTAGGATTTTTGTATTGAGCTAAACGAAGTCGAATTACTTCTATTTTTGGATGAGTTGCATTACAAAGTAATAAAAGTACTCTAGATAGGAGTTTTCGTTGTTTTTCTACTAGTTGGTTTTAGTATTGATTGTGTACGAAATCAAATGGTTTTACTAGTGGAAAGTTTTACCCTACTAGCACATCTACAAGCTAGTTTGCTTGTAGATAAATTTTTACATCTTGTGCATTGCTCCTTTTTATTTTAATCCGCTGCATGTGATTGCGAATGTGATCACATTTGCGATCACATCTATACTCAACGAAACTTTTGGAATATCTACGTGCTACAATTCTTTTGAACATGATCCATACGCGATATATATGGGCCAAACATATATCATACGCTTAAAGCATTAACATAAACATTAAAGCTACTCATATCGCAGGTAGAAGATGCACTTACCTTAACTCCGAATAATTGATATCCAAAACTTTCAAGTTAGTGGGACACAAATGGAATCCATCTAGGATAGTAAATAGAATTTAATTTATCTCATGATAATTTATTGGGATATGTTTAACTTAAGTTGATTAATGTATCATAAATCGTCTTTATTCTACCACATAATATATCGAACTAAGCCTAGATCTCGAAACGTAATTCTAATGACCAACTAGAAGAATATTTAGACATAATAGATGTAATATCATATTCATATTATCAATAAACTGAAATCAACTTTTTTTTTCTATCCTACCAACATAACTATTTTTTCTACTAAGATTATCATACTGTAGTTATAACATATGTATTGTGTGATACCTCGTGTCATATGTGGGAAGTGGCATATCATTTAACTCATGGTCCATTTGATTAATTCTACTACGTATAGCTTTCGACACTATACTTTTAACCCGCGACCAATCCCATATTTGTGTAATGTAAGGGATATGTTACCATATTTTTACACATTAAAAAAGAATTATAATTTTATAATATATAATATATAGTTTACCTGAAGCAGTTGAAATAGTTCACCTATAATCTTTAGGGCATAACTCATGGTACAGTCGAGCTAGAAATGCACTCGATCCCTCAGCTAAACGATGGAACCACATAATTGTTCTCCAACTACCTTAAGCACAAAGTACGGATTGTAACCCCATGGGAATCTGGCATCATGACACCACCTATCAGCATCAATGCACATGCATATGCCTATCGTGTCACAATCTCCTCATCTGTGTTATTATTAACCGATCCCTCAAAAACCTCACAATTGCAGAAAATGTCAATTTTGCAACATGAACTCAAAAGTAGCTGGTCTAAATCCAATTAAGCGGTCATAGTAATCTTGTAATTGCGATAGATTTCCCGAGCAATACTTAACAAATACCTTCATATAAAGCTAATTACTATCAATGTTTAATAATCGATACAATTTTGTAATCATTTCATCAAACATTGTCATCTTAGACTGTCTATATGTACTATAATTTGATCATGTTGCAAAAATATTTCAGTCTGATTTAGAAAACTCGAGTAATCCAGAGAGAACTGGAAATTACAATTTGCTGCAAAACCTGGAAAATTTTATTGAAACCAAATTCCAGAATTTGAAAAACAGAAATGGCCCGAATCCTTTGTTTGACACTCTATCCTTAAAACAGATTTGTCCACTATTCTGGACGTCTGTTTCCCGGGATAAGATGGGAAAACCGAACTACCTTTTTCTCCGGCGAACTGAAATTACGCCTGAACTTTATCACCAAAATGCAGGAGGCCAAGAGCAATACATAACAATATGCAGAGAGTATTTAGAATGCAAGTGTAGAGTGTGTCCGATTCTTTGGAACATTGACTATTTATAGAAGCGAAAAGTTATCGAGAATTTAAATCTATTCTTTGTTTACCAAACAATTCATATCTCATTTGTTACACAACAACTATACACAAAGAATTACAATTTTTTTATTAGGGTTTTAATTCAAAAATTAAACTCGAGGAATTAATTTCAATCACATGAGATAATTTTAAATTTTCGAAAATAAAATCATTAAAATTTAATTTCGAAAATAAAAATTTCAGTAAAACATATGCTAGACTATGTGGCTCGATTTCGGGACGACATTCATGTACGCGGGTCGCGCTCACACACAAGTCAGTGGTTCGGAGCTCGAACCGGACCGTGATTTGCACCCCCCTGCGGGCGCGCGTGTAGAGAGAGCCTCTATGCAATATAATTTTACACCTTATTAAAAGATGGCATTATATATACTAGTCTAAAATGCCTTAGTTTTCCCATGTGGGACAAACCCACCTTTCAAAGAAGACAAACACATGTTTTCTTCTTTATAAATTAATTCCAATACTCCACTTTAAGATTTAATTTCTCCTTCATCCAAACATCATTTTGGACAAAACAAATATTCAATTTCGATGTTCTCACGGAGTAGAACAATAATCCACTTTTACTTTTGTCGTTAAATAATCGAATTCCCAAGAAAATTGCACCCCAAATGTGCAATTTTTTTCACAACTTTTCCAACAATCCTCACATGAAAGAAATTTCGAGGATACAAATATTTGGTGATAAAGTCCAACAGTTGAACCTTGAATAGGATAGATAGGTGCTACCCTTTGAACCTTCCCTTGTGAAATATATTTATTTTACTAGCTGATCAGTAGACATGATGTCTTTGAACTATTCTGCCTTTTGTGTAAAAGATGATATACCTCACACATGATTCTTCCTAACATACTTCAGTTCTCATTGTTATGTTCATTCATGCCCTGAACATACGCCTGGTTCTGCAAGAGGTTCTAACAATTGAGCCTCATACAATTCTCTTCGAAGTGGACCCACTTCTATCTCACATAGGTGATTCTTCTTTAAGAGTAGCCCGTACTACCCAGCTCGGCTTACCGACGCACAAGAATCATTAAAAACCAAATGCTTATCATATTCTTTTCACGGGCTTCACTGTTTAAGGAATGGACAAGGAAAAATTCCCCCACAGTGATCCTAGAGTCTTTTTACAATTAGGTTGTCCCTTTGAACCTAGATCTTGGGATCTCCAGTCAACTAGGTTGGGTTTCCATTGTATCAACTCATTTTTCCAGAGGCTTAAGTCCCATTCCTCTTGATGATTTTGCAACTAACTCTCGATTTAACCCTTTGGTTAACGGATCCGCTATATTATCCTTTGACTTCACATAATCAATAGAGATAACACCAGTTGAGAGTAGTTGTCTAATGGTATTGTGTCTACGACGAATGTGTCTAGACTTACCATTATACATATTGCTCTGTGCCCTGCCAATCGCTGATTGACTATCACAATGTATACAAATTGCTGGCACAGGCTTTCGCCACTTTGGAATATCTTCTAAGAAGTTCCGGAGCTATTCAGCTTCTTCTCCACACTTGTCTAAAGCTATAAATTCAGACTCCATTGTGGATCTAGCTATAACCGTTTGCTTAGAAGATTTCCACGATATGATGGCACCTCCTAAAGTGAATACAAGTCCACTTGTAGACTTAGAGTCTTTAATATCAGATATCCAATTAGCATCGTTGTATCCTTCAATAACAGTGAGATATCTTGTATAGTGCAGTCCAAAGTCACGAGTATATCTTAAATACCTAAGTATTCTCACTATACCTTTCCAGTGTTCATGTGTTGGATTACTCGTGTATCTGCTCAATTTACTCACTGCATAAGCAATGTCTGGTCTTGTACAACTCATTAAGTACATCAGACTTCCTATGACTCGTGAGTATTCCAATTGAGACACAGCCTCACCTCTATTCTTCGATAGATGTTGACTCATGTGTATAGGGGTTCTAGCTAATGACGTGTCATCCTTACTAAACTTTTCTGGAATCTTATCCACATAATGTGACTGATCAAGTGTCAGTCCATTTGAAGTTCTAGAAATCTTTATTCCGAGGATCACATCAGCTAAACCCATATATTTCATGTCAAACCTCGAGTTCAACATATCTTTAGTGGATTAAATTATTTTATCATTACTTCCAATGATAAGCATGTCGTCTACATAAAGACACAAAATGACATAGCCATTTTCAGTGCCTTTAACATAAAGACATTTATCACATTCATTGATTTTAAATCCACACTCTTTCATGGCATTATCAAAATTTTCATGCCATTATTTTGGTGCCTGTTTCAAGCCATATAATGACTTGACCAGTTTACAAACCTTGTTCTCTTGTCCAGGTGCAGAGAATCCTTCAGGTTGTTCCATGTAAATCTCCTCTTCTAAATCTCCGTTTAGAAAGGCAATTTTTACATCCATTTGATGTACTTCAAGATTTCGCAATGCGACAATTGCAAGTACCTATCTAATGGAGGTTATTCTCGTAACTAGAGAATACATATCAAAGTAATCAAGGCCCTCTTTTTGTCTGTAACCTTTAATTACAAGTCTGGCCTTGTAATTATCAATTGTTCCATCCGCCTTCATTTTCTTCCTGAAAATCCATTTATAACCTAGTGGTTTACTTTCTTTAGGAAGATCCACTAGTTCCCAGGTATGGTTTTGCAAAATGGAATCAATTTCACTTTTTATGGCCTCTTTCCATAATGGTCCTTCAGAAGAAGTTATAGATTCTTTGTAGCTTTGAGGTTCACTTTCCAGCATATAGGTTAGAAAATCTGGACCAAAAGATTTTTCTATCCTAGCTCGTTTGCTGCGTCTAATTTCTACCTCTTCTTCTTGCTCTTGTTCTATTGAATCATGTATCCGTTTAGAAGAGCTTGTTTCTTCTCTCGATCTGCATGGAAATACATTTTCAAAGAACGAGGCATTTCTCGATTTTATTATCGTGTTCTTGTGTATATCTTCAACTTTAGATTCATGCACAAGAAACCGATAAGCAACACTGTTATGTGCATATCCAATAAATATGCAGTCAATAGTTTTGGGACCTAACTTCACCTTTTTAGGTGTTGGTATAGCAACCTTAGCAAGACACCCCCACACTCGTAAGTATTTGTAGGATGGCATTCTTCCATGCCATAGCTCGTAAGGGCTTTTGTCTAGTTTCTTACGGGTACCTTATTTAAAAGGTAATTAGCCGTCAAGACAGCCTTCCCCCACATGTTCTGAGGCAAGCCAGAACTTAATAACATGGCATTCATCATTTCTTTAAGTGTACGGTTTTTCCGTTCGCAATGCCATTCTGTTGAGGTGAATAAAGGTGTTGTTGTTTCGTGTCTATTCTGTGTTGAGCACAGAATTCAGCAAAAGGTGATTCATATTCACCTCCACGATCACTTCTTAGCACCTTAATTTTCTTGTTGAGTTGATTCTCAACTTCATTTTTATAGAGAATAAATTTCTCTATAGCTTCATCTTTACTTTTAAGAAGATACACATAATAAAACTTTGTGTTATCATCTATAAAAGTAATGAAGTACTTATTGCCACCACGTGTTTGTGTCGATTTTAAATCACATACATCGGTGTGAATTAAATCGAGTGGTTCATTATTTCTTTCAATATTTTTAAATAAAGTCCTTGTTAACTTTGCCTCAACACAAGTTTCACACTTGTACTTGGAATCAATATGGAATGTTGGTATATAATTCAAGTTAATTAATTTACGTAGAGTATCATAATTAACATGTCCTAGTCTATCATGCCACAAATTCGAAGACTCAAGCAAGTAAACAGAAGAGTTATTCATTTCATTAGCTTTTGGTTTAACAACCATTACATTGAGCTTAAACAGCCCATCAGTAGCATAACTCTTGCCTACAAACATCCCATTTTTTAACAAAGTAAAAACCCCTGACTCGAAAACAATGCGAAAACCATGCTTATCTAAAAGCGAACCAGACACCAAATTCTTACGAATGTCTGGTACAAACAACACATTATTTAGAGTTAGTTCCTTCCCGGACTTCATCTTCAGAACCACTTTGCCTTTTCCCTTGACCTCAGAAGTAGCTGAATTTCCCATGTACAGCTTCTCGCCATCTTCAGCTGGCTCAAAGGAACTAAACATTTCTCTGACAGAACACACGTGCCTAGTAGCACCAGAATCAATCCACCATTATTTCGGGTTTGAACCTACCAAGTTCACCTCGGAGATCACCACAGCCAGGTTCATATCTGACACTTCTTGAGAAATGTGATCAACCATGTTAGCCTCCCGATTATTCTTCGGTTTCTTGCAATCAGAAGCCTTGTGACCCTTGCCGCCTTTTGGTCCCCAATTATTGAACCCTTTACCAGTTTTCCAGGTTTTCTTTTTCCCTTTGGAGCTTTCGTCATGCTCTACAACAATGGTTTTAGCACCCACAAGATTGAACATTTTCCTTTCAGAACCTTTGTTGTCTTCTTCAATTCGAAGTCTAACAATCAGGTCTTCAACGTTCATCTCCTTTCGTTTGTGCTTCAGATAGTTCTTGAAATCTTTCCAAGCAGGTGGCAATTTTTCAATTATTGCTGCCACTTGGAAAGTTTCATTCAAAAACATCCCTTCAGCAAGAATATCATGTATAATCACTTGAAGTTCTTGCACTTAACTAATTACAGACTTGGAATCAATCATTTTAAAGTCTAGGAAACGGCCAACTATAAAATTTTTAGCCCCTGCATCCTCAGACTTATACTTGTGGTCTAATGACTCCCACAATTCTTTAGCAGTTCGTTTAGAGCTATAAACATTATACAATGGATCTGCTAAACTATTCATTACATAATTCCTACAAAGAAAATCTGCATGATTCCAAGCATCAACCGCGTGAGCGGCTTGAACATCAGTTTCATCCTCACTCAACTTTGGAGGATCTTCAGTTAAAAACCTTGCTAGGTTCAACGTCGTCAAGTAAAATAGCATTTTTTGTCGCCAACGTTTGAAATCCAAGCCATTGAATTTCTCCGGTTTTTCAGCGTGATTCACCGGCACATTAATAGTGGGGTTAGCCACCATCCGAGGCACAACAGGATTAACCACGGGATTGGGCACAACAGGATTAACCATGGGATTGGGCACAACTGGATTAGGCACAATCGGAACTCCGGAGTTCAAATCATCAGAAGCCATTTCTGAAAAACAAATCAAAGTTTAGTATATCGATTAATCAGAACAAATCCGACAAGAACAAATTTATTAAAATTGTTCCACTTTTTATTATAAGGTCCAATGTAATTTTCTTCCACTCCAAAATAGCACGGGTATTTTTATCTTAGTTCACAATAATATTCGAACCAATCCAATCAACAATTTAATGTTAATGTACGCAGACAACAATATGTTAGACCAATATCAGCATACAATGTCATATGGTAACCGCAACAGTATAACTATCGATTATCAAAAAGAATTTTAATATCCAAAAAGCAATTCCAGAATTCAAAGTACTTACTACCTGCTAACATAAATAATTACTGTACCGAAATTAACAGAAGTTGTTAATGTTTGAATTTCATCAAACATTATATTTCGATTTTTATTCTTCCAGATTTCAGGTTTAATTCTTGTCAGTTAATATTGTCAATTTCTTTTTACAGGAGTTATGTTAGAAGTTTTAATTCAGTTTTCTGTCTTTACTAACTCCTTAGAAGTTTATGGTAGTGGGTGGTTTCTTTCCTTAAATCTTGCAGGTAGTTTCTCTTCTATTTTCTTGCAGGAAGTTATTCAAGTGATGGCTATTTAAGGATCAGAAACCAGCAAATTTCGGATACAGATTTTATGAGAGTTGTGAGTTCATCTTCCAGCATTTTCATATCAGAAATTCTGCAGAAGCTCAGTGATACCAGAAATGTTGGCAACATTGTTGGCATCATTTTTAGAACTCGAGTTTTGAGTGTTTTTGTGAGATAGATTCAGTGTATATTGAGTGTTTGGAGTGCACTAAATAGATTCTCACATTTTGTAAAGGAGTCTTGTTACTTTCAGAGACACAAGGGGAGTTGTTCTTCTAGTTTCCTTATTTACTTTGTAATTTTGTAAGTTGTAAACAACATTACCTTTTGTATAATTTTTGTTCTAATGAACACAGTACAAGTATTTTATACTTGTACAAAAATTTTAATCTCTTGTGTTTTATATCTCATTCTGTCTTTATTTCATGATTATGAAATTGTGTTTTAATTAAAAGTCTTTCGCTGTATTTTTACAAAGTGTTGGCATCACTTTTCACTGCACACTGCACTTTAGAAGAATTGGACTCTTCAATTCTTTCAATT
This sequence comes from Rehmannia glutinosa, assembly GCA_016081115.2. NCBI lineage: Eukaryota > Viridiplantae > Streptophyta > Magnoliopsida > Lamiales > Orobanchaceae > Rehmannia > Rehmannia glutinosa. The sequence goes on from JABTTQ020002251.1 coordinate 102,810, forward strand.
GGTATCAGAGCCTTCACTAGACGATACTTGGTGTGATCCTGTGTTTTGCAGTGTTTTTATGATGGAGATTCAGAGTAGTTCCATGGTTCGACCTCCAGTTTTGGATGGGATGAATTACTCGTTATGGAAAGTAAAGATGAGGGCGTTCATTAAGTCTATTGATGAACGAGCATGGAGAGCTGTCCTCGCTGGTTGGACACCACCAAGAATTATTGATGTTGATGGTGATACTATGATCAAACCAGAAATTGAATGGCTGAATGATGAAATTCAAATTGCTAGCTTTAATTCTAAAGCTTTAAATGCCATTTTCAGTGCTGTGGATCTTTCTTTGTTCAAAATAATTTCAAATTGTGTTTCTGCAAAAGATGCTTGGGATGCGTTGCAGTTACATTGTGAAGGAACACATGGAGTTAGAAGAACAAAGCTGAGATTACTTGCCAACAGATTTGAGAATCTTCGAATGGAAGAGGATGAAACCATTGCATCCTACAATGCAAAAATCTGTGACATTGCTAATGAGGCTCAATCTCTTGGAGACCCTATTAGCAATGAAAGATTGGTAAGTAAGGTAATGAGGTCTCTTCCTGAGAGATTTAATGTTAAGATTTATACTATTGAAGAAACCAAAAACATTGATACTCTTAGACTTGATGAACTCATTGGAATTTTACAAACTTTTGAGTTAAATTTGGCTCAACAAAAAGAACATCAAGTTAAAGATAAAGGTAAAAGTATTGCTTTTACATCTGAGACTGATGTGGGTTTTTGTGATAATGAGAATGAATCTGATTTTACAATAGAAAATCTTATTAAAGATTTGCATAATGTTGATTTAAATGAAGATTCAATTGCATTGTTAACTAGAAGGTTTAATAATTTTCTCAGAAAAACAAACAGGAAAAATGATTCTACACCTTCTGGTAACAAGAGATCTTTCAAGTCTAAGAGACAGGTTCTTGGAAATTCTTCAAACTTTCCTAAAAAATTTGAATCTAATCAAGAAAATAATACTTTCAAACCCAAAAATCTTGATTCGATTCAATGTCGTGCTTGCAAAGGATTTGGGCATTATGCAAATCAATGTGCAAACACTCTTAGGGAAAGAGGTATGAATCTAATTGTGTCTCTTAGTGATGAATAGTCTGAAGAGATCAAAATGGAAGAAGATGATAGTTGCAAAGGTCGATGACCATTTTGCAGAAAAATAAGGTAATTTCGAAGGTTTGAAAAATGATGTCGCAAGTGTTACATCATTTGGACATCACGAAGCAGTCTGTGATTCTCGTGTATGATTTTGTTGATCATTTCAGATCCGCTCTTTGTTTGTCACCTGGAAAACTTGAGGATTTGTGTCAAGATGATTTAAAACTCAGGTTTGATGATGTTATAAAAGAAAATGATGTTTTGAGAGAGTACGTGACTAGACTAGAAGTTATGTTAACCAAAAAGGACAAGGAACTTGAAATGATTAAATCGAACTTAATGGTCTCAAAAGACTCGTGAGTAATTTTGATTCAAGTTCTGCTTTGTCATTGATGACATATTTACGAAGGCTAGATTTGATAAAACTGGATTAGGTTTTTCTAAACCTAACAAAATCGACTCTTGTCAAAAGTCAAAACTTTCTTTAAAACAAGGTGGCATTGGTAAGAACAATAAATCTTTTCTCAAAAGCAACTTCAAGAAGTCTGAGAGTGTCTTGAAAAGAAAATTTGTCTGTCATTATTGTTCTAAACCTGGGCATATCAAACCGTTTTGTTTTAAGCTAAAGAAAGACAAAGCCTCAGGTAAAATGATGTCAGAAATGATGTCTGACACTGTTGAAGACACTTTCAATACTGCAAAGAATTCTTCTGATAATGTGGTTTGTTCTGATGATCAGTCATGTCTTGTTGTGTATACTTCACTTAGATCTAATGTTGAAGGAACATGGTATTTTGATAGTGGTTGCTCAAGACATATGACTGGTACTCGTAATTATTTGGTGATTATGAATCAAGTAGTGAATGGTGGTAAAGTTCAATTTGGTGGTGGTGTCAAAGGTCGGATTGTAGGAAAATGAACTCTTCATGTAAAGGGACTTCCTTGTCTGCGAAAAATGTGTTGCATGTGAAAGGGTTTTTGCAAATTTGATCAAGCATTAGTCAATTGTGTGATGATAATTTGCATGTGAAATTTCATAGAGATTCATGTTCTGTTTTTAATGGTAACAATACTTGTGTCATGATGGTACAAGATTTGTGGATAATTGTTACATGGTTGAATGAATCAAGTTTGTAATCATCTTTGAGATCGATGATTGTATGTTGTGGCATCAAAAACTTGGACATGTTAATTTTAGAAACATGTTTAAGTTGATCAACTTGGAAGTCTGTGAGAGGTATTCCTAAACTTCAAGTGAAAGGTAAAGTAACACAAGTTTGTGGACCATGTCAAAAAGGTAAACAAACAAGAGTTCCACATCACGTGTTACAACATTTTAGTACTTCTCGATGTTTTGAATTGCTTCATATGGATTTAATGGGACCTGTAGAAGTGGATAGTTTGGGAGGAAAGAAATATTCCTTTGTTTGTGTAGATGATTTATCAAGATATTCATGGGTCGAATTTTTAAAAGATAAGTCGAAACTTTTGAAGTGTTTGAAAAATTATACTTGAGAATTTGCAACATGCATGGTTCTAACATTGCCTAATTAGATCTCGATCATGGGAGAGAGTTTGAAAATTCTTCTTTTTCTAATTTTCGCAATGAAAAGGGCATCTTTCATGAGTTTTCGGCTCCCATTACTCCTCAAAGAATGGGATTCTTTGAAAGGAAAAATAGAACCTTGCAAGAAATGGCAAGAGTAATGTTGTTTTCTAAAAACATTTCAAAGAGATTTTGGGCAGAGGCTTTGAATACTGCTTGTCATATTTCAAACCGTGTTCACTTGAGACCAGGTACTACTATGACAAGTTATGAGATTTTGAAAGGGAAAAAGCCCAATCTCAAGTACTTTCATGTTTTTGGCTGTGTGTGTTATATTTTAAATGATCGAGAATATCTTGGTAAATTTGATGCAAAAAGTGATAAAGGAATGTTTCTTGGATATTCCAAGAATAGTCATGTGTATAGCATTTATAATCTTAGGACTAGGACTATTCAAGAATCTGTGAATGTTGTATTTGATGATCATACATGTTTTGAAAACAAGGATGAGGAGGAGGATATAGCTCATGTGCAGGGAGTGGCACAAGGACAAGCAGCTGATACTGATGCTGTACAAAATGATGCCAGAAATGATGCATCATCTTCAGCATCATCGACCCAAACTGCAGAGGGAACTCAAGTTGTGAATGAGTCAGACTCAGAAGGTGATGATAATCTTGATCTTTGTCAGAGGAATCCATCCAGGAAAGTTCAGAAAAATCATCCAGTGACTCAGGTAATTGGTGAAGTGACAGATCAGGTCAGAACCAGAGGTAAAGAAAAGGTGAATTATAGAGAAATGGTGAGACCTTCCTATCTATCATCTGTGTGTCTTATGGTTAATTCAACATGCTTTGTATCCTTAATTGAACCTAAAAATGTGTTTGAAGCTTTAAAAGATGAATTTTGGATTGAAGCCATGCATGAAGAATTAAACCAATTTGTTCGTAATGATGTTTGGGATCTTGTTCCTAAGCCTGATAATGTTAACATCATCGGTACTAAATGGATTTTTAAGAATAAGAGTGATGAGAATGGTAACATTATCAGGAACAAGGCAAGATTGGTTGCTCAGGGATATACTCAGGTTGAGGGTATAGACTATGATGAGACATTTGCTCCAGTGGCCAGGCTTGAATCAATCAGACTTGATATGTGTTGCTTGCTTTTTTCGAATTTTAAACCTTTTCAAATGGACATTAAAAGTGCTTTTTGAATGGATTTCTTAATGAAGAAGTTTTTGTTGAACAACCAAAAGGCTTTCAAGATCCTCATAAACCAAACCATGTTTTTAAACTTAATAAAGCTTTATACGATTTGAAACAAGCTCCAAGAGCTTGGTATGAAAAGGCTTCTTTGAATTTCTTGTACATGTTGGTTTTCAAAGATGAAGTGTTGACAAAACACCGTTTATTAAAAAGGAAAAACAACACTTGGTCATTGCACAAGTGTATGTTGATGATATAGTTTTTGGTTCAACAAGTGATTTTTAAAGGATGAGTTTGTCAAGTCTATGTCATCTACCTTTGAAATGAGTCTTGTTGGTGAGTGAATTTTTTCTTGGTTTACAAATTAAACAGATGCCGATGGTATCTTTGTTTCTCAAAGTGCAAATATGCAAAAACTTGGTGAAAAAGTTCAGTTTAGAAAGCAAAGCAAACACATGAGAACTCCAATGAGTTCAAGCATGAAATTGTCTAGAGAGACGAGTGATGGCATCATTGTCGATCCCACTTTATACGGGAGTATGATTGGAAGTCTTTTATACCTTACTGACTAGTCGTCCGGACTTGATGTTTAGTGTATGTGTGTGTGCTCGATACCAAGCGAACCTAAGATTACTTACCTTAATCTTTGTAAAGAGGATTATAAAATATGTGAGTGGTACAAAGTAGATCTAGGTATCGGTATACAAAGGACACCAACATGAACTTAGTAGGGTATAGTGATTGGATTTGGTGGGGATCCGGATGATAGAAAAAGTACCTCTGGAGGTTGTTTTTATCTTGGCAATAATCTTGTTCCGTGGTTCAAGAGGAAGCAAAGCGTGTGTCATTATCTACAATTTGAATCGAATATGTTGTTCTTTGGCGCATGTTGTTCTCAATTAATGTGGATGAAACAAATCTTTGAATGATTATGGTTTTAATAGTGAGATTTTAACCATGTACTGTGACAATCTGAGTGCAATTGATATTTCTGAAAATCTTGTTCAACACTCACGAACAAAGCACATTGACATCCGGCATCATTTTATAAGAGATTTGGTTGAGAAAAGATTGGTTTGTATCAAACATATTGCCACCTGAACATCGTTAGTCGATATTTTTACCAAATCCTTGGATTTTGAGAGGTTTTCTTGCCTAAGGAAATCTCTTGGGTTATGTGTCCTTTAATATGTGATGTTTCATGTGTTGCATCACTGTGTGACACATCTTGTTTATGTATATTTTTTTTTTCTTTTCAGTTTGTAACATGTATTCTTGAGATTTTCTGTACTGATCTATCATTTATTCTAATTTCTGTGCAGCTCTTATTCTGAAAGAAGTCAGCAAACAAGATTTATTTTGGTCTTGCTTTTTGGGCATTTTTTGTACTTTTTGGCTCATAGAACTTGATATTCTCGTGAGTTATATACCTGTGACTTTCATAAGTCTTTATGTACTATGGTTATGCCTTTGATCTTGTTAAGCAAGAAAAGAAAAATATGTTTCTGACATAAATTTTTTTTTTTTGCTGTTACAGAATGATCTTGTAAATGATGGCATCATTGTACATATCATCTCATAATACTGCTGTTATTTTTTTATATGTATATATATTTTTTCGTTTTTCTTTGTTTTATTTAAAAAAAAATTTTTTTTACACTAACTGATGTTGTGGTGGTTTGAACAGTTTTAACCTTTCTTTTCTCACCATGTTTCTGAGACAGTTTTTAAAAAAAAACAAACTGCTGGGTTAGTGGGCTTAGTGAGTTATTTAACTGCACTTAGTGGGACTTTATATGGTTATTTCATAAATCACTTTAAATACCATATGTTCAAGTGTTTGTTTGTTCCAATGTTCAGTATTTTTATTTCGGTTTCCATATATTTGATCTCGCTTTTAATTATGGAAGACGAACACATTGCTGAACTTCTCACTAAATTAAAAGAGGGTGCACCCCTTAATGTGTCTAATCCATCTAACCTCATTTCTCAGAATCCTTTATCTACTCAAAACCCTTCTCCTCAAAAACTTTCGACTCCAATCTCAGGTATTTCTAATCCTCTTATGGCTGAGTATGATCCTCAGGATATTAGATCGGAGTGGGCACAAGCAACCAAAAAGGGATCATCGTCTGGCATAGGTGTAGAACGAGAAGAAGTTGCAGCACCTCAATTTGATCCACCAATGGCAGACCCATCTTCACCAAATGCTGAACAAGAAGAAACTTTGGGAGCAATTGTACCCATATCTGAAGCACCTCAACCTCTAGGGTTTGAAATCCCAGGAGAAGCAGACAATCCCGTCGATGTGGAAAACCCTCCAAACATGCAAGATTTCAGAGAAGTTTTTGGGCCATTAATTCCTCCTCTGACTCGATATTCACGAAGAAGAAAGGGTTTGACACCCATACTTGCAGGTGATGCACGACCGAGGAAGAAATCAAAAGGTTCAAGCTCTACGGGGGATTCTAGTGAAAAGGTTGAAGGTTCCGTTGAAACTCACGCAAATACTACAATACCCATGGATTTTCAAGCACAGACTCCAGAGCAAGAGGTTCAGAAATCACCACCAAAGGACACAAATGATGGAAATGATGATGCCAACATCGTGGCATCATCTGAAATTCGACCATCAGAAACAGAGGTTCCTTTTTCAGCAAAATGATGCACCCATCATGGCATCATCTGAAATTCTTGGTCAATCCTCAGACATTCTTCTTCCTTCTAGTCCTGCTCACAATCCAACACAATCAGAACCAGTTGTGGAAGAAGATACGAGATCGATGAAGAAACTTTGCGTGCTTGGGCGAACGAAGAACAAAGTCCAGATTGGAGAATACTCAAGCAACATTAAATGTCCCGTCTTCACATCATTCTTCTCCAATAGACTCTGAAATGGCCGCTAAATTTGCAGAAGCAAGGGCTATACCCACAGACTCAGGTATTGACCCCTCAAAGTCTTATTCTAGGGATTTTATTTCTGTGGATGCTTCTAAAAACTGGAAGTCTTATAAGCAGAGGGTTTTTCAAGATAAAAAAATTCATATGCAAGAATTTGAGTCAAATAATATGATTGGTTATCTGAAAGAGAGACAACTCTTTGGTTCTGTTACATATGTTAGACCGTATGTTGAAAGAGTTGTTAAGGAATTTTATTGCAATCTTTTATTGGATTCTTTTAACCCAAATTCTGCTAAGTTTGGAGAGGTGTTTTTGAGGAAAAAGGTCTACCATTTTACTTCTCAAATTGTGAATGAATTTTTGGGAACTGAGGATGTTATAGAAGATGGACAGGAGGTTACAAATGGAATGGTCATACAGGAATTAACTGTCAATCATAAAACTGAGTGACCGGAACCCGAAAAGAAACTATACTCAGCCCAGATATCATCCAAATATGCCGTTCTGCACAAGATAGCAATTGCAAATTGGTTGCCAACAGCTAATAATGCTGCAGTTACAAAAGAACAGGCTTACTTCTTGTACAGGATTGGAATGAAACATAAAATAAATTTTGGCTCCCGTATTTGTGCAATCATATCTTCATATGTTGAGAGAGTTTTAGAGATTGGTCTTCCTTTTCCATCTCTTATATACTCCATTTTGGAGTCCCAAGGTTTTGCTAAGAAAGAGACGGAAAAATTGATTCATATCAAATCTCTTATCCGAATCAAACCTCATCTTCACAAAGGTGAAAGGCATGTGGATTTGCCTCTGAGGTGTGATAAAGATATTACAGCACCTAGTTCTCCTTCTCAAATTGCTGATCCAGTTTTGGCTTATTTGATCAAACAAGAGAAGTATGCTACTTCCCAAATTGAGTACTGGATTAAACAAAGGGATGAACTGAAGAGGCTGATTTCAGGACAAAAAGGGGGAGTAAGTGGCTCGAAATCTGTGGCTGATGATGAAGGTTCTTCAGATGAAGAAGATGGTGGTAATGATGCTGAAAATGTTGGTAACATCTGAGCATCATTTGTTTGGGTACTTGTTTTTTGCTTGATACTATGTTTTCAGTTAGTGTGGTTCTCTTTTGTTGTTTCTGATGATAGTTAAAGTAGTTTAGGTATTTTGTCTATAGTATGTTCTGATTAGGTTGTTTGTTGTGGGTTGTAAATATGTCTTGTTAATATATTAATTTTCCTTCGTAGTATTTCTATGTGATTAACATGCATCTTGAGTTCAGGGGGAGATTGAGTTTATCTCTGTTGATTGATCCTTGAAGTCAGGGGGAGAATATTAACTGTGTTTTTGTGTAAAAGTTTTGTCCAGAAATCTGTAAGAAAGGGGGAGATTGTTAATGTTTGAATTTCATCAAACATTATATTTCGATTTTTATTCTTCCAGATTTCAGGTTTAATTCTTGTCAGTTAATATTGTCAGTTTCTTTTTACAGGAGTTATGTTAGAAGTTTAATTCAGTTTTCTGTCTTTACTAACTCCTTAGAAGTTTATGGTAGTGGGTGGTTTCTTTCCTTAAATCTTGCAGGTAGTTTCTCTTCTATTTTTTTGCAGGAAGTTATTCAAGTGATGGCTATTTAAGGATCAGAAACCAGCAAATTTCGAATACAGATTTTATGAGAGTTGTGAGTTCATCTTCCAGCATTTTCATATCAGAAATTCTGCAGAAGCTCAATGATACCAGAAATGTTGGCAACATTGTTGGCATCATTTTTAGAACTCGAGTTTTGAGTGTTTTTGTGAGATAGATTCAGTGTATATTGAGTGTTTGGAGTGCACTAAATATATTCTCACATTTTGTAAAGGAGTGTTGTTACTTTCGGAGACACAAGGGGAGTTGTTCTTCTAGTTTCCTTATTTACTTTGTAATTTTGTAAGTTGTAAACAACATTACCTTTTGTATAATTTTTGTTCTAATGAACACAGTACAAGTATTTTATACTTGTACAAAATTTTTAATCTCTTGTGTTTTATATCTCATTCTGTCTTTATTTCATGATTATGAAATTGTGTTTTAATTAAAAGTCTTTCGCTGTGTTTTTACAAAGTGTTGGCATCACTTTTGACTGCACACTGCACTTTAGAAGAATTGTACTCTTCAATTCTTTCATAAGTGAATCAAATTGCATGTGTTTAGAAACTCAATACAATTTGTCCAGGATAATGAATAAACAATATAGAGATTGCTTCCAAATTATATTTTAAAATTAACACACTTCGATGCAAGTACAGCCACATAATCACATGCATATACAGAATTGAACTAAAATAATATAGTTCAAAATTTGAATTCAGTGAAGGACTTTTAGAAGTGTGAATTACCGTTAATCAAAACCAAGTACTTTCTTGAAAATTCAAAAGTCGAATTTTATACTTTTATATAAAAGCGTAGTGAACGTATTTAATAAAAGGAATTTGTTTTAAGTTTGTTGCAAAAATATTTCAAAGATGAGTTTAGAAAACTCAGAATTGATGAGAATCGAAATTACAATTTCTTCGCAAAACACGGAATCGTGTGTTTGACACACTATCCTTAAAACAGATTCGTCCACTATTCTGGACGTCTGTTTCCCAGGATAAGACGGGAAAACCGAACTACCTTTTTCTCCGGCGGACTGAAATTACGCCTGAACTTTATCACCCAAATAAAGGAGGCCAAGAGGAATAGAACAATATGCGAGAGTATTTAGAATGCAAGTGTAGAGTGTGTCTTGATTGCTGGAACATTCAGCTATTTATAGAGCTGAAAAGTTATCAGAGAATTTAAATCTATTGCCGTTACACAGCAATTCATATCTGCTGTTACACAGCAATTATACACAACAATTACAATTTTCTTTCATTCTAGGTTTCAATTCAAAAATTAAACCTGAGGAATTAATTTCAACTGTTACAGATAATTTTAAATTTTCGAAAATAAAATCTGTTAAAATTTAATTTCGAAAATAAAAATTATGTAAAACATAGGCTAGACTATGTGGCTCGATTTCGGTCCGACATTCGTGTACGCGGGTCGCGCTCGCACACAAGTCAGTGGTTCGGAGCTCGAACCGGACCGTGATTTGCTCCCCCCTGCAGGCGCGCGTGTAGAGAGAGCCTCTATGCAATATAATCTTACACCTTATTAAAAGATGGCATTATATATACTAGTCTAAAATGCCTTAGTTTTCCCATGTGGGACAGACCCACCTTTCAAAGAAGACAAACACATGTTTTCTTCTTTATAAATTAATTCAAATACTCCACTTTAAGATTTAATTTCTCCTTCATCCAAATATCATTTTGGACAAATAAATATTCGATTTCGATGTTCTCACGGAGTAGAACAATAATCCACTTTTACTTTTGTCGTTAGACAATCGAATTCCCAAGAAAATTGCACCCCAAAAAGTGCAATTTCCTTCACAACTTTTCCAACAGATCACATCCATAAGATTTTGTGAACTCATCTTGTATAATTTGTCCTCCAAATTTGTATGATTGGTATAATTTGTATAATATATATATATTTATTGTGATGACATGTCTGTTGAAATCAAATAATTGTATCAATTAATATGTACATTAAATTTTCAATTGTTAAAACTAACCAATGAATGGTTTTGTATATAAAGATTTTTTTTAAAAGGCCATAATAGAAGAACTTACTTTCAACTCCTCTAAAACAACAAATGGTAGAGCCAACAAAGATGTAGTACGTCTGCAATTTCACGTATGCAATTTAAAATATACGCAAAATAAAATTAGCAAAATTAATTTACTAAAATGATCGAGTCTGTCGCAAAGGTTTTGCCTAATATGGTTTACCTGACCGGCGTAGATTATAGACTATTATGTCAAGCTCGAGGATTTACCCAGTGCACATCTGAATGGTAGTGGTTACAGGTTCATCGTTATTTTAAAAAAAGATAGAGTTTCTCGGATTTTCGGTCATTTGTCCATAACAAAAATATTTTTTAGCCATGTTTTTCAAATAAAAGTGTTTTAGTCATTTGAGTTCAATAATCCATTTTGCTTTTTTTTTTATATTTCACGGGATCGAGAATCATTTCTTGGGATCGAGATTTATTTCTCGGTATCGAGAAATGTATCGCATTGATTGTTTGAAGAATGGTCAAATACCTCATCATGAATACAATATGACTATCAGTTTTTAGTCCAAATGGCTAAAACATATATTTTTGAAAAAAATATCTAGGTAGTTTTCATTTTCAAAAAATTTCAATGACCAGTTTGGCCTATTTCCCCAAAAAAGATATTGTGTTAGAGGACATCGACTAGGTTGCTCATAGGAGGTTATAGTTTTTTTTGTGCCGTAGTGAATAGGCTCAAATTGTTAGGAGGTAATAGTTTGTAGTAGAATTTTCCTACAGTTGCCAGCAGTATTCCCAAAGCAAGAAAGTCTTGATCAAATGGCCAAGACAATTTTCAAGCATTATCCTAAAATGAGTCCGGATCTCCCACATCAAACCACATAAATGATTTGGAAGGTTCAAAAAATATTTAGTTGTAGTTGCTAGTAATAATATAATGGAGGTAATTAATCAATATAGATTAATCAAAAATTTGATTCAAATCCTAAATTTTAGTCGTCTAGCGTTGCATTAGCCATACTAATTAGCTCAACAGTGTGGTAATTCCCTATCAATTAGAGCTAGTAAAATTGGCCAAGCACGACAGCCCGATCCAACTAGTCTTCATATAGGATTGTGTTGGGCTTCATTTTTAGGGACACGAAAAGGACTGAACCTATATGGCCTTGTCTAGTAACCCAAAACCCGAATGTCTCGACATAATTCAGGCATAAAAATATAGTTTGACTGGCTAGCCTGGGACTCTGGGCCAAGGAAAATGACGTCTCGATAGGTTTTCAGTTCGGTCCGACCTAATTCTTTATGTTGGTCTGATAGGCCTGGCCCAATCGATCCGATCAGTGTCATCTCTTCTATCAATAGCAGAGCCAATCATTGGGGTGGTCCTACAATGTGTGAAGTGGCTAAAGATTATTATCTTGTTATTACTTTATTCTTTAATGCAACATTGGATCTTGCAAACTACACAAAATTCATACCATAAAGGAAATAGGAGTGGGTTGTTTAAATAGCATACATGATTTTCTATTCTCTACTGACGATATTTGATTACATTTAATAAATATAAAGTAAATAATAATAAATATAAGAATCTCCGGCAATTGTTCCAAAGAAACACCATATTTACATCAAGAGTCTTCTAGTATTACTTTCAAAAGAAGATTCTCCCTATATTTCAAGGAATATATGATATTTTAAAGTTTTGATTGTATTAAAATTAAATAAATATAAGATATTTATGATATTAATATAATGTATTAAGATAATAGTATTAAAAAATATTCAACAATAGTTAGAATTTATCTAGAATTATGAATTTTAAAATAGATAAGAAACTATCTTGAAGTTGGATATTGATTCAACAGAGACCTACTAGAATAACACCCGTGTGTTACACGGGATTTGTCCTAAAATAAAATTTAGTGTCATAATTTTTGTGTAATATTTGTAAGATATCCAAAATACTAATTAGAGATTCAAAAAGAAATCCAACTTTTAGAAGAGTATCATACAAATAATTCACTTCAAATTTTGAAAATAAATTTAAAAAATAATGTAGATAGTGTTAGATAAATGTTTTTATCATGATTTTGATGATTTTGTTCAAATGAGTTTTTATACCAAAACAATGTCCCTAAATGTTGTCCCAACACTTCCGATCGATCTAAAATGTTTTTACTATTTTTCGGAGTATTTCTTGAAGTTTATATTCGATTTAAAATTGGACAACACTTTTGTTTCAGGCTCGACCGGTCGCCCTATAGGGCAACCCGTACCTGAGTTGAGTTTTGAAACAGAAAATGGGTCGTAAGAGAAAATGGGGAGGGCGACCGGTTGACCAGGTGGGCGCCGGTGTGAGGGGACCGGTCGACCACCGGGCGACCGGTGCACGGGAGTGCCCTCTCAAATGCGACTTCTCTGTTTTGATTTTCTATCAACCCCAACCGGTCAAGACCAAGGGCGACCGGTCGAACCCCCCTTCGACCGGTCCCCCTGTGTAAAAATTCGCAGAATTTCATTTCATTCTTATCTCTGTGCGACCGGTCGAACCCCCGCATTTTAAAGAAACTATCCGTTGCATTTTGAATGACTTTTCCCTATTTTGTGGGATTGATTTCTAACAGACTATATTGATGATTTTAAATGGTTTCTTTTGCAGCAAATCACTCCCCAAGGAGGAGCCAATGTCTGGAAATCAAAGCCAAGACCTCTCCTATAAATAGAGGCTTCATTCAAACAACAAGATATAACACTCCATACAAGCAAAGAGCAAACAAAGCAAACACTTTCATATATCTTGTTGTATTAGCCTTAGCACTTTCACTTGCACAAATTTGAGGTCTAGGCTTTCAATTCTTGATTACACTTGTACTCATATTGTATCAATCATTATTGAGTTGTAATCTTGATTTTGGTCATCATTCAACACAAGACATCCTTGTGAGTATTCTTGTGGTAAGAATACACTTGGGTGATCTAGGTGATAGGTGTTTGAAGGTTGTGGTAATCTTCAAAGGTGTTGTAAGAGGATTGTGGTAATCCTCAAGGTGGTGTAAGAGGGTTGTGGTAATCCTCAAGGTGTTGTATTAATTTTTGGTAAATTAATAATATCTTTTTTCTTTTGAAATCCATCCGGATATCTTTGGGGTGGTAGAGGATTAGGCCCTAGGTGGGTTGAACCTCTTTAAATCGACGAGTGTTGTTTAATTTCCGCATTTACATTCTCGTCTTTGTTTGATTATTCAAAAAAGAGGGCAAAATCTGAAAAACCGAGATAATCTATTCACCCCCCCTCTAGATTATCGTAGCCACTTGGACTAACAAGTGGTATCAAAGCCAAACTCTTTGGCTAGCTCGTTCCGAGTAAAGAGGAAAGATCCATGGCTACGAATGACGCTTATCTCACCACCGGCGCCTCCACCAACAAGCCACCATTGTTCGACGCCAACAACTACGCATTTTGGAAAGACCGTATGGAGTGCTTTCTACAAGGGTGCGGGTTTGACATATGGAATGTGGTTATTGAAGGAGTTGATCAACCAACGAAGAAAATGGAGGATGGCACCTCGGCTCCTAAACCTTTCAAGGAGTTCGATGAAAATGATAAGAAGGCTTTCTCTCTAAATGGTAAGGCCTTAAATATTTTGCATTGCTCACTTACCGCCACCGAGTACAATCGCATACGAGGCATAAGGTCGGCACATGAGGTTTGGGAAAAATTGGAGACTATATATGAAGGGACAAAGAAGGTCAAGCAAGCTAGAAAGACCATGCTTGTTAAAGACTTTGAAAACATTAACATGTATGATGGTGAAAGCATCTCCAAGATGGTGGAAAGGCTTGACAACATTGTCAATCCTCTTGTGGCCCTCGGTAAAGTCATCTCCGAAGAAGACAAAGTGACTAAGGTATTGAATGCTCTTCCCGGCTCATGGTCCGAAAAGGTGACGACAATCACGGAAGCACAAAATCTTGAGACACTCAAGTTTGACGAGCTCATCGGGAACCTCCTCATCTATGAAGTCTATCTCAAGGAAAGGAAAAATACCAAACCAACCATCAATCAATCGGGTATGCAAAATATTCCTAAAGGTCTTGCTTCCTCTTCTAATAATGCATAATATGATAATGATGATGATGATGAGGAGACGGCCGCACTTGTTCGAAAATTTGCAAAATTTGTGAATAAAAATAAAGCAAGAAAACCAAGAGATAATGCTTGCTTTAAGTGCGGAAAACCGGGCACTTCATAGCCGATTGCCCAAAACTCAATGAGGATGAACAAAAGAAAAAGAAGCCTTTTCCGAAAAAGAAGGCTCTAAATGCGGATGTCAAAACTTGGGATGAGCTACTCGAGACATCCGACGAGGAAGGTGAAACCGAACATGGTCTTATGGCTATAGACGATGAAAATAATGAGGTACGCTCTAACTTCTCTACCTCCTCCTTAGTTGATGAATTGCAATGTGATTTTGATGAGTTGCAAAATGAATTTCAAAAATTGATTGTTAAATACAAGAGTTTAAAGAAGGAGCATAAAGAGCTTAAAATAGAAAAGGATAAATTATTTACATCTTATGAGACTCTTGATCATGTTCATGCTATTACCCTTACTCAAATTCAAACTCTTGAAACCGAGAAACAAATGCTCACTAATGATATTGATAATTTGAAAAAGGATGTGCATCGTTTTAATTTAAGCACGGATAAGGTTACTAAAATTTTAGATGCACAAAGAGGTGAGCATTCAAAACAAGGACTTGGTTACAAACCATTTCAAAAAGTCTTTAAGAAAAATGACCAAGGTCCGAATTTTGTACGTGCTAAAAGTGCCCATAATATTATTTGCTTTTATTGTGGTAAAGTTGGTCACTATGTTAGCAATTGTAAATTGAAGAACAATTTTAGCTTTGTTTGGAGACCCAAAGGTCTCAAGGCTAACCCCATGGACCCCAAAACTATAGGGTACCTAAAAATGGTTCGTTTGTAGGTAATAGGCGCTACAACAACCATGGAGGATTCGAAATGGCTCGTGGACAGCGGATGTTCACGCCATATGACCGAAAGAGAGAACTTTTACCAACATCAAGTTCCAAGAAGAGGGTATGGTCATGTTCGGCAATGGCAAAGGAAGAATTCTTGGAAATGGAGAAATTGGTAACTCTTCTTTCTCTCTTAATAATGTTCTTTTAGTAGAAGGGCTTAAATTTAATTTGATAAGTGTTAGCCAACTTTGTGATTCAAATTATAATGTTGTTTTCAATAAAGAAAAATGCCTTATTCGTAAAAATGATGAAATTATTTGTGAAGCAAATAGAAAAGGCAATCTTTACAAAATTTCTACTAGTGATTTGGTTAGTCAAAATGTTTCTTGTCTTGTCGCCAACAATGATTTAACGAGTTTATGGCATAGGCGACTTGGACATGTTGGATATAAAAGTTTGAAAAATATTTACAAAAACCAACATGTAAAAGGACTACCCAAATTGAATTTTGAAAATCTTGGCTTATGTGACACTTGTCAAAAGAACAAATTAGTTAAGAGTAGTTTTAAGCCCAAAAATGAAATTTCCACAACCAAGCCTCTACAACTTCTTCACCTAGATTTGTATGGGGATATTGGTACGGCTAGTCTAAGTGGAAAACATTACACTTTTGTAATTGTTGATGATTTTTCTAGATACACTTGGGCTCTTTTTCTTGCAAATAAAAGCGATGTCGTTAATGAGTTTGTTAAGTTGTGTAGACGCATTGAGAATGAAAAGGAAGATACTATTAAAACTATTCAAGTGATCGAGGCGGAGAATTTGACGGTGAGTTTAGAGTCTTTTGTGAAACCAAGGGATATACACACAATTTTTCGGCTCCAAGGACACCTCAACAAAATGGTGTAGCCGAAAGGAAGAATCGGACACTTCAAGAAATGAGTCGGTCCATGCTAAATGAATTTTCACTTCCAAAATATTTTTGGGCCGAAGCCGTAAGTACCGCTTGCTATGTCATTAATCGAGTTTATATTCGTCCTAAAATGAATAAAACTCCATATGAGCTTTGGAAAGGAAGAACTCCAAATATTAGTTATGTCAAAATATTTGGATGTAAGTGCTTTATTTTGAATACTAAGGATCAATTGGACAAACTTGATCCTAAGGCCGATGAAGGAATATTTATGGGGTATTCAACCAAGAGCAAAGCATATCGGGTTTACAATAAGACTAGCATGGTTGTTGAAGAATCTATTCATGTCAAATTTAATGAAGCCTCGGGTGTTGAAAGAATACCCAATGACGATAGTGATGAAGAGGATATTGTTGAACCTATTGTTCAAAGTGATGCTCATAATGATAAACCTTCTATTTCAAATGATCAACCTTCAAGTTCAAATGTTCCTCAAGAAGATAGGGGTGATACTTGAATCTTCCCGTAGCATTGAAATTTAAGGGAGATCACCCAAAGGATCTTATTATCGGTGATCCCCTTGATAAAGTAATGACTCGAAGAAATTTTGCCGAGAAAGCTCTTATATCTCAAAAAGAGCCTAAAAATGCTAAGGAAGCTATTGAGGATGAAGATTGGTTTTTAGAAATGCAAGAGGAGTTGAATCAATTTGAAAGAAATGATGTATGGGAATTAGTACCTTGTCCTCCATCTCAAACAATTATTGGTACAAAATGGGTATTCCGGAACAAACTTGATGATCAAGGCAACATTGTTCGTAATAAGGCAAGGTTAGTAGCTCAAGGGTATTGTCAAGAAGAAGGTATTGATTATGATGAAACATTTGCACCGAAGCACGTTTAGAAGCTATTCGCATTTTACTTGCCTATTCTTGTTTTAAAAATTTCAAGCTTTACCAAATGGATGTTAAATCCGCTTTCTTAAATGGTTTTATTCAAGAAGAAGTCTATGTAAAACAACCTCCGGGGTTTGAAAATTTTTCTAGGCCTAATGATGTTTTTAAACTTAAAAAGGCCTTGTATGGTTTGAAACAAGCACCTCGTGCATGGTATGATAGACTTAGCTCTTTTCTTTTGCAAAATAGTTTTACAAGAGGTAAAGTTGATACTACTCTCTTTGTTTTTGAAAAAGGGCAAGATTGTTTACTTGTGCAAATTTATGTTGATGATATTATCTTTGGTGCTACTAATGAATCTTTGTGCAAGTAATTTTCTAAGTTAATGCAAGGTGAATTTGAAATGAGCATGATGGGAGAGCTTAATTTCTTTCTTGGACTTCAAATCAAGCAATGCCAAGAAGGTATCTATATTTCACAATCAAAATATACAAAGGAACTTTTGAAAAAGTTCGGCATTGAAGAAGGAAGAACCGTCTCGACTCCTATGGCAACCAATGTCAAAATTGACAAAGATGAAAAAGGCAAGACGGTTGATGAATCCAAGTATCGAGGTATGATTGGTAGTTTACTTTATTTAACCGCTAGTAGACCGGACATTCTTCATGCCGTATGCCTATGTGCTCGTTTTCAAAGCAATCCCAAAGAATCTCATATGAGTGCCGTTAAAAGGATTTTTCGATATTTGAAAGGCACTATTCAATATGGTTTATTTTATCCAAAGAATGAAAATTTTTCTCTTAAAGGTTATAGTGATTCGGACTATGCGGGAAATATTGATGATCGGAAAAGTACTTCCGGATCATGTCAATTTTAGCGATTGCCTAGTTTCTTGGTTTTCAAAGAAACAAAATTGTGTTTCACTTTCTACGGCCGGCCGAATATATTTCCGCCGCTTTTTGTTGTACTCAACTTCTTTGGATGAAACAAACCTTAGCGGATTACAAATGTTCTTTTGAAAATGTTCCTATCTTTTGTGATAACACATCCGCTATAAATATTGCTCAAAACCCGGTTCATCACAACCGTACTAAACATATTGAGATTCGACATCATTTTCTAAGGGATTGTGTCTCAAAACGAAAAATTGAGATATCTTTTGTGCCATCTCAAGATCAATTAGCGGACATCTTTACAAAACCGCTAACTTCCGAGACTTTTGCGTCGATACGAGCTCGGTTAGGCATAATGCATATTGAATGAGGTCTACGTTTGCATTTTGCATGCTTTTAAAACTTAGGGCGAAAAATCGGATTTTTGGTTGAAAATTCGGATTTTGAAAAATTTGACAAAACAGTGTGGGCTGAAGAGGTTGAGGGCAACCGGTCGCCCTCAACGCCGACGGTCGCCCTCAACCACGACCGGTCGCCCTAGGCCAAATTTTGGTTTAAGTTCGATTCTGTCTTGAGCATTTGTTATTTTCACTTCTTTTTGCCATTTTTCGTCCCCTTTGCCAAATGCACACAATTTTCACTCAAAATTGATTTTCATACATTCAATTCATATCTTGGACCTTATATAGCATGTTTATCATCATCATTGCTCATCTTTTCCGATCAAATGGTAAGAATTTTCCTTACTTTGCTCAATTGGGTTGAACCCTTGAGTTTATGGCTTTCTTGTATATTTCTTGATATTTTTGCTTATGATCTTGATGAGCTTAGTTATTATGTTGTATTGTATGATGTTTGATGTGAATTGGTGATGCAATTTTTGGCTTGGATCATTTACAAGGGCTATATACAACTTTTTTTTTTTTCACGCCCACAATGTGTTCGATGAAATGTCACAATGAAAATTTCAACTTCTACATGATTCTCTCGCTTCCAAAAGTCTTCAATACTCATTGAGATCATGTTTTGGCAAATAAAACGAGCGTATGAACTCTTCATGATACATTTCTCCCATTTTCCTTGGTTTTTAAGCCTAAATTACTCAATGGTTGATAAACCATTTCTTTGGCGCACTTTGATATACTTCTATGATGTTTTTATCATCCTAACATTTTCTTTGATGATTCCAAAGGGGGAGAAACAGGAAATTGGCTCGTTAGCTCAAAGAAGCTAATAAAAGCTCATGATAGAAGCTATAAGCTATGGCTTATTAAGGCCATAAGTTGTGAAGAAAACTCACCCAATGATGGTTTTATGAACTTGTTTGCATGGATAATAAGTATTTGTGACGAGGGGAGCTTCTAAGCTCATGGAGTTGTTGTTTATTTTGTAAAAGCTTGTGCTTCTAGCTTATGCAATATTTCTTATTAATGTGCTTGTTGATAGGGGAGCTTTTGTAAAATGTTTTTAAACGGATAGTTTACTCATAAACCGGAAAATTATTCATTTTTGAAATCGTCCTCTTGAAAATTATTTTGGTTTGTAATCATCAAAAAGGGGAGTTTGTTAGATAAATGTTTTTATCATGATTTTGATGATTTTGTTCAAATGAGTTTTTATACCAAAACAATGTCCCTAAATGTTGTCCCAACACTTCCGATCGATCTAAAATGTTTTTACTATTTTTGGAGTATTTCTTGAAGTTTATATTCGATTTAAAATTGGACAACACTTTTGTTTCAGGCTCGACCGGTCGCCCTATAGGGCAACCCGCACTGAGTTGAGTTTTGAAACAGAAAATGGGTCGTAAGAGAAAATAGGGAGGCGGCCGGTCGGCCAGGTGGGCGGCCGGTGAGGGCGGCCGGTCGACCACGGGCGACCGATGCACAGGAGTGCCCTCTCAAATGCGAGACTTCTCTGTTTTGATTTTCTATCAACCCCAACCAGTCAAGACCAAGGGCGACCGGTCGAACCCCCTTCGACCGGTCCCCCGTGTAAAAAATTCGCAGAATTTCATTTCATTCTTATCTCGTGCGACCGGTCGAACCCCCTGTTTATCAGCAAACTATCCGTTGCATTTTCAGACAGCTTTTCCCTATTTTGTGGGATTGATTTCTAACAGCTATATTGATGATTTTAAATGGTTTCTTTTGCAGCAAATCACTCCCCAAGGAGGAGCCAATGTCGGAAATCAAAGCCAAGACCTCTCCTATAAATAGAGGCTTCATTCAAACAACAAGATATAACACTCCATACAAGCAAAGAGCAAACAAAGCAAACACTTTCATATATCTTGTTGTATTAGCCTTAGCACTTTCACTTGCACAAATTTGAGGTCTAGGCTTTCAATTCTTGATTACACTTGTACTCATATTGTATCAATCATTATTGAGTTGTAATCTTGATTTTGGTCATCATTCAACACAAGACATCCTTGTGAATATTCTTGTGGTAAGAATACACTTGGGTGATCTAGGTGATAGGTGTTTGAAGGTTGTGGTAATCTTCAAAGGTGTTGTAAGAGGATTGTGGTAATCCTCAAGGTGGTGTAAGAGGGTTGTGGTAATCCTCAAGGTGTTGTATTAATTTTTGGTAAATTAATAATATCTTTTTTTCTTTTGAAATCCATCCAGGATATCTTTGGGGTGGTAGAGGATTAGGCCCTAGGTGGGTTGAACCTCTTTAAATCGACGAGTGTTGTTTAATTTCCGCATTTACATTCTCGTCTTTGTTTGATTATTCGAAAAAGAGGGCAAAATCTGAAAAACCGAGATAATCTATTCACCCCCCCCTCTAGATTATCGTAGCCACTTGGACTAACAGATAGCATCGTTGAATTTCGGGTTAATTGTCATCTTTTAAAATTTGTTATCTTTAAAATTCAATAGAAAATTTTTCCAAGCATGAAAAACATAGAAAATTTCCTAAAATAGTAACATATCATTAGAATCCAATAAAAATATGTTTTTTTTCTTCTGAAAATGCTTGTTTTCTGCATTTTATTTGTGACGTATAATTTAAAATAATAATTAAAAGATAACAGTAGTGTAGGTAGAATAAGTGATTTTAATAATTTAAGGATATAATAAATTAAAAGATAATAAATTTAAAATATATATAATATAGATATAATTCATGATTTTTGGGTTATTTATTATCTTTTAAATTTAATCTTTTAAAATTGTTATCTTTTAAGTTCAATAGAAAAATAAAACCAAGCATGAAAAAACGTGTACAAATTCCTAAATAATGTATCTTTTAGAATCCAATAAAATATTTTATTTTTTCTTTTAAATTTATTATCTTTTAGAAAACAATTCAAAACATTAAAAATATAGAAACATTCCTAAAAAAAAAGCAAAGTATCTTTTAGAATCCAATAAAATATATTTTTTTCTGTTTGGTTTTTGCATTTTATTTGAAATGTATAATATAATATAATAAGTCAAGATATTTAATAATGAAAGATGATTTTTATCCCAAAATTACTTGAGCTTATAGAAGATGAATAGTTTGGGGTAGATGTGGAAGTTGTGTAAAAAAAGGGGGAGAGAGAGAATCGAGCAAAGGAAAAAAAAATAGAAAGAAAAAAATTCTGAAAGTTTTGGAAAATTGAGAGCTTGAGGCTAAAGAAAAAAAGAAAAGAAGGAAAAAAGGACAAAGAATGAAAAAGGAGAAAAAAAGGGTGGAGTCGAGTTGAAAAAGAAAATATTTTGAAAGAAGGATTTTTAGATCAAAATTACGTTGGTGAATTGCAAGTCTGTGTACTTAAATTCTATTTGCTCAAGTCAAGTCACTTAATCCAAAATTTTCCCTACCCTTACCAAAGAGCTTACACTACAACCAAACGAAAGTCCTTTTTGATTCTTAAGTTGTGCACATAAAAGTGGTAGAGTTGTTAGACAATTTGCAAGTCTATGGTAGTTCTACATTCACTGAAATAATTTTGAGTGCAAACACTTTCCATACACTTTGAGAGATGAGTGATACACTACTTACTTGTGAGTCGCGATGTCAAGTGCCCGAGAGAGTATTAATTATGCCAAACTTATGATTGATGATTCATGATAATGAATTACATGGTTTACTTAGATATGGAGTTGAATGAGATTCAATGTTTGTAGTATTCTTGTGTGTTGTTTGTACCCGTTGAGATTATTTTTCTTAATTTGCTCGAGGATGAGCAGTGGTTTATGTTTGGGGGATTTTGATACGTGTAAAATATACGTATATTTAGGTGCTTAAAATGGTATATAATTGATGCATTTGCATGTATATTTAGTGTGTTTTACTTGGTTTCCTAAGAAAGGCATGATACTGCGTATTCTTGTAACGTTTTACAGGAAACGGAGCTTAAATGAAAAGATATCAGTTGGGAGGCCCGGACAAGATCAACGAGTGCAAAGAGAAGATCAAAAAGACAAAGAAACTGGATGAAAACTAGTCACATGGTCGGACTGTATGGGACCACATGGCTGTGTGACCTAACCGTGTAAAGCATAGTGTCCGTGTGAAGTACTCGAGAGAAAACTGGAGCGAAACCAAGCCGCACGGTCCGGCCGTATAGGACCACATGACCGTGTGGTGTGACTGTGTGAATTGTACATGGCCCGTGTGACTGTCTGTGGCGGAGCTTTGTGTACTTTTCCTACTCGAACTCTACAAGTGATCTCTACAAGCACCTATATAAAGGGATCAAGGGCTGCACGAAAATAAATTCATTCATACAACTTACAACACACCAAAATACACAGGATTACAAGATTAAAAGTCTTATGAGAGAGGAAGGCTAGGTTACGTAGAACGGCACAAGGCCTTTCACATCTACGGAAGCACAAGAGCTTCGAAAGTTTGGAAGTATGATCCATCCTGACAAGAAGTGGTTTTCTTTCTTAGTTTAGATCTCTTGTCTGTACTTAACGATGTCACAATATTGATTTCAAGTTTGTCTATGAATTTTTTATCAATGTTTGGCTAATCTTTTGGATCTTAGGGCATAATCAAAACCGTGGATTCATGTTATATCTTGATTGATTGTTTTCTTAATTGATTCGTATATTCTATTTTATTAATTCGAGTGCTTATTCTTAATTGCTTATTATTTGGCCAATAATTTGCATGTCATATTTGTTAGTGCGAAATTCGGGAAAGGAGTTCTAACAAAGACAAAAATTGAATATAGACATAAACGGGTGTAACGAGTCGAGAGACCTACAACTGTTTGTGGGGATTCATTCAATTCATAGATCTTTTGGGAGTTAATGATAGTTGTAACATATCGGGAGATCTACGATTGTTATTAATCTACTGTTTATGCTCCACCCGAGAGGAAAATAGACTAACTTAGGAATTGAACCCATAGAAACGCATGAATTGGTTTTGCTAAACATTAATTGGATTTAATAGTACCTAATGTTACTTTTGTATTTGTTGAAAATACTTGTGGGGTTCGAAATTTATTACTTTTATTTTCATTTTATTTTATAAAACTCTTGATATTCGGTTGCTTCAATAAAATTGGAATGCGATATTATTATAGCCTAAGTGTTTCGTAGTTAATCCCTGAGGAATACGACCTTGTTTGCCATTATCCTATAAACTATATTGTGCACTTGCAGTATAGAAATCCAAATAATGTTTGGCGAAAAATACTATCTTTTATGGTTAACAATAAAAAGTTAAGGCTCAAAAGTGGTTAACTAGAGAATCATGAGTTCATAGGTAGGCTTTTTAGGCTAAACCAAAGATGGTCTTAAATTATTTTCAAAAATTGCACACACACACACATGGCTTCAATGAAGATACTAGAGCAAGTTCTAGAGTTCTAACAATCATGAATGACACACTCCAAAAAAATAAGACTGCATAAGATAAAACAGTTAAAGGCACAAAAGCTCATAGACTTATTTTTCGCAACATGCTCAAATACCCAATTTTCTTAACTAGTGCCAAACTTACATCTCATCAACAATTCATTGCATTATTCACAAAAATATGTCATCTCATAAAATCAAATGCTCAGTAAAAATCATACGGAAGCCTTGTACTCTTTTGAAATCTTGATTAAAATCAGACACAAAAGCAATTAAATATGCTAAAGCAATAAACATCCTAAAAATAAAAATAAAATAAAAAAATCCAAAATTTTACAAAATTTTTAATGCAATTTATGTTCTACATGCAATCCTAAATGCAATGCAAAAATGCAACTGTACTAAATTACGCATTCTTGACAATCACCCAAACTTAAAATATGTTTCGTCCCGAACATATGAGAAAATTATCAAAAATAAACAGAAATGTGTAAAAGGTACTTACTGAATTACTGTGCTGGTGGAGGTGGAGGGTAGTGCCCCTGTGAGATGTGATACGTGTAAAATGTACGTGCATTTTGGGGCTTAAAATGATATATATTTGATACACTTGCATGTATTCATTGTGTTTTGGTTGGTTTCCTTTGTTGGGTGTGATATTGCGTATTCATGTAACTTCTTATAGTAAATGGAGCTAAATTGGATAAAAAATAATATCACGTTCCAAAGTATAGGTCAAGAGCTAAGGTACGAGCAAATATATGAAGGAAAGGAGCATGCACGATCGAACAAAATGGAATTTCCTTCAAAAACGTTCAAATGCGCTAACAGTTTTAGCACTGGCAGAATTTAGTATATTGGCTATAACTTTCTCTAAAAATTGATATTGATGTGATTCAAGTGGCTATGGAAAGATTAGAGAAACGGCTACAACTTTCATGAAGACCCCGGGAGGAAATTCGGACAAAAACATGTCACACGGACATGTGAAGTACCCGTGTGAAAAAAGACATGTCCGTGTGATGTTGGGAAGAAACAGGGGACAAAAACAATCTGCATGATCGGACCGTGTGAGAGCCACACGGGCGTGTGGAGTGGCCATGTGAAGGTCACATGGCCGTGTGAAGCTACACGGCTGGGCCGTGTGACGCGTTGTCTCGGATTTTTGTATCCTTTTCCCACTCAAACTCTACAATTGATCTCTCCATGCATCTATAAAAGGGACACGAGGCTTGCACGAAAATATATCCATCAATACACAATACAACACACCAAATTTTACAGAAACACAAGATCCAAGGTCTTCTGAGAGATGAGGGCTAGGTCGCGAAGAACACTACAAGGCCTTTCGCATCTACGGGAGCACAAGAGCTTCGAAGGCTTGGAAGGACAATCCATCCTGACACGAAGGGGTTTTCTTTCTTTGTCTAGATCTCTTTGTAAGTCCAAGCGGCTACGATAATCTAGAGGGGGGGTGAATAGATTATCTCCATCTTTTCAATTTCGCCCTCTTTTAACAATCGAATGCTCAAACAAAATAATAAGGGTGCGGGATTTAAACAACACACGTCGATTTAAAGAGGTTCAACCCACCTAGGGCCTAATCCTCTACCACCCCAGTATATCCGGGATGGATTTCAAAAAGAAAAAGAATTTTATTAATTACCAAAATTAATACAAATTCAACTTACAACACCTTGAAGAGCACCACACTCTTCTTCAACACCACCTTTGAGATTACCACAATCTCACTTGAAGATTACCACAATCTCCAAACGGCACCTTGTGAAGATTACCACAATCTTCACCCTTGAAGAGCACCACACTCTTCAACACCTCAACAAGAAGATTACCACAATCTTCTTACACCTAACACCTAGATCACCCAAGTGTGTTCTTACCACAAGAACACTCACAAGGATATCTTGTGTTGAATGATTACCCAAATTCAAGATTACAACTCGATAATTGATAATACAATAGAGTGCAAGTGTAATCAAGAAAAGCCTAGACCTCAAGGATGTGAAAGTGAATAGCTAGGCAAATTACAACAAGAAATAAGACAATGTAAGAACAAGTGTATTCTTGAGTGTATCTTGTTGTGTTGTAGTTTTCTCTCTTGTTGTGTTGCTTCAATTCTTCCTCTATTTATAGAAGATGTCTTGTACATGATAGGCTCCTCTTGGGGACATGAATTCTGTAAAAAATTGCAAGACAATTGAAGAAAAGAGCTGTTAGAAATCAATCCCACAATTTAGGGAAAAGTCATCTCTTTGCACAACGGTTAGAATTTTCTTTGTCAAACTTGAGCGACGGTCGCGACAAATAGATGTTTGAAAATGAGAAAACACATTTACAGGCGGCCGTCGGGGTCCGACGGAAGTCGGCCGGTCGTCCACATGTCGGCCGGTCGAAAGCGAGAACCAAAAAACGAGTCGAAAGTTACATTTGAGAAAATGCTCCCAGTACGGTCACCGCCGGCCGACCGCCGACCGCCGGTCGACCGCGACCGGTCGACGCCCGATCGATCGTCGACCTGACGGTCTACCACCCTGTTGACGGTCAACCAACCTTTTTCAAACCAAATAGTTTATTCTTTGTTTTTCACAATTTTCAGTACGGGATGCCCTATAGAGGCGACCGATTCGCCTCAAAACAATAGTATTGTCCAATTTTATACGAAAATAAACTTCAAGAAATACTCCAAAAAATAGTAAAAATATTTTAGACCGATCGGGAGTATTAGGACAATATTTTAGAACCATTGTTTTTGGTGTAAAAATACATTACCAAAAAATCATTAAAAGTGTTGTCCAATTTTGTCGAAAATAAAACTTGAAGAAATACTCCAGGAAAATATTAAAACCATTTTAAATCATTTAGGAGTATTTGGACAACCTTTAAAACTATTGTTTTGGTGTAAAATCAAAATCATCAAAATCATGATAAAACCATTTATCAAACAATCTCCCCCTTTTTGATGATTACAAACCAAAACAATTTTAACGAGGTCGATTTTGAAAACAAAACAATTTTAGGTTAAAGAGAACTATCCGTTGTGAGCGATAACATTCCATGCAATAAAAACACAAGTATGGGAGTAGAGATATTCAAACACATATAGCAAATGCTCCCCCTATCAACATGCACAACAAGAGTTATATAGAAGCAACTTAAACATAAGCTAAAATATTAGCTTTTCGATATTGAGCTTAAGTATCAATAACTTAAAAGCTCCCCCTGTCAAAGAGACATCATTAGAAACATATATAAGTCCATACTACAACCAATGGACCAAGATTCATACATAACCATAATGCACCAAGTGGACTAAATATGATCCACAACTTATGGCTTTATGAAGCCATAACTTATAGCTTCTTTTCGTTAAGCTTATCTTAGCTTTTATGAGCTAATGAGCTTATAACCTGTTTCTCCCCCTTTGGAATCATCAAAAAGAATGTTAGCACGATAAATACATCATATATTCATATCAAAGTGCGCAACTAAACCGATGTATCGAGCTATTTGAACATTGAAGCTTATAAATCAAATAGGAGGGAAGAGTCGACTCATACGACTTGTAGAAGCTTATGATAAGCAAGATATGATCTCTATAAATATATAAGACTTTTGAAATCGAGAGAATCATGTAGGTGATGAATTTTTCATTGAAACATTTTATCGAACACTTGGCGGGCGTCAAAAATAGAAAAAGTTATATATAGCCCTTGTAAGTGAAATCAAGCCAAGTTTTTCATCACCAAATACAATTTAACAAATATCATTCATCAACAATCAATAAGCTCATCACAAACATATATGAATTACATCGAGAAAAATACATATAAGCCACAAACTCAAGGGTTCAACCCAATTGAGCTAAAGATAGTGAAATTATTACCATTCAATCGGTAAAGACGAGCAATGATGATGATAGTCGAGCTAGATAATCCCCAAAATATATAATTCATGCATCAAAACTCATTTGAAGTGAATTGTGTGTGAAATTTGCAAAGGGGACGAAAAATGGCCAAAATGTGTCAAGTGACGAATGCTGAAGACAGAACCATTTTAATCCAAATTATAGCCTAGGGCGACCGGTCGAGGTTGAGGGCGACTGGTCGACGTTGAGGGCGACCGGTTGCCCTCAACCATTTCAGCCCACTGTGTTGAAAAATTTCCAAAATCCGAATTTTCAACCAAAAATCCAATTTTTCGCCCCTAAGTTTTAAAAACGTGCAAAATGCAAATGTAGACCTCATTCAATATACATTATGTCATAATCAAGATCGAAATGAGGTAAAATACTCGGCGGTTAACGATCAAAAAGTCCGCGAGTTATCCTTGAGGCGGAATTAAACACATCTCAAGTTTTTGTTAAAAAAAAAATCACAATCCCTTAAAAAATATATCGAATCTCAATGTGTTTAGTTTGATTATGACGAACCAAATTTTGAATATGAATAACCGTATAATAGATACCGAACTTGTTATCCTGGAAAAATAAGAACGTTTTAAAGCTTTGGATACAACAAGTCATACGAAGAAGTGCCTTTCAAATATTTGAAAATTTCTTTTAATGGCACTTTTAATGAGATTCATTGGGATAGTTTTTGAAGTCGAGCATATAGACATAAGGCATATGAAATGTCGAGTCTATAGGAATAATACAAGAAAACATACCTCGAATTTGTTTGTCGACCGACATGCTTTTCTCAACCTTTGTCAATCTTTAGTCATAGAGGTTGAGATATTTCTTCTTTCTTCAATGCCTAACTCCTTCAAGAGTTCAATATAACCATCTTCTTGGCATTGAATAATTTGAAGTCCAAGTAATAAATTGAGCTCCCCCATCATGCTCATTTCAAGTACATCTTGCATCAACTTGGAAAAACCATATCTTGCACAAATATTCATTAGTAGCACCAAAAATATTCTCATAAATATGCACAAGTTTAAACAATATTGCCCTTTTTCACAAACAAAGAGAGTAGTATCAACTTTACCTTTTGTAGAATCATTTAGCAAAAATAGCTAAGTCTATCATACCATACACGGGGTACTTGTTTTAAACCATACAAGGCCTTAACAACAATCATTTGGCCTAGAAAAATTTTAAACCCCGGAGGTTGTTTTACATAGACTTCTTCTTGAATAAAACCATTTAGAAATTTGGATTTAACATCCATTTGGTAAAGCTTGAAATTTTCTTAAAACAAGAATGGGCAAGTAAAATGCAAATAGCTACAAAATGTGCTATGAGTGCAAATGTTACATCAAAATCGATTACCTTCTTCTTGAAAATACCTTCGAGCTACTAACCTCGCCTTAGTTCGACCAATGTTGCCTTGGTCATCGAGTTTGTTCCGGAATACCCTTTTTATCTTCTTCATCACTATCATCATAGGGCATCCAATTGATCTAAGGTGTTCATAATAGAACATTTACATCCAAATATTTGGAGTACTTCATTTCTCATCTACACAACTTAACAAACTCATTAACGGCATCGCTTATACAAGAAAAAATAGCCCAAGTGTAAAAACATGCTTCAATCATCAATCACAAAATTTCTTGCAAAAGAGCATAGTAGGAATAGACACTATATATATATATATATATAGATCATGAAGCAAGAAACACATACTATGCATTTAGAATATCATCAAGAGTCTAATAAATCATGCAAGTTCAAATAAGCTTAAGAAAGCTACAAAAGGCCTCTTTTGAAATTTGAGAATCCGATAGCATATAATTGAGACCTCATTTAAAAGAAGTATTTGAACAAAAGTTGACAAAGCAAATATGTGCAATCAAATATCGAATAATGCCTTTCAAAAAATCTAAAAAATCCTCTTAATGGCATTTGTATGAAATACTATGAAAAACAAGCACATAGGCACATGGCAATACATATATCGAGTCTATAAGAGTAAGAATAACACAAGTAAACATACCTCGATAATTTATGCCTTTTCTTGACAAATAATGACGAAAATGGCCATTTGTGAAAATATGTAAATCCTACACAATTCTTAAAACAAATCTAGCACAAATCATAATGATAAAAGTGTAGGCTAAGAGATATCACAAGCGGCTACGATAATCTAGAGGGGGGGTGAATAGATTATCTCCATCTTTTCAATTTCGCCCTCTTTTAACAATCGAATGCTCAAACAAAATAATAAGGGTGCGGGATGTAAACAACACACGTCGATTTAAACCAAAACAATAGTTTTAAAGGTTGTCCAAATACTCCTAAATGATTTAAAATGGTTTTAATATTTTCCGGATTATTTCTTCAAGTTTTATTTTCGACAAAATTGGACAACACTTTTAATGATTTTTTGGTAATGTATTTTTACACCAAAAACAATGGTTCTAAAATATTGTCCTAATACTCCCGATCGGTCTAAAATATTTTTACTATTTTTTGGAGTATTTCTTGAAGTTTATTTTCGTATAAAATTGGACAATACTTTTGTTTTGAGGCCAATTGGTCGCCCTATAGGGCATCCCGTACCTGAAAATTGTGAAAAACAGTGAATAAACTATTTGCTGAAAAAAGGCTGGTTGACCGGTCAACAGGGTGGTAGACCGGTGCGGTCGACCGGTCGACCGGCGGGTGACCGTACACTGGGAGCATTTTTCAAGCAGAACTTTTCGGACTCGTTTTTGGTTCGCTTTCGACCATTTGGACATAGGGTCGACCGGTCGGACCCCGTCGGCCGCCTGTGTAAATGTGTTTTCTCATTTTCAAACATCTATTTGTCTTGCGACGGTCGCCTCAAGTTTGATGACAAAATTCTAACCGTTGTGCGTGACATGACTTTTCCCTAAATTGTGGGATTGATTTCTAATAGCTCTTTTCTTCAATTGTCTTGCAATTTTTTACAGAATTCATGTCCCCAAGAGGAGCCTATCATGTACAAGACATCTTCTATAAATAGAGGAAGAATTGAAGCAACACAACAAGAGAGAAAACTACAACACAACAAGATACACTCAAGAATACACTTGTTCTTACATTGTCTTATTTCTTGTTGTAATTTGCCTAGCTATTCACTTTCACATCCTTGAGGTCTAGGCTTTTCTTGATTACACTTGCACTCTATTGTATTATCAATTATCGAGTTGTAATCTTGAATTTGGGTAATCATTCAACACAAGATATCCTTGTGAGTGTTCTTGTGGTAAGAACACACTTGGGTGATCTAGGTGTTAGGTGTAAGAAGATTGTGGTAATCTTCTTGTTGAGGTGTTGAAGAGTGTGGTGCTCTTCAAGGGTGAAGATTGTGGTAATCTTCACAAGGTGCCGTTGGAGATTGTGGTAATCTTCAAGTGAGATTGTGGTAATCTCAAAGGTGGTGTTGAAGAAGAGTGTGGTGCTCTTCAAGGTGTTGTAAGTTGAATTTGTATTAATTTTGGTAATTAATAAAATTCTTTTTTTTTGAAATCCATCCCGGATATCTTTGGGGTGGTAGAGGATTAGGCCCTAGGTGGGTTGAACCTCTTTAAATCGACGTGTGTTGTTTACATCCCGCACCCTTATTATTTTGTTTGAGCATTCGATTGTTAAAAGAGGGAGAAATTGAAAAGATAGAGATAATCTATTCACCCCCCCCCTCTAGATTATCGTAGCCGCTTGGACTTATACTCTTGTATGTGCTTAAACGATGTCATAATATTGATTTCGAATTTTTTTATGAATTCGTTATCAATATTTGGCTAATCTTTCGGATCTTAGGGGCATAATCAAAATTGTGGATTCATGTTAAATCTTGATTTTGATTGCTTTCTTAATTGATTCATGTGTTCTATTTTATGAAAATGATTATTTATAATTGTCGATTATTTGGCCAATAATTTGCATGTCATACTTGTTAGTCCAGAATCTGGGAGGTGAGTTCTAACGAGACGAAAATCAAATTCAGACATAAACAGGGTAATGTATCAAGAGACTACTTCTGTTTGTGGGGAGTATTACAATTCAAAGATCTTTTGGGAGTTAATAATAGTTGTGATGGATCGGTAGACCTCAATTATTATTAATCTACTGTTTATGTGCCACCCGGGAGGGGGAATACACTATTTTAAGAATAAACAAGGTTGCTTCCGTGGTTGTTGAAAATACTTATGGGGTTCGAAAATTTATTTGTTTTTCTTTTATATTCGGTTTTTATATAAAAACTTGATATTCGATCGCTTCAATAAAATTGGAATGCGATGTTATTATAGTCTAAGTGTTTCGTAGTTAATCCCTGAATCATAACCTTGCTTGCCATTATCCTATAAACTATACTGTACACTTGATGTATAGAGATCCAAATATTTTTGGCGAACAAGTTTTTTGCGCCGTCGCCGGGGATTGAAAGATGCTACTTAGATATAGTGATAAGTAGTTCAATCTAAATTGAAGCTTTTTGTAAAGTTTTTTTTTTGTTTTTTGTAAATATATATTTTTTTCGATTTTTGTAAAATATTTTTTTACTTTTTTCGATTTTGTAATTTGTTTTCCGATTTTTGTAAAATATTTTTTTTCTTTTTGATTTTTTTTCTTTTGTAAATTGTAAATATTTTTTTTATTTTTGTAAATATTTTTTTTCTTATTGCTTTGTTTCTAACATCGTTTTTGATGAATGCGAGACTAAAATCTTTGGAGACACAAGTAGCCCAAAATTGCTATTACAGCGGGAGGCCACCGTCAACAGGGCAAATTCCCAATCGATACTTAATCCGAGAAAACAGTGCAACGCCATCGTCTGATGGATGGTACAGAATATAAGGGCTCAAGGATTTCAACTGACACAGTTCAACGACAGTGATGTTAGAAAACTGAAGTCTGGCTGAAGACGTAAAACTTAGCGCTTTGTGGGAGGCAACCCAAGAGGCGTCGCGACAAACCCTCGGGGGTGAAAGAGGAACAAGAAGGAACACGAGAAGAAGAAGGGAACCAACCCCGGATCCTGAACCCGAGCCACAATTGGAGTATGAGCCCGACGAACCGGAAGCTTCAAATATCATTTTGTCGAATGAAACACACCGAGCTAGATGGGCGATACTGTACTATCGACCATGGATAAATACAAGGTATCCTGATGAACTCTCTTTTTAATTTAGGTTTATTGGATGATTTTTGGGCTATGTGTGGTCGGTGTGAAGCCCTCGATTTTTCGAGCGTGTATTTATTGCATTTATCGTCTATGTACTATTTTGACTACTTTACCACGTCACTTTGATGGGTAAATATTAATAATATATGTATTTTTGTATTTAATTTCATTTTATTTGTTACTTGTGATTATGATCCTTTATTAATTCTATTTCACATTAATGATCACTTGATTGATCATTATTATTATTTGAATATTTATTAGTTACTTTAAAATTTTAAGAGACTATTTATTTTAGAGACTTATACCTTATACAATTAAGAATTTGATTTATAATAAGTGATCTTGAGACTTATAAGTGATCAAGGAAATTACTAATTACTTTGGAGATTGATATTATTCATCGATTATCATCAATTTTGGGACAAAAACAAAATATGGCTACCACAATTATACCCATAGTGCACGGCCAAGTGGTATTATTGGTGTAGAAATACCTCTCAATTCTTATACACATACACCTTATATTATATTTCTTGTGTATAATTATACCACATTACAAGCCTTATACACATCATCTTATACCTTAATTTTTTATATTAAATTTCCCCAATAAATTCCCACTATCTCCCAACATTCTTCTCATTCTTCTCAATATTCCCCAACACCACTCAAACCCATACTTTGACTTGCATTTTGTCTCCCATGCAAGAAGCAAGTTTCAAGCCTTGCAAAAGTTCTCTCTTCCTCTCTCTCTCTCTCTCAATACACGGCCATTAGGCCATTTTTTTTTCAAAAAAACTTTTCATCACATTTCACCAACACATTCATCTCTTACACAAAAATCCTCCTCCTTCTCTGTAAATATTCTCCTACCTCTCTCTTCATTTCTTCTTCTTTCTTATACACTTAGAAAAATTTCAAGAATTCCCCTTCTACATTTCCAAAAAAAAATTCGAAACCTACCATTGCAAAGGTAAGAAATTTCTTCTTTCAATCCATTTTTGGATATCTCTAACTCATCCTCTTCACTTCTTAACTTAAGTTTAAATTTTTATTTTGAGGTATACTTAGAGACTACTTGAAGATACTCAAGACTTGGCATCACCTTAGAGACCTCAAGTTACTTGTGAAGAAAATTGGACTACAAGGTAAGAAATTGGGTTTGTAGCATTTTTCTTTTTTCCCCTAAAAATTCAAAAATTTGACTTCTCCTTTTTTAATTTTGTAGGTTTAGGGGCTGACCTTGAGGGATTTGTTTGAGGGTGATCAAGTTATATTTTTTGAGACCTTCTACTTGACACACAATTTCCACTACACAAGGTAAGTGTAGTTTTTACCAACTTCTTCACCTCTTTCTTTTTCTTCTTAATTTTAACTCCATTTTCTAACTCTTTTTTTTTTGTATTTCTTGACTTAGGGGCTGACCTAAGTGAGTTCATACTCAAAGTTGTGAAATTTATCCTTTTATTTCACAACAATTCAATTTTTAAGGTGGGCGGAAAAATCCTTTCAACTTCTAGGTGTTTTCTTTAAAATGCACGTAGTATCTATTTCTTGAGAGCTTGAGATATATATATATATATATATATATATTATGTATTGCATGTTGATTTCAAGTATTAAGTTGTAAAAATTCTCAAGTGTTGCTCAAAAATGCTATTTATTGCAATTTAGGTGCATGCATGTACATTTTATGATTTATTTGATGAATTATTGGATGATAT
This sequence comes from Rehmannia glutinosa, assembly GCA_016081115.2. Classification (NCBI taxonomy): domain Eukaryota; kingdom Viridiplantae; phylum Streptophyta; class Magnoliopsida; order Lamiales; family Orobanchaceae; genus Rehmannia; species Rehmannia glutinosa. The sequence continues at coordinate 137,605 of JABTTQ020002251.1, forward strand.
GTATATGCATGTTTATGATTCTTGATATCCATGTTTTATTTGACTTATAACCTGGAAAGTCGAGCATAATTGATTAAAATTGAATTTTTTGGACTTTAAATGCAAAAATAGTAAATTGGTGGACTTAATTGCAAGATAATAAAACTTAAGGGATCCCTCTGCAATTTTCGAGTTTTGGGACTGTACTCAGGTTCAAAAATGATATTTGGAAATTTTAATAAAGTTTTAAAAGTTTTGAGACAAATAAAATCAACCCTTAAAAGCCCAAGGACTAAATTTGTAAAATTTTAGAAGTTTAAGAGCTAATTTGCAATTTTTGAAACTGTACCAGCCCCACTTTTTAAAATTTGAAATTTTAACTTTTAAGGGACTGGAAATAACATATTTGAAAGGTATTCCAAAAATCCAAGTGTTTAGAGCTTGGAAAGTAATTTTATAACAATTGAGGGACCAAATTGTAAAAGATTGAACTTGAGGACCAAAATAAAATTTCCAGGACTTATATAGTCCATGCACCTGGAAATACTATTTTAAACTTGTGATATTTTGAATCCAATGTTCAAATTTCATAATAATCGGACCCCTAAAAGCCTTAAAGGCAATTATTTAAAAATGAGACAAAAATGAGATTTTCAAAAGTTAAGGGACCTATACTTATTCCTTTTTCAAACTGCTTTAGTCCCAATATCCCGCTGACCTTAATGATATTTTGAAATTGGATTCACATTGAAAGCCCTTCCGGCATGTGAGATCCGATTATTTTAAACTCGGCTTGAAAAAATGACAATTTTAACTAATTTTGGGGCAATATGAGTATTTTATAAAAATCGACCCCAAAACTTTAAAAAAACCTGAATCTCTGAACGATTTAGAGCATTTAGGAACTGACCTTATAATTTTTCGAGGTCGAGACAAAAACTTATTCAACTTTTAACCCCTAAAGTATTAGTTTTTACAAAACGGGGCTAATTGTAAATTTTTCTTTTAACAAGGACCTAACTCAAATTATTTTCTTTTAAGTACAGCCCTGGAACCTCTGACTTATAATAATTATTTATACTATTTTATTTTCTCAAAATCCCTTGACTTATCGGATCGTCTTGACCGATTAATACGCGTTCGTGGGGCGACTTCCTCGCCTTGCGATTCTGAATCTACAACGGGACTTATGTCCCACCTAATTCTTCAAGGCATCAAAGATTACTTATCCTCTCGATAATTATCTTCATTCAAATCACTCCACCAACGCCAATAAATGCCACACGCGATTTTGAAAACTTTCCTTAATCGTCTGAATCAATATACTCGATTGTCTGGTTGACATCCTGTACTTGTAATTATTTACTGCCTGAGTTAACTTGGTGTGTCGAGCTCACAGTCAGAATGAATACATCGGGGATGGAACCGGGCAGCTCGGCTGCTCTTCCACTCTCCGAGCCCACCGTCCTAATCCAGTAAATGAGGGACAGAGTTTGTCCAAGGGAAGCGGTTTATAGTACTTGAGGTATAATTATGATTATGCCAATCCGGGCCTAGCTAGCTCCACTGTGGATTTGTCTTTGCCTATGGAGCGATAAGGTGATAGGTCTTGGACCATCTTGCTCGGGGAGTTACAAGGAAGAACAAAGGAATCGCTGTCTGATCCACATGATTCTGGAGTTAATCGGACCCATTTGGATGGCGCTACAAATCCGTACGTAACCGCTACTTGTATTGCTTGGGTTGGCGTTACATTCCGTCGCAACCACTACCTATCTTGCTTGAATCACATAGTGCTTGTATGATCATAAACTCTTTCATCAAAACTGTATAAGTATATTATTTTAAGTATATATCACGATGCTTGTGAACTGTGTGTGAACCATGCATCATGACTCACGCATTTTTCATACAATAATTTTCTTGCATTTAACTATATATATTGCCACACTTGCACACGATCACCCCATCCACTGAGAATTTTCGTCTCATCCCCTCCTGTTTTCTAACGGCTAGATGAGGAGTACGTTGAAGATGCCGAACCTGCCATGGACTGATTTCCACGTGTTTCGCCTGTTGGATTGTTTCCCTTTGATTACTACTGTTGTTGTGGACTTCTTCTATTCTGTTTCTATTTTAAGTTATAACTTAAGGGCGTAGGGCCATTTGACACTTAAGTTTGTGATTCGTTATGTACTTTAGGTTTTCTAGACTGTAAGTTAATTCAGTTTTCGTTGGACTGTAAGCTATGTTGGGATATTTGGTTGGATGTATTGTAATTCGTACTAGTACTTGTAGTTTATTTCCGCCGCTTTAGAATCTGTTTCATTTGGGGCTATGTTGATATTTGTCTAGACTGTTTGGTTTATTTCTGTTTAAGTTGTGGATTGTCGTCGCGTCCCGCCCGGGGCGTGACAACATGAATTGTTGAATGGGCATTGGGCTACTTATTCGGTTTATATACTTGAGTATTTGAGTAGTTTTGAATTAGTGGTTCGAAAAAGAAATTTGATGGAGATTCGGTTCCGGTTGGTGAATGAGCCGAGGGAGTTGACTATTGATGATTTGAATGAAATATATAGAACTTCGGCTTATAGGGTTGAAGAGCATGAGGATTTTGATAAGGATAGTTTTTGGAGGGAAATAACTGGGAAACGAATCTACACGTTGGGTACCTCGAAGGCATCTAGAATTCGAAACCCTATATTCTGCTATGTACAAAGAGCATTAGCGAAAACGATTTTTGCGAGGGATGAGGGTAATGGGGCCTTGTGGGTAGATGAGTTGTTTATTATATGGTGTATGGCATCGGGGATGGAGGTTGTGCCAAACGCCGGGACTATGATAGCCCGACAATTTGATAGGATGAGAAAATCTGAGAGGGGAGAAATTTGTATTGGGAGGGTGATTACTCATATTGCTGAGTACTTTAATATTAGCTTTGAAGGGTATGAGGAGGCCAAAGAGCCTAAACTGATTGATTTGACTGTTTTATCTGCTATGAAAATGATTCAATTCGATGGGCATGGTTACTGGCTAAATCAGACAGATAGGACAAAGGTTAAGCTTCCTAACCCTAAAGCTACATCTATAAGAAATAGGGGTAATTGGTTGCTAAGAGGTGAACAGGAGGCTGCTGCTCAAGAAGAGCAAGATGAGCCTATGAGGGAGGTGCCAAAATTCTCTAGACAAGAGGGTAACCGGCCATTTAGCATGAGTGATAGACTAGAAAACATGGAAGCCGCGTGGTCAAATTGATAGATGACACGTATCAGTTGACGGCTACAGTTGATGAGTACCACACAGAGTACTTACAACGGTTTGATCCTATCACCAAGCAGCAACAGTACATGTACGAGATGATATCTCATATGGATCAATGGCATATTTCACAGGGCCACTACCCTCCACCTCCACCACCACAGTGAGTTATATAAGTACTTATTATGCATTCATCTTTCTTTGATAATTTCCTCATATGTTCGGGGCAAAACATATTTTAAGTTTGGGGGGGGGGGAGGGTTGTCAAGGATGCATAATTTAGAACTTCTTGGTTGCATTTAGGATTACATGTAGAGCATCAATATTTGCATTAAAAAAATATTTCGATTTTTTTGATTTTTAGCACGTTTATCGCTTTAGTACGTTTAATTGCTTTTGTGTGAATTTTGATCGAGATTTTTGAATATGCCCAAAGCTTTAGTATGATTTTACTATGAGCATTCAATTTTATGAGATGACATATTTTTGTGCATAATGCGATGAATGGTTGAGGAGATGTCTTTTATTTGTTTGGCATTAGTTAAGAAAATTGGGTATTTGAGCATGTTGCGAAAAATAAGCCTGTGAGCTTTTGTGCCTTAAACTGCTTTGCATTATGCAACTTATTTTTTTTTAGTGTGTCATTCATGATTGTTAGAACTCTAGAACTTGCTCTGGTATCTTTATTGAAGCCATGTGTGTGTGTGTGCAATTTTTGCAAATGATTTAAGAGCCTACTTAGCTTAAAAAATCTACCTATGAATTCATAATTCTCTAGTTAGCCAATTTTGAGCCAAAACTTTTTATTGTTAGCCACATTGATCTTTAAAATTGAAAACATGATTTTGTCCCTGAAATTTCTTGAGTTTATAGAAAATGAACAAGTTTGGGGGAGATGTGGTGAAAATTTATGAAAAAAGAGAGGAAGTTGGCAAAAGAAAGAGGGATGAGCAGTATCTGGGTGAATGTGATAAAACCTTAGGTCGACCGGTCGACCTCTAATTCAAAAATTTGAACTGCACTAGAAAAATGGCTTGGTGGACCGGTCCAAGAGGGAATCGACCGGTCGACCAGGGTTTCAACCGGTCGGCCCCTTGTCGGACCGGTCCAACCCTTCATTTTTGTGAGATAGAGAAGTATGTTTGATTTTTCGCTTCTTCAGGGACCGGTCGACATCTAGGTCGATCGGTCGACCTCCATGAAAAATCCTTCAGTCTCTTTTCTGTTTCAGAAATCAAACTTTCAAGTACGGGTTGCCCTCTTGGGCGACCGGTTGACCACGAAACAGAAGTATTGTCCAATTTTTGTCAAAAATAAACTTTAAAAAATACTCTGAAAAATTAGAATTTTTTTTAAGTCAATTAGGAGTATTTGGACAACATTTAGGCCATTATTTTGGTGAAAAACCCAGTTAAATAAAATCATCAAAATTACGATAAAAATATATATCTAATAAAATTGAGGTCTCAAGTCCAAGAAAAATATCTTAAAATAAATGGGTTAATTCTTACCTTAATATCCTCAAGTAGTCTCCAAAAATGAATTTCTCTCTTCAAGCTTCTAACCTCAACTTGAACTTGTATAGGTCAGCCTCTAAGCTCCAAAAATTCAAATCCTTGAGTCAAAAATTAATTCCTCAAGTTGTCAAGAGGAAATATACTAAAACCACAATTTCTCACCTTAAATGTGTGTTATCTTGAATTTCCTCTTCAAGCTTGGAGTCAAGTCTAGGTCTTCTTAATTCTTCAAAAAAGATAGTCTTCTAGGAGTACCTCAACAAGATGGATTCATCATGTTAGGAATTGAAGGTAGATGTTTGAAGTTTCAAGAAGATAAAAATGAAGACGAAAGAAAAAAAAATTCTCAACTTTGTCTTGTAAATTTTCGGCCTTAAGGAAGAATGGAGGAGAATTTTGTGTGTTTTTTGTCTAAGTATTGAAATGAGGAGAAGTGGGGGAGTTTGTATATGGGTTGAGATGAAAAAATAAAAATTTAATTGTGTCTTATCTTTGTATATGTATTTATTGAGATATAAATAGATTTGTACTATTAACAGAAAGTTGAGTGTGGATCGTCCAAATCTTATTTGGGAATGCATGCATCCACTCATCAATCAAGTATCACAATCCACTAAGGTTGATCTGATAATTTATTTCTAGTTTTATGTTGGACTCTTTTATTTTAAGCATGTAAGCTCATGACTTTAAATGCAACTCAATTTTGACGTGGATGGCTAGATCCTCTTGTCTGTTTTGTCGTGATGTGAGCTTCGATTGTCCAAAGCGTTGACACATGTTAATCAGTCAATACATGGAATTCACACAAGTTTATCCTAAAAGCACTAGAGTGCAACATAATAAAGATAATTAGTGCTCTCATTTTATCTACTTTTACTTGTTCAATCCATACTTATACCTATTTTTTTCTCAATTTATATCTATTTTTTCTCTTTTAATTTTTAGTTACTGGTCAGTCCACTATTGAGGATTTAGAAGGTTAGTTTAAGGTCTAACCAAACCCAACTATGTTGGGTGTAATTTAAATCCAAATTCAGGTTGACTCTTTAATTATAGGGATGTGGGTGGGTTGGGTTTGTCTGGACCCGACACCCCACCCAAGGGCGTACACAGAGAGAAAACTTAGTCCTGCCCCCGCCCCATTATTATATTTTTTATTTAATTTTATTAAAAAACAAAAAAATTAAGCTATTGTTTATATAATATTTGTTTGAGTTTATTCGGTGCACCTCATTTTCGTGTACCGCCATACCGGCCCATCCCACTTTTGTGGGCTGGTTACGCCATTAGCCCCACTCGCTAAGACTTGTAATAAATTATTCGTACAAGTGTGTAGTGATTATCAGCATGTTACTAAGAGTAGCTGAAACACATAATACTATATACGTACAAGTTTGTAGTGATTTTTACAAATCACATAGGGGTTCACTCTAGAGTTTATAGGGTACTGTTAAAATATAGTATACTAGTATTATGATTCCTTATTTAGTTTTAGCCTTTTATGGCCAAGTTTTCTAGTTATTTTAGGGTTATATTTTCTAGTCACCTATATAAGTCTGTTAGAGTGATTAAATATTAAGTGACTCACCTCTCTAACAGCTTAAACTTTTAGATGAGATGATCATTCAACATATATGGTATCAGAGTTAGGCAAAACGAAAGGTCCTGGGTTCAAATCTCACCGCCACCAATTCCACTTGCTAGGCTTCATCTTTTAGATGAGGTGATCATTCAACAAAGTCTTTTTTTCTATTTTGTAATTAGTTTTTGGTTTTGCATTACTTAATATAAGTCTTTTTTTTTCAATATATATGAATTCTTTGATTTTAACATGGTATCAAGAGCCAAATTTTTTAATCTTAGCCTTAGCTAACTCAGAATTAACACTTTTTTCTGTAATTACTCATTTGACTATAAGTTAATAAATAAAACAAATAAAAAAAAGAAGTTTTCAAGAATTTATAGCTTGTATAATAAAGTTAAACTTAAAGATGAGGGAGATGTGAATTTGAAAAATAAATTTACTAGTAATAGGTAATAAAAGTAGATATAAAATATTAGAATTATATTTATTTTTTAAGAAACAAAAATAGCGGGCTAGCGGGCTAGCCCGGTTAACCTTCTTTTTTATTACATTTGTAATTTTGATGCATTGTTAATGTATATTTGATGCTTAACTGAATAATAACGATGTATATTTAGTTTGTAACTGAATAATATTAGTCCACTCTTTCTTACGTGGAGACCCTACCACATTTGATCCAATATATAGGATATGATCTCGTAGGACAGCCCCTTATTACCATGAGACCGTAAGGACTAATCACAACCACTACCATTAAATAATTGATGACTAATTAGAACAAATAAAATTAGATTAATATTTAATTTAATCACCAAAAGGGTAATACTATAAAATCACAATAAAATGTAACCTATTTACCATTAAACAGGGGTAGATAAAAGTAGAAATAAAATCAAATAATATCAGTCATGTTCTATATATATAAATCAATCCCACAAAAATCGCCATGAAATCCCACTGTCAAATCTAAAATAATATCAGTCATGTTCCATATATATATATATATATATATATATATCAATCCCACAAAAATCGCCTTCAAATCTCACTGTCAAATCTCTCTCTCTCTCTCTCTCTCTCTCTCTCTCTCTCTCTCTCTCTCTCTCTCACACACACACACACACACACACACACACACATACACACACACACGCACACACATAAACCCACCATTAACGCATAACATAATTATTGTGATTCAAATGCATATTTTGAATAAATAAACTGCATAGATAGTTATCAGACATTGCACAGTTAATTGTTGTGTAATGCACACCTAATTATAATATACTACACATTCATATTTTATTTGGTGCATAGATAGTAATGAGATAATGTTAAGTTAATTGTTTTTTGATGCATATATAGTTATGAGGCAACACATGATAGTTAGTTGTTATTTGATGCATATATAATTATATATGAGACAATTCGTAGTTAGTTATTGTTTGATGCATAATTATTTGTTGTTAATGCATATATACCTGTAACACAATACATAGTTAGTTATTGGATGTTGCTCGATATAATGCATATTTGGTTTGAATAAATTGCATATTCAGATACATATATTGCTTATATTGTCGAAAATTATTGCATAATTATGTTCTTTTTGGTGCATACGTAAAGAAACATATTGCATATTTAAAATCAATATGATACATATGTATAATAATTGTTTGCTTTTATTTTTTTAATTAATTTTTAGATAAATTAGAAAGTATGACTTTCTATTTCTTTTAGAATATTTTTTTAATAGAAACATATTTAAATACACCACTAGATATCATGATGGCCATTTGGGAACCAATTTACTTAAAAAAAAAATCAGTTGAAAAGTATTGCATTTTACACCAAAGTATTATTTTTTACCCCAAAAGTATGACCTTTTAAACCAAAAGTATGACTTTTTATTTCATATAGAAAAAAATTTCTATCTAATAGGAAAATATTTCAATACATCACCGATACAAATGAATTAACTTATTTTTTCTTTTCAATTGAAAAACATGACTTTCTATTTGTTGTAGAGTATATATTCTTATTGATAGAAAAGTGTTTCAATACACCACTAGATATCATGATGGTCGTTTGGAATCAATTTACTTAATTATGACCTTTCAACCCCAAAGTATGAGTTTCTATTTCTTGTAGAGTAAATGTATAATCTAAAATTATATCGATACACCACATATATTTTCGGTTGAAAAGTATGATTTTTACCCCAATGGTACGACTTTTGATTATGGTGTACGCCACTAGTTGTAATGACTCTAACATACTAATCTTAAAGAATCTTGGGATAATTTTCAAAAGTAAAAGGTTAATGTGTAAATAAATAGAAGTGACAAATTATTTTTTTAAATTTCGTGTCATTTAAAAGTCAAAGAAAATTGAATACCTTTGTGATGTAAAGCCTGCACGATTGTTTGATAATTTTCTATGTTTGAGCAATAGCGGGGCAGTAGCGTGGCACGACAATAGCGTAGTGGGGGAGGGGGCGAGAAAGAGAGAAAGAGCACGAGATCCGACTTTTTCTTTTTCCTTTTTTCTTTTTGTTGTTGGATTTTAATTTGAGTTTGGATTTGATTAATTGTCCCCGTCTCACGAATTTGGATCCTTAACAAATTAAGAAATCAAATATTATTGCAAGCAGATCTATATACCTGCTGCAATGCAGTCAAATACTTGTTGGGGAACAGTAATATTGTCGCTGTTGTGGCATAAGATACCAGCATTACGCACGCCAAGAAATAAATTCCTTCGAAAAAGATGCCCCCGCTCTCGTGAGAGAACTCCTGAGCAGATGCAGCTAAAGTTGAATCCTCTAGCTTCATTGCAGCTAGTGTTCTAAAAAGCGCTTGGCGCTACAAGTCCGGCGGCAGGCTGGGGCTTAACATTTAGGCAGAACCTGGGCGAGGTTATGCGGAACCTATGCGGGGTTAGGCAGGGTCTAATCGAAAAAAAACTGTAGGCGGCCAAATGGGTCTAGCGCCTAGGCAGGGAGTAATTGGGGCTAGACGGGGAGTTTTAGAACAGTGATTGCAGCAACTTAAAGGATCAATGTGTTGGAAATTGGTTTGAGAAGTAATGGTTTGATACCTAACTTTGACCAATTTTTAGTGACTAATTATTTAATTTCGGAGGAATTAAATATTAAAATAATATTCTACATTTCGAGTAGATGAGTGTGGTATATTTAACTTCTCAAAACCATTTTGTGGTGAGTGAGAAATAAAATCCACAAGTTAGTCACTTGGAAATGGGATAATGGATGATGGGAAGGTGAAAAGACACCATCCCACATGAGAATAAAATGTTAATTTTATTCAATATATAAGTAAGTGGGTTTGTAAGAGTGTGCAAGATGAAATAACTATACACATGTGAGGTGTGGTGGGCAAGGCCACACGCGCGCGCGCGCCCGCTCGTCCCGGCGCCGGGGCGGGGCCGTGGGCCGAGGCCGAGCCCGTGTCCCGACTGGGCCTAGTTTTGCACCGAAAATATTTGTTTTTTATTTCTGAAAGAAGAAAAACAAATAAGTTGCAACTTAAAAGCTGGAACTTCTACTTTTAAAATAAAACTGCAGCCTTTAAGAGAGAAACACCCGCTACTTGGAGGTTACAGCATAGTGGAGTACCCACTACTTGGAGGTTATAGCATAGTGGAGTGCCCACTACTTAGAGGTTACATCCATTATCTCTGAAGTTACTGCCCTGTGGTAAAGAGTCCCCAGGCCTGGTTGGAAGTCCTATAAACAGGAAGCATTGTTGTTGTTCAGATTACACTTTCATTCTCACATCTTTACATTCTTGTAATTGCATCAGTGTACTCAATTTTACATATTCCAGTTCGAAAGGTGCCTTGAAATTTGCAGTGCTGCTATTTCAAGGACGAAGCTATTGTATCTTTGGGGATAACCCGTCTGTTCCGTCAGCACTTGACGGGACGTGTTTATCTTGCGGATAGAGTTTTTACTCGCCTCAGCTTTTCTGCAATTTTCTATTCTCTGTAATAGATAGGTTATGTTCTTTGTAATCCAGTTTACAGAAATAAACACCAATATTTTTTCAACAACGCAAGATAAACATTCTTTTTCTGTAAACGATGGCGTCTACTTCAAGAGTGAATGTTCCTACTGCTCCTGCTGCTGCTGAGAAGCCAGAAAAATTTTCTGGTACTAATTTCAAGAGATGGCAATCCAAGATGTTCTTCTATCTAACTATGCTGAGCCTCGCTAAGTTCCTGAAGGAGGATCCACCAGTGGTGGAAGAAAATGAAACCAACAATAAAAAACGTGTTGCTTTCGATGCTTGGGGCCAGGGTGACTTCCTGTGCCGCAACTACGTCCTAAATGGACTGTCTGATTCGCTATACAATGTGTATAGTGAAGTGAAATCTTCCAAAGAACTCTGGGATTCTTTGGAAAAGAAATACCGAACTGAGGATGCTGGTTCCAAGAAGTTCGTGGTTGGCAGGTTTCTAGATTTCAAGATGGTGGATTCTAGAACTGTCGTGGATCAAGTTCAAGAAGTGTAGTTAATTATGCACGATATTCGTGCAGAAGGAATGCAATTGGATGAAGCTTTCTAAGTGGCGTGCATGAAAATTGCCACCTGGATGGAAGGACTTCAAAAATCATTTGAAGCACAAGTGAAAAGAAATAAATCTTGAAGAGCTAATTATGCGTTTACGAATTGAGGAAGGTAATCGCAAATTAGATTCAAGGTTTGAAAAGGATGCTGTAGATGCAAAGGAGAATTTGCTAGAACATGGCAGTTCTAGTAACAGCAGCAATAGGAAACGTGACAATAACAACAACTACAAGGGAAAGAAGCATGTAAACAAAAAGCCATTTACAGGAAATTGTCACAATTGTGGTAAGCCCAACCACATGGCTAAGGATTGTCGGCTTCCTAAAAAACCAAAATATAGACAGCCTAATGGTAATGTGGTTGAGCACAGTGGTGTGATCCAAGAGCTGACTGATATGGATCTATCTGCAGTGGTTTTTTAGGCAAACCTTGTTGATAATCCAAGAGAGTGGTATGTTGACACGGGGGCCACTCGACATGTCTGTTCTGACAAGGATGTGTTCTCTACCTACAACCCTTGTACAGGTAGAAAACTTAATATGGGTAATTCTTCCTCTTCTGATGTTGCCGGTTTTGGCAACGTGGTTCAAGCTCACGGAAAAGAGCCGCCTCGAAGGATGTTCTTCATGTCCCGAGGAAAACCGAAAGAATCTAGTGTCGGGATCTCTTCTTGTAAACCATGGTTTTGCATTGATGTTTAGTCGAAAAGTTTATTTTAACTAAGTTTGGATAGTTCTAGGAAAAGGTTATCTGTATAATGGACTGTTCAAAATGAATGTAATGGCAGTTCGTCGTGTAACCAATTCAAGCAGCAATAAAATTGAGCCTACTTCTGTTTATATGCTTGAGTATTCTGATTTGTGGCATGTTAGATTAGCAATACGTGAACCCAAACATTGGGCCATCTTATAAATACCTTAAAGTGTGGGGGTGTTTGGCTAAGGTAGCAATACCTGAACCCAAACAAGTCAAAATTGGGCCAAAGACGGTTGATTGTATTTTTATAGGATATGTATACAACAGTAGTGCATATCGGTTCTTGGTACACAAGTCAGAAAATCCAGAAATTTCTTAAGGTACCATAATTGAATCAAGAAATGCAATATTTCTTGAAAATGTATATCCTTGTAAAGAAAGGGTTGAAATAAGTTCTAACAAAAGAACTTGTGAGAAAGCAAATAGTTATTCACAAGGGAGTGAAGAACCAAGACAAAGTAAAAGGACTAAAACTGCTACGTCATTTGGTCCTGATTTTGTCACTTACTTGTTAGGACGGTGAGCCAAGTACGATTAAAGAGGCTCTGTCTAGTCCGGATGCTCCGCTCCGGAAAGAAGCCATCAATAGTGAAATAGAATTCATTTTACAAAATCATACCTGGGAGTTGGTTGATCTCCCTGCAGGTAGTAAGCCTTTAGGGTGTAAATGGATATTAAAAAAGAAATATAAGGCAGATGGAACTATTGATAAATATAAAGCCAGGTTAGTGACTAAAGACTTCAAACAAAAAGAAGGAAGTGATTTCTTCGACACATATTCACCTGTAACAAGAATTGCATCCATTCGAGTGCTTATTGTGATTCTTTGCCGACTGATCTCGAGATTCACCAAATGGATGTAAAAACTGCGTTTTTAAATGGTGAATTGGAAGAAGAAATATATATGGAACAGCCTGCAAGATTTGTAGCACCTGGTCAAGAGAAAAAGGTGTGCAAATTGATAAGATCGTTGTATGGACTTAAATAAGCCCCGAAACAGTGGCATCTTAAATTTGACACAACGATGTTGTCAAATGGCTTTAAAATCAACGAATGTGACAAGTGTGTTTATGTTAAAGGCACATCAAATGCGTTTGTCGTACTTTGTCTATACGTAGACGATATGTTAATAATGGGTAGTAGTCATGATATAATCATAGACACTAAGAAGATGTTAAAAAGAAATTTTGACATGAAAGACATGGAAATTGCTGATATGATTCTCGGAATCAAAATTGGCAAAACATCTGAAGGAATTAGCTTGACACAATCCCACTATGTGGATAAAGTGCTCAAGAAGTTCAATGCTTTTGATGGTCCACCATGCAAAACGCCCATTGATTTGAGCATAAATCTGGTAGTAAATAAAGTTGAACCAGTAGCTCAGTTGGAATACTCGAAAGTGATAGGAAGTTTGATGTACATTATAAATTGTACACGTCCAAATCTTGTCTATCTTGTAAACAAGTTGAGTAGGTATACAAGCAGTCCAAGTCAAGAGCATTGGAAAGCACTAACTAGGGTACTAAGATATTTAAAATATACCCTGAGTTATGGGATACACTACTCAAAATACCCTCCAGTACTTGAAGGGTATAGTGATGCTAGCTGGATTTTAGATTCAAAGGACTCCTACTCCACTAGTGGATATATATTTACTATTGGAGGAGGAGCAGTATCATGGAAATCCACTAAGCAGACTTGTATAGCTAGATCCACCACTACAATAAATTACATATTTTGTTACAAAATATTTCTCGACGTATACCTATTTGTCATCATTTGTTAATTAAAAGTGACGACTTTTATTTTTGTCATTGTAAAGTACACTATTACGACGCCATTTATTTTCGTCACTATTGGTATTAAATGTCGTCACGAAATTGCCTATTTCATGACGATTAACTAAAACTTGCCACTGTATTTCATAGAAGGTGGAATTTGACATAAAAAATTTGGCGGAAAATATTTCAATGACGAATTGGTGATAATTGGTGACGAAATTTAGTGTCATGACTTATTTCTTTTAATGACAACATCATAATTTGTCATTTTTCACTCCAACAAAATAGTAACACTCTTATTTCGTCAACAAAGACAAATTTTATGACGATTGCTTTTGGCACGCATAAAGATTTGTCATTGTTTGTTAATTTAACAATGACAAAAGTTATTTGTGTCATTTCAAAATACTCTTTTATGACACCATTTAATTTTGTCACTATCAATATTATATTTCGTCACTAATTTGCATATTTCATGACGATTAATTGAATTGTGTCATAGTTATTTGTAAAAGGTTGGAATTCGCACCAAACATTTTGGAGGGAAATGTTTTAATGACAAAATGATAATAATTGGTGATGGCATTTGATGTCAAAAAAATGTTATTTCATGACCACAACATATTTTATCATTGATTACGCCAAAATATTAGTGACAAATTTAATTTCTCAACAAAATTCGTAATAATGACGATAAATATGAATTCGTGGAAAATTGAAAAACTCCTGAAAATTCTGGAAATTACAAAGAAAGCCATTGAGGTTTGATTTTGTTTTACATGTTACCCTTCATCAGCAAAAAATATTTCAAAACCCCTAGGATTTAAAAATGTATTACAATTACCCACTTAAATTTAAGGCAGAATCAAATCGAAGGGCTTTTTTAAAAGTTTTGAAACATCATTAGGTTATTTAGTAATTAGTCCATGTTAGAATTTTAGTTCAAACAATTTATTCACTTTTGTCATTTTATTGCAAACAATTTTAGTTCGACCTACACTATGCTTTCCTTCTTTTTATTTTATTCTAATTGAAAGCTAAGAACTGAAAGAGCTAGAGTATCATTTTTCCCTCATTAAATAATATTTTAGTAAAAAATTATCTCCTCATTGTACAATGAATAGCCCCTCACTACATGTTCAATACCGTCATGATTAGTTAATTAGCCAGTCACTAAAAATTAGATTAGCAATAAAATTAACCCTCATAAATCAATAGTTTCCTCATTAGAAATTCTTTTTTGTTATAAAATTTAGAATTAATAGTTAATTTAGAATCACCTCAAAAAAATACTTTAGTACTAATTAAGTTAGAAAATTGCTTGATATTCAGTTACAAATAATTTTTCTAAACAATAAATTGTATATACAATTGCGTTGATATTCATTCATTTACTCAAAATATACAATACTTGTTCAAAAATATGAGGTTCATTACAATGATACTAAATTATTCACTGATATTTACTCCATCGAGTACAAAAATATTTGAGCGCCACAAAGGTGAATCACTATGTTGTTCCAAATACCATGTACCAATTTCATAGTCCCTGTTTGAAGTCTTCTTTAGGAGTCAACCTACAAGTATATTTAAAAAATAAAAACATTAATCTCAATCGTGAACATTAACATTCAAACATTAAGAAATATTATGTACATAGCATATTATACAGTTACAGAGGGGGTCAACAAATTGGAATACAAGTGAAATGAACCAAAACAAGACACGCACTTCAATGAACCAACATAAAGTTATCAAACTAGAGTAACAAAGAGAAGAGAACGAAATATAATATTTATAATTTAAATTGAGACATCATTCCTGAAATGTGCCATAAAAATGTTAAAATTGGGAGGAACATCTTTACAACTAGATCAATAATATCCAAAAGTCAATTGTAAACACACAACTTTGAATGAGTAATGAGGATAACATCTAAACATATGGCTGTAGTCATCCATTATTTGTGAATTAAAATAGGTTTAAAAGATTGTTTGAGAAAGAGGGAGAAGCAGAGTGAATTGATTTCCATTTAACAAAAAAAGATAACAACATCAACCATAGCCATTTCTCGCATTTTAGAAGATAACAGAAAGTGACAGCTAAAATCAAATCACAGATGCAAGTTGATTGCAACGCAAGATGCACTTTTATTGCTCAATTGCAGAAAAGTTTGAATCATCGTAACCATTTAACTGATTAAAAAACCCTTCATAAAAATATAATTACTAACTAATACGTACTTCTAAAGTGACAGGAAAGATTGCAACACAAGCAATAGGATATACCGATGGGGCTTCTTACATCACCAAAAACCTTAATAGTTCAAGAACGACTTACAAGAAAAGTAATTACCTTACTATCTTCTGTGGTCTGCTAATCAACGTAATCCTGAACAACATGATTATTTAAGTCTTTAATGAGGGAAACAAAACCAGGTTCAAGGGCTGAAATAACAAGCAATATTTGATGCCTCGTTTTAAGTGTCTCGATCAGTTTCTGCACCACCAAAGTTCTGATACAAAAAAAAGAACAAAATGTCAAAAAACCTGCATCGAAATAATGCAAAACAAAATACGACGAAGATACCCATGTGTATTCAGAGAAATCCTAACAAGCTCCCCTGCTCCTCAGTCACCCTCAGCAATAAGTGCATTCTCTGCTCTTCATTGCACACTTCCAACAATTCTTGCATCAGATAGAGAAGCAATATTAAAGAGAAATACCAACAAAAATGGTGTACTAAGAACTTTTAATATCATAAGGTATATTTCCTCAAAAAAAAAAAATATCAAAAGGTATAGAAATTCCGAGTGACAAATTCTAGATTCACGTACCAAAGTACACTAAATTTCCAGCATTTTGAATAGGTTGCCATCAAGGGCAAACCAAATACCCTCAAAAAAGTACCCGCCGCCCTTTCGATCTAGTCCCACCTGGGGGTGTAAACGACTCAAATCGAATCGGATATCAAGATATTCTATTCTTATTTGACTCTTTCAGGGAATATTCTTATTTGTATTCTTTTAATATTCGAATACAAAAATTGATTCTTATTCTTATTTGAAAATATATACGAATATAGACGAATCAATTCGAATATTCGCATTCAGAATTCTAACCTATATTCATTATTTTTTCCCGATAATATCTAATTAGATTGCAACAAGAATTAGACTCTAAATATTAATTTTTGGTCATAGGATTGTTATATACATTCACAACACACACACACAAACACACACACACATATATATAATACCCATTAAGTTAAATAGCAAGAATCATATTAAACATCACATATATAGTTCAAAATAAAAAATAAAAATAAATGTTCTCCAAATCATTAATAATTTAAAAAATAAATTAAAACGTTTCTTTAGATTCTCCAAATTACACCAACTAATAACGAAATATATAAACAAAAAACTCTATAGCTGAGTTCATCAAGAAAATACTACAATATTTTTGGCTAGCTCGCAACCAAATCATGCTCGCAATTGGACATCAATCTGTTCTTTTTCCTCCTATGCAAAAAACAAACCAATTAGAGATCAATGTATATTTTTAATCATGCAAATCATACTAATATACTAGTGAAATTTAAGAAAAGAGGACTTACATATGTCATAATGGGCTTCTTGATCTCATGAAGTTGATTTACACTAAATTTCAAATACTTATAAGGTAATGATATTCTTATACTTGTTATTCAAGTTTCCTATATATATATATATATATATATAATTTCCAATTCACAAGCCTTCTTTCAATATTTTATTTTTACAAATTATTTTATTAATTAGTTCAATTTATTAAAATCACATATTAATTCTATATATTTATTTAACGTAGAAAACGAAGGGGTCGAGGACTTGGACTTTTATTGTTCATTTTTCTACATCGAATATCTGTGATTATTAAGGTAGGATTTCTATATTATTTGTCTTTATTTAATGTTTCATGATTGTACTTCATTGATTGCAATATATTTCAAGAGGAAACAAATTCATATAAGCTAGGGGCTATGAAAAAGGTCTGAGATCAAACATATCTTCGGGGTGAACCAGCAATGCTATATGCATTAACTGGCCAGTCAGAGGAAAAAGAGAAAATTAATGAATTTATTGTTGTAATTATGTGAATGCTTTTCATGTTATATTAAATATTGACAAATATATCCCTACTGAGCTAGATGAAGTTCACCCCTATTATTATCATGGCTTTCAGGTTGAGAAATCAGGCTAAAGATATAATATTGTGGATGGTGGAATAAATCATGTTATATTTATATTTTAAATAATTATGATCGAACTAAATTTTGGATTTATGTCTTTAATTTTTCCGGTTTATACTTGGAATAATTGTTCGATATTTAATTTGGAAAATGTAATATTATTATTATTATTATTATTATTATTATTATCATTATAATGTTTTTTCCTTAAGAATTAAAAATTCTAAATCAACCTTTTTATAATTATTGGGATCACTTTAATTTATAAATTAGTGTTTTCTCAATAGTATTTTTAGAGTGCTTTAATTTCATAAAATTGGGTCATTACAAGGGTAGTCGAACACACTAACTATATATGCCCCTCGATTAGGTGTGCGATTATCATTTGAGCTACAATCTCGTGGTTCGTCGAGGGATATATTCAAACTATATAATTTTAATTAATTTCAATATAAAACGAACTAAAGAAAGATGAACCGGTTTATATAAAGGTAGATTTCCGAGTTTAACTACATTGTCATGCATCATCATTAAAAGATGAGGAAGCTCAACTGGAAATATTCATGCATTAATTGTTACTTAAACCGATCTTTTGGAGGAATTAAAAAAATACATTTTAGAAGATATATATATATATATATATATATATATATATATAGGGGGAGGATCAAGTGAGACCATGTCTCTAGGTGACACACAATGGATTAATCTCAACCAACCCCCACTATTAATCAATGGGTATGATTTAATGAATAAAAAATATATTAAAATATTAATTTAATCAATATGAGGGTAGTAGGGTAAAATAACATAACAAGTTAGTTACAAAAATAGAATCAAATCTCTTTCTCTCTCATACATCTCCCAATTTCCCCAATCTCACGTCTCTCTTTCTCTCTCTCTCTCTCTCCCTCTCTCTCTCTCATTCCTCCATTAACGCAAATAAAGAAAACTGTGAAGAACTCGAAAATTACAGTTCATGAAAATTACAGAAAAAAAAACAAGAAAAATCGGTGCAATATTACAGAGAAATAACGAACAGTGAGTTCGAAAACTAAATATGCAACAAAATTCAACTAAATATGCATTATCTGAAAACTATCTATGCAACGTAAAAAAACTAATATGTAGTACAATATATCCAACTGTGCAAGACGTCATAAACTATGCAATAAAATCAACTAACTATATATTATCTAGAAACTATCTATGCATCGTGGAATAACTAAATATACGAGACATTATGTAACAACCCATTTTTATAATTTCCAAAAGCAACATCTCATTTTCATAACTAAATATACATTATATTGAACCTATTTATGCGGTGTAGTATAACTACATATGCGATGACGTTATATTCAATTATGTCTTGTTTTTAAGAAAGGCGAGTGCCAACAAAATAACTAAATATGCATTATTTGATGTCTAATTATGCGATAGAAGAACCCTAACTATCTTTGTAAAATAAAGATATTTGGAAAGAAAAATGGGTTCCTTAAATTCCGCCACAAAATCCGTGAGTGTCAATTTCAGCCCATAAAACAGGACCACTAATTTGAATTACAAAATTACAATCTTACCCTTAAAATCAGCGGAAATTAGGAAATAATTAAAAAAACTGAATTAATCACATCCCTTCACTTTTTAAGATCAATGGGTAAGAGAGTCCATATTGTCTCACCTAGGGAGGGTGGTCTCATTTGAACCAAATCATATATATATATATCAGCTGGAGATTTTATTTCCCCATGCCAGCTGCATGGGTTTGGCTTGCATGCATGCACTTCTTCTTTTTTAATTAGAAAAGATATAATGGAGAAAGACTTAAAGGTTCATTTGGATGGGGGGATTTGGGAGGAGGGACTTGAAATCCTTAGCTAAATCCATACCCCTGTTTGGAATATAAATCCAGATCAATGGATTTCAAATCCCTATTTAACTTTTAGTTCATTTTCAAAGGATTTCAAATCCCTCCCAAAACCTAGTCATTTGAAATTCATTCTTTTTTTTTTCCATTTATGCTCACTTGCATATTCACACACACTTACACACATTGCACACATTTATACACTGCACACATTTACACACACTACACATATATTTACACACACTACACACATTTACACACACTGCACACACTCACACATTGCACACATTCACACACACTACACACACTGCACACACACAAAATAATAAGATTATCTCTTTTTATTTTTATTTATTAAATATCAATATTTAAGAAAATAAATAGAGTTTCTAAAAAAAATTTTATCAAAACTTACAATGGATTTGAAATCCTTACACAAATTCACATCATCCAAACAAGAGGTGGATTTCAAATCCAATGACTTTGAAATCCATTCATTTGAAATCCCTTGGAATTCAAATCCCTCCATCCAAATAGGCCCTAAGATCATTTTGGGTTTTTGATGTTTAAAGATGAGTTTAGATGAATTAGTTGCGTGAAGTTATCGTGATTTGTGATGTGGATTGTTAATTTAATTAGACAACGTGTGTGGCATTAATGGCGTTTCAAGGGATATATTGCTTACTTGGACCGCAGAAGTTTTCTAATCTTTCTATTTATTTTTATATCTAGTTGGCATTGAAAAAAATATTAGTAGATTGGTTGAATCTAATAATTAATATGATTAAAACAGTTAAATGAATTACTAATTCAATAGTACACTCAAAAAATATGATACACTCACATTGCAGAATGATTCATTTTTTCATATCAAATGTTTCATTCATTGATCGTAAAAAACTTCAAACTAATTACAATAATGAGTGAAAAATGGCTGCAAGCCCTATATGATCGTAAAGCTTTACAGATCTAAAACAAATATTTCAAACCTAAATAGATCTTTTGTGTGAATAATAGAATGGTAAACATTATTCATTTTAAAGTGGCCCACGGTGATATAATATATTTTCAAGAAAATGATGCGAGAACCCGCGGTGAAGAAATAAGGAGATCTTTCTATATCGAAATATCAGTTGAAAAATTCATAGGAAAATTTTTGGATCGCCGGTCGAGAATGTGGGGAAGAACCAAAAGCAGAATGGTTCGAAAACTCAAAACTAAGAAGGAATGCCGCCTACTACTAAAATCCCAGTTTTTGCAATAGGTGCGTTCTTCTATGCAAGAAGAAGATACGGAGAAGTTTGGATCCAAAAAAGTATTGGTCGATCCCAAAAATTGCTCCGCTCCTCCGGATTGATGCTCCGATTGAACTCCATCGTTAACCTGCACAAAAAGGGGACCGGAGGGTTGCTACGGCGTACCCTCTCCGACGCTTAAGTCAAAACTCTATCAAAGGAAAATAATTCATGTCAAGAAGTAATGTAGAAGAGAAGAGGATAGAATACTCCCTTTATATAAGATTCTACCAAGTAGAGCCCTAATAGAGTCCATATTCGTATTTGGGCCCATTTTTAATATTGAGGCCCAAATTCTATTGATCCAATTCAATAGGGCCAATTTAGGCCGTATCAATTAGTCCCCCACTCTTGTTGTTCACAAAGTGAATTGCAAGAGTATAATTATTTTTCATAGCATATTTTAATAAGTGTTCAAAATCACCATCTAGCTCAGTTTTTCTTTGTAGCTCTGAGGTCTTCGACCTCACTAACCTTGACTCTCATGTTGTATCAAAACTAGACAAGCTTTATAGATCAATCGAGTATATATAGGAGATCATGGGTTGGCAAGTCCCCCAAATCTAAAGACTGATAAATAATTTGCACTAATCAAGTTCATAAAAGATTGTGCTCACAATAATTGAACTATTCAAGAAATTCAAGTTGTAATGTGGCTAATAAATAATTTAAGTTATATATAATCACCAAATGTGTCAAAAAATCAAGGCATCATCAAAGGACTCACACACAATAGCTACTAATAATGCTTAATTTATCGAGAAATCCGACCCATCAATGGGTTAATATTAAATCATAATCAATAAACCCTCAAGAAAAAATAATGTATAATCAATATGTTGTTATAAATCAAGCCATAGCCTACTGCTAATTGACAAGTGAATAGGTCTTTTTCCACAATTTGGAGATGTCAATTTTCGGTTCAGGCTAAACTAACCAATTAGTCCCCCCACTATTGTAGTGTATAATATCATGAACTATAAGAGTAGAGTCATTCTCATCTTTGTCGATTCATGACTTATCTCGATTGAAGTTCCTAACATCAAAGTGTTACTTAATAAGCAATCATATGTCATCAAATTCGTTAAGGGCAACTGCCCATCAATGTTTGAAGGTCGGCTCGAGCTTATTACTTCTTGTCAGGGGCAGTCGCCCATCAAAGTTCATCGGCCCGGCTCAAAGCTGTTCAAACCAGAAATGGCTCGCCGGCCCAACTTGAAGCCGTTCAAACCAGACGAGTTCGGGTCAGTTCCATCGCCCGTAAATAAGTTCATCTTGCCCAGCTCGGAAGCTGTTCAAACCAGGAAATGACTCGTCTGGCCCAGCTTCGAAGCCGTTCAAACCAGACCAGCTCGGGACAGTTCCATCGCCCGTAAATAAGTTCATCTGGCCCAGCTCGGAAGTTGTTCAAACCAGAAAATGACTCGTCTGGCCCAGTTTCGAAGCCGTTCAAACCAGATGAGTTCGGGACAGTTCCATCGCCCGTAAATAAGTTTATCTGGCCCAGCTCGGAAGCTGTTCAAACCAGAAAATGGCTCGTCTGGCCCAGCTTCGAAGCTGTTCAAACCAGAAATTGACTCGTCTGGCCCAGCTTCGAAGCCGTTCAAACCAGACGAGTTCGAGACAATTCTATCGCTCGTAAATAAGTTCATCTAGCCCAGCTCGGAAGCTGTTCAAACCAGGAAATGACTCCTCCGCCCGGCAAGTCGTTCAAACCAGACTAGTTCGGGACAGTTCCATCGCCCGTAAATAAGTTCATCTGGCCCAGCTCGGAAGTTGTTCAAACCAGAAAATGACTCGTTTGGCCTAGCTTCGAAGTCGTTCAAACCAGACGAGTTCGGGACAGTTCCATCGCCCGTAAATAAGTTCATCTGGCCTAGCTCAGAAGTTGTTCAAACCAGAAAATGGCTCGTCTGGCCCAGCTTCGAAGCCGTTCAAACCAGAAAATGACTCGTCTGGCCCAGCTTAGAAGCCGTTCAAACCAGACGAGTTCGGGACAGTTCCATCGCACATAAATAAGTTCATCTGGCCCAGCTCGGAAGCTGTTCAAACCAGGAAATGACTCGTCTGGCCCAACTGCGAAACCGTTCAAACCAGACTAGTTCGGGACAGTTCCATCGCCCGTAAATAAGTTCATCTGGCCCAGCTCGGAAGTTGTTCAAACCAGAAAATGACTCGTCTGGCCCAGCTTCGAAGCCGTTCAAACCAGACGAGTTCGGGACAGTTCCATCGCCCGTAAATAAGTTCATCTGGCCCATCTCAGGAGCTGCTCAAACCAGAAAATAGCTGCCGGCCCGACCAAGCCGTTCAAACCGAGAAAATGACTAAATCGGCCCGACCAAGCCGTTCAAACCAGATGAGTTCTTCAAGAAATCTATAGGCACATGTGATATTTGACTATACCCGTGTAAAAATGTCCAAGAAATCCAACAAACTTGTCTTTTATTAGATTCCAGAAATCCATGTCATAATCACCAAGAAATCTATATGGTGTTAATAAATGACATCTGCTCATAATCAACAAGGTCTTCAAGAAATCCATAGGATTATAAATATCGATCGTGTTCATAAATTTGTAAAGAAATCCCATTAATCTCCATAAGCTCATAAATAGTGTCTTCTTATATAGACTCAAGAAATCCAAATCATTATCAAATTAATAAGTGACATTTGCTTCAATCATAAATGTGTCAAGAAATTAATAAGGGTGCCAATTTATATATAGGATGCATTCGATGGGCAGAGTTGGGAAATTAAATTAAATTATGAATATTGCTAATTAAACC
Source organism: Rehmannia glutinosa (assembly GCA_016081115.2). Classification (NCBI taxonomy): domain Eukaryota; kingdom Viridiplantae; phylum Streptophyta; class Magnoliopsida; order Lamiales; family Orobanchaceae; genus Rehmannia; species Rehmannia glutinosa. The sequence continues at coordinate 161,270 of JABTTQ020002251.1, forward strand.
TTCATGTGGAGGAATTAAAAAAAATTATTTTAGAAGATATGGTAAACTGATGCAGATTTTGTAAGTTATCAATTATTGCTTTTTTCTTTTTTTCCAATGTGATCATGTATGCCACTATAACTGTTTCTAAATATCAGCGGGATATCTCATTTTGGGTTTTTTATATATGTTTATCAAAGATTAGTTTAGATGAATTACTTTGCGTGGAGTTATCGTGAAGTGTATTGTTAATTTAATTACACAACGTGTGTGGCATTAATGGCGGAGATTCTCTAATCTTTCTATTTATTTTTAAATCTAGCTAGTTGGTATTGAAAAAGATATTAGTAGATTGGTTGAATCTTATAGTTAATATGATTAATCCAATTAAATAAATTACTAATTTAATAGTAGACTCAAATAATATAATACACTCGCCTTGCACAATGATTCGTTTCTCTTTTTTTTTAGATCAAATGTTTCATTCATTTATCTGAAAAAAACTCATAACCAATTATAATAACGAGTGAAAAACAGTTGCAAACTCTACAGGATCGTAAACCTATATAGATCTACAACAAAAACTTCAAACCAAAATAGATCAAATTGATCTGCAGATCAGAACTTCACAACAGAGGCGCTGGACAAAACATGTACCAAAGATGATCATCTCGTTTCTATCAGCATGTATCATCATGTAATGGCTCATCTAATCTTCTGAACAAAATCTCACATATGAAACATACTTATTAACTGCGGAAAAAAAACCATCTATGCAATAATTAAATGGTGGAAGGTGGTTTGATATGAATTGAAGGTGAAAACGTTAATGGAATTTTGGATTCTTTGTCGTTGCAATGTTAATTCAGACGTCTTTTTTTATTCTTGTTTGGTGTTTTGCAATTTACTGGGGAATAATGGAGTCGATGATGAAGGTGTTACAGAAGATAAACAATTTTATTTGATTTGTAGGTGTGTAGATATTTAATAGATGCCATTTTTCAGGTAATAGGTGTGTAGGAAGGAAGAGAAATATTAATGACAACTTCTACAAATCTGAGATGTGACTGTCAACTATCAGTATAATTTTGTTTTTTTTTTTTTTTTTTACAAATTTGTTCTTAGTATTTTCTAATAAGGTGAGAAATATAGATAAAAACGGGTTAAATATGGGCAGTGGATTATAATAAATCAACGAATAGAATGTGTCCCTACAAACTCACCCTACAAATTGGACTTTGTAGGTCCCAAGGGGTGTGAGTAAGGTTTAGAAGAGGGGGGTTGAATAAATCTTACCAACTTTTCGATTTTAGTCCTTTTTAAAATAATACAGAGTTAATTACACAACTAAGCCCTTGATGGACAGCTAAGTTAGTTAATCAAACAGAGTTAGCCACTCAAGGACTCGAAAAGAATTTGTTGATAGAATAACTCGCTATTTAGACTAAACCTTAACTTGGTTGTGATGAGATTTTCAGTGGAAGACTTATCACCCTTGAATTTGATTTAAGTTTATTTTAACACTTGGTTTTAACACTTTGTTAATTATCGGTTGGATAACAAATTATCGTGAGATATAAAGTGATATCGCGAAATAAAATCTTTGAAATGTAAATGACACAATAATTTTTATAGAGGTTCGAAGATGGGGTAATTCTTCTACTCCTCTCTTCTCCAACTCTTGGAGGAATCCACTAAGTAATGATCAATTTACAAAGTGGTTATCAGTCCAGATACAAGTCTTGGTCACACGGTGACTTGCTCCTTTGGGACTCGATCCGAGATGCCTTGATCACACATCCGGCTTCTCGTCCGACTCGGCTTCTTCACAGGGCTATTTGCCTTGCTACTTGAGCTTACTTTCTCAAGCTTCTTGGATTTGATCACGAAGCCCTCCAATAACTTGAGATTGGTTCGACCTTGAACCTTCCTACAATCCTCCTTGGAAAGTAGACCCCTTTTGCTTCTTCAAAAGTTTCCTCTTCAATAGTTTGAAGTTGTCTTTCCTTCACAGTTTAGTGTTGGATCGATTTCCTTCGAGATTTAGGCTTGAGGATTTTGCTTGAATAACTTGAGAATATTTTGCAGGTTACATTATGAATAATGCTTGTTTTGTTCGTGATTCAGGTAACCTTTTCTCAAAGTGATTCCTCAGCCTTTTATAGTGAACTTTTCAAAAATCTGCCCGTTGAAGAGATAGGCTGATTTTCAAAAGTCGCTTGTATTCGTTGGCTTGTCTTTTCTTGGTCTTCAATCTTGAGATGTAGACCTTTCCTCGTATTAAATGAATGTCCAGCTTTTTAGGTTCTGACACGAGGTGCAGTGCTTCCCACTGGTTTATTCCTTTTGCACGCTTTTGGGACTGAGCACTTTAAGACATGGTTGCATGGAAGTATTACTTATTTAAGTAATGTTCTTGACTTTTGTGCAACGGATTCTTTTCAGTTAACTCCTCTTTGCAGCTGCCTTTTCCCTAGGTGACTTGAGTCTGCTCCAATGATTGAAAGACTCATATGTCACTTCAACTTGACTTGGCTTCTTGGGTTGACTTAACTGACTCTTCTCACAGCTGTCTCATAGTCGATACTCCTTCAGTCGAGTCATTGGTCTTCTTTCTTGGCCATACTTAGTTGTTCCTCAGCAGAGTCTTCTCTTGACATCTTTAGTTGACTTCTTGTATTTCCAGGCATAGCTGACTTGACTCGGCTTATTCAAATTTCTATCTATTACAATAAGAATTACAAGAAAAATGGGGTGTCAACTTTCTAGTCTAAGTTTTACATGGCATTCATCAAAATCTAAACAATAAATTTCCCAATAATTTCCCCCTTTTTGATGATGCCAAAACTTAACAAGATTAAGTAAAATGTAAACAACACAGATACATACAGACAATGCAGAAACAAAGAATGTATGTGTTGAATAGATCGTTTTATTGATCATATCATTCTTGTTCTTTACACAGCTGTTTACAATGTGTATGAGAGCAATCAGAGCATACTTATATCTACGCAAGTTACAGATTTTTCATTAAATGTACAGAAAACTTACATACATATGTATTTACAAAAGTAAAATACATGAAGGGGTTAGCAGTAACACTTCATCGCCTTTTCTTTGCCTCCTTCTTTCTTTCTTCTTAACTCTTCTTCGCGACTCTCTTTCTTTTCTTTTCATCTTGGTGCTTTCTTCTTTTCGTAAGCTCTCTTCGCAACTTCATCTTTTCTTTTTCTTTCCTGTCTTTCTTGCCACAGCTGAGTTTGTCTCTTATTTTCTTCTTTGATTCTTTTGACATATTCAGCATTTTTCCTTTCCACTTCCAGATTAGCTATAGCATCATATCCAGCCCAGTAGATCCTTCCTTTCTTGCCTGGATCTACATATTCAATATTTTTGGGTAGAGGTCTAGGTATAAAACCTCCTCCTCCACCACTTCTTCCTTCTCTTCTGGGTGTATATTGTGTCGGAGTCTTCTTCTTACCAGTTGAGTGACTGGAAGTAGTCTGCTGCTTATCAGCTTCTTGGCACAGCTTCAGACCTTTCTCCCAGTACAAGTCCCAGGCTTGGGCTATGGACATGTTTTTGAAATTTCCTTCGAACTCGAGCATTTTGAATTCTTCAACAGATCTTGGCTCTTGTCCGTCATCTGGAATGGCATATGTATCTTTTCCTGCCGAAATGCCTCCGAATTGTTTCAATATTTCTTCAACACGGGCATCCGTTCTCTTGTCGAACTCTTCCATCTCTGTTTCTACAAACTTTTTCTTATGAGACATAGGCACTGATTGATTGATGGAGCGGCGAGTCACACGAAGTTCTTGATTATTGATCTTTGTGACATGACCTTCCTTGAGGGGTTTCAGCCAAGCATTAAGGTCACATCTTTTGACCTTTCCCCTCAACAACTTTTCCCTTTTCCTTCCTCTTCTCAACAGCTATTTCTTTCTTCTCAACAACAGTTGTCTCCTTTTCCTTCTCAACAACGGTCTCCTTCAATGTCTTGGTAGTCTCTTTCCCCTTTTTGGCATCATCAAAGGAGAGAGGAACCCCTGAAACATCCCGGCAAGCATGAAGTCCGGTCGGTGATAGCTAAGTCGCTTGCTGAGTCTGCGGCGGAGTATCTTTGTTCGAAATTCTGAGCGGGTGGCTTTGGACTCGGCTGCCACCAGTTTCATTTCAGCCATAAGAATGGCTGAATTTGGCATTCATATTCTCCTCAACGCGCAGAAGTTCTTTTCGATGAAATTCACGCAGCAACTCCATCTCAGTTGTATGGGAGGCATGCAATCTCTCCATATATGTTTGCATCCTCGCCTTTATGTCAGCATTGTCAGCACTCCAGATCAGCATTCTGTTGTATAGTGCCTTGAAGTAGCGAACTTGCTCGAGGCGTATGTCACTCTGCTGTTGAGACCATTCCCTTATCCTGACCACCACTCCTCTCAAGTCTGCTGTGAGAGTGGCATCTCTGTTGTCCAGGCGCATGTTGAGAGAGGCTTGGTGACGTTAAATCTTCTCAATCTCTTCACAGATCTTGTTGAAGATTTCACGCATCTCAGCTGTCTGACTTGAGTCAATTGCCGGCCACTTTGCATCGATGTTGAAATTAGCTAGCACAATAGAATCAGTAGGAATTATGGGATCTTCTTGGACGGTGTAGAGCTTTTGTTCTCTTGCAGTCTCTTCTTCGAGCACGGGCAGCTCGCGAGAAAAAGGAAATACTTATTCATATGCATCGTCTCGCACTTGAGATATTGTGTGCGAAGTGTCTCTCGCTGCGGCTACGGTAGCCTGTGCGATTGAAGTTGTGGCGGTAGGGCGATTGAATGTTTTTGCCCTTGATCGAGCCTCATTTGTCTTAAACTTCTTCGGTCTCGATGAGGTTTTTCCCATTTGAGTAGACTGGTCCTCGGCTATATTAACAGCGTCATCGGATGATGATGGAACCTGGGGGCTTGGTTCATCATCAAAGTTGAATGTTTGACGAGTAGCTTTGAAACTTGACTGACTCGTCTGCGGAAGAACATCCTCAGCTGGGTCCTTGTGATGTGCAACAGGGGTGGACTCAGCTTCATCTTCAGATCCCAGAAATGATATATCAGGGTTGTCTTGGGAATCATGAAGTGCACTAATCTCCTTCTCGGACTCTTAAATGTGAACAGGAAGGATGTTCTGTGTTTCTTTCTCTTTACCCAGGGAAGTCTCAACCTCCCTCGGGCCTTCAATACCTTTAGCAGACTCAACTGCAGAAAGGCCTTCTACATTCCCTTCGACAGACACAGTTGTCTTAGGGTCTTGGACCATGGCATCCGAAGGAGTCTCAACTCCTTGGATTGCACTTTCATTGCCCAGAGTGTTAACTCCCGAGGCATTTCCATCATGTGCCTCGATTGCATCAGCAGTGTCCTCAGCCTGCAAAGTTGTTGGCACTTCAGCTTGGACAAACTCAACTGTCCGAGCTTCGTCAGTGGCAACTTGCTGTTGTTCTTTCTTTCTCTCTCTCCACTTCGCCTCCTTCCTTCATAGTGGAGTCATCTGCAGCATCCTTCGACCTAGCTGCAGTGGAGTGAGTTTCCCCCTCAATCGGGCGCACTGGTGTGACCGCGATGGTGGGGTCACTCGCTCCGGACTCCGGTTGTTTCCATTGAGTGTTCAGCCGTGGGGGCAGGTGGTAAGACACCTTCAACAGGGGTTGGCTCAACTTGGGTGCCCAAGTTCCCAGTGTCATCGCCAAGTCCCTTAGATTCATTCTCTGAGTGAACTGGGGATGTGGTTGCAGCAATAATTGTGGCAATCTGTTGTACCACTCCCAACGGATCAATCTCCAGCTGAGATTTAGAAGACTCTCCTGGTCCTTCCCTCAGTTGTTGCTCATGCATCAATTTGGATTCCAGCATGGCTTGCTGCATGTCCAACTTCTCCTTTGCAACAACTGGATCCATGTCTTCATCACTTCTCGAGAGCATATCAATGTGAGGATGAGTATGGTCGCTGGTTCCAGTGAGAGGACAAATGCTGGCTTTCTCACGAGCTTCTGCTTCCTCAGCTGCTCTGGCATTGTCTTGCTCCTTGCGACTTTGCAGCATATTTATGCAGTTATCCTCATCCAGTGCCTGCAGTACAGTGTCAATCTCAAGAATCTTGAAAAGCTCATCTTCTTCCTCAATATACTCAGGGTGTTCAAACTGCACCCTTGAGTGACTCAACTTCCATTTCCTCCACGCTCGTAGATGATTCTGGATGTCTGGGTATAATGGAGAATACATGATTATATCATCATCTTCATCCTCTCCTTGTTGCCCTTCCTTTTCAGGAATGGAAGGCAACATACTCTGCTGCTCTTCACCTTCAGCAGCATCGGGAGCAGGTGGAGACACAACTTTTTCATCAGGAGATTTTGTTGTCTCTGCTGCCTCTTCTTCCTCAGTTGTTCTATCCACTGGTGGGTCTTCTATTTGCCTCGATGATCGTCTCCTCGTGAGACTTGGTTGTTTCATCAACAACACGGAGAGCGCACTTCTTCAACAGACTCAGAGATTTTCTCCAGCTGAGTGGCAGACTCAGCTGTCTTCTCAAGCTCCGAGAGCTTGGTGATTCTTCTTCTTCTTTTTGTCCTTACCAGAGGAAGTTCTGGTTTGGATACCTCTTCCTCAGATTCCTTGGCGGCGAGGGCTGGAGCATCTTTCTTTGATTGAGGAGTTGCCTTTCTTGGCTTGGCAGTCCTCTTCTTTTTGATGTTCGGAGAAGGTATTTGGTCTTCCTTCTCTGCCTCGGCTACGTGGGCAGGAGACACGGCTGCTCGGGCAGGTGACTCGGCTGCAGGGGCAGGTGCATCTTTTGTGTTTGCTGCATGGGTAGCTTTCTTCTTTGCAGCTGCTGGGGCGCTTTCTTCTTCGGAGGGGAGGCAACAGTTGTTTCCTCGGGGTCAGCTGATTCCCCCTCGCTTGTGTCCGCCCTCTTCACATGGGCTCTCTTCTGGGCTCCTGAAAGGTTAGCCCTAAACATCTTCTTGTTTACATGGAAAGGCTTTCCATGCTGAAGGGGAATGCCCTTCACTTCCATCAAGTGGCCAATAACTAGGCCATAGCCGAGTGATCCTCCAAAAGATCCATCTTCCTTGAAAGATTTGCAACGTTCTGGCAGAGTCTGTTGTATACGAACTCAGCCCAGTTAACTTTCTTCCCTTGCATGATCGCAGCCATGACGATTAGCTTAGTCTTTGACAGTTGATTGAAACTGCCAAACTTCATATCCACGCATTTTGAGACGACATCTATCAGCTTGTGATAGTCGTCCTTCAGCAATTTCTTGTCAGCTGCGTAGACTACTTTCGCAGCACACTCGGGTTTGGCTACTTATTTCCATGCAGCAACCAAGTCCACATCAGCTTCGTATATTTCTGGCATACCCTCGGACAGTAATAAGCAGTGCTCTGCAAGGTCTTTAGCAGTGATCATGATGTCCTTGCGGTGGATGGAGGACTTAATCCCTTCATCCTCCACCTCGGCGTTCACATAGAACTGCGCCACCTCTTTCAGGTAGGTGTGCGAGTATTCTATCATCAAAAAGGCTTTAAGCCCATATTTTTCCAACATATCCATGATTTTCTTCACAAGGGTTGCATCCGAACCCTGCTTAATCATGCCTTCGAAATCCACTGAGGAACCTGAGTGGATTTGCTTTGATAACTTGACGAAATCAGTCTTTGGTGCCATTTCGAGAAGATTCTACCGATTAAATCTTGATGAACTTGCTTTGAGAACATGTAGGGTTTTCGAGAGAGAGAAACTGGCTTTCGTATGCTTTAAGATGAACAGTTTTTAAGTGTGAGAGAGAAAGACTGGAGAAAATGGATATGTAAGGATTATGAAAGGACGGGTTTTTGGTTTTTGAATTTTGATCGAAATCAGCGGCTCATATTTAGCACGTCACATTGCATTTAATTGCTCATATTTAATGCAGCAGTATTTATATCCCATCATATGCTTACTGTGCAGCTTTTGACTGTACCCGCCATTATTACGCTGATGTCATCCTTAAAAACATTCCCGCTCATAAAAAATGACTGCGTTTTCGTCACTTAGCTCATAAATGACTCAGCTCACTACACAGATGACTCAACTCTACTTCTCTCCTTTTGTATAGTGACTCAGCTGTCAGCTAACTCGATACAGCTGACTTTCCGATACGGCTGGTTCACTTGGCTGATTTATGAGATTTGCTCTGTTTTCATATTTTCATGTTTCATCTCTTCTCATTGAGTCTTCTGAGTGTCAACTCAGCTCAATTAACCCTAGCTCATGCTTAAGCTCTTCAAATCTTGATTCACATAAAGGTTTGGTGAATATGTCAGCTAACTGTTTATCAGTTGAGATGTATTCCAAGGTGATGTCTTTCTTTTCAACATGATCTCTTATAAAATGATATCTGACATCAATGTGCTTTGTTCTTGAATGCAACACAGGATTATGAGTGATTGCAATAGCACTTGTGTTATCACACATAATTGGAATCTCTTTTTCTTCAATTTCATAATCTCTCAGATGTTATCTCATCCATAAGACTTGGGCACAACAACTGCCCGCAGCTATGTACTCAGCTTCATCTGTGGATGTGGCTATTGAGTTTTGCTTCTTGCTAAACCAAGAAACCAATATGTTTCCAAGCATTTGACAAGTTCCTGAAGTACTCTTCCTGCCAACTCTACATCCAGCATAGTCAGAGTCTGAGTAACCAATAAGCTTGAATCCACCTTCCTTTGGATACCATAAACCAACTTCTTAGCATCCCTTCAAATATCTTAGGATTCTCTTAGCTGCAGTCGTATGGCTTTCTTTTAGAGCAGATTGGAATCTTGCACATACACCTACTTGCAATGGTGATATCTGGCCTGTTTGCTGTTAAATAGAGCAGTGATCCAATAAGTGCTATATATCTTGTTTGATCTACAGCTTTACCATCTGCATCCATGTCCATCTTGACTGATGTGTTCATTGGTATTTTCACAGAAGACTTCTCTTCCATACCAAATTTCTTCATTAAATCTCGGGTGTACTTTGTTTGACTTATGAAGGTTCCATCCTTCAGCTGTTTAACTTGGAGTCCTAAGAAGAATGTCAGCTCTCCCATCATTCTCATTGCAAATTGCCTTGCATGAGATTTGAGAACTTATCACACAGCTCTTTGTTTGTGGATCCAAAAAATGATATCATCCACATATATTTGAACAAGCAGTATACTCTCCCCATCTTGAATTCTGAAGAGTGTTCTGTCCACTTTGCCTTTGGTGAATCCATTATCTGTCAGAAATTGAGATAATGTATCATACCAAGCTCTTGGTGCTTGTTTCAATCCATATAGAGATTTCTTGAGCTTGTACACCTTATCGCCAATTGTCTTTTGCTCAAAACCTGGAGGTTGCTCAACATAAACTTCTTCTTCCAACAATCCATTTAAAAATGCACTTTTCACATCCATTTGATATGCAATGAAGTTTTTGTGTGCAACATAGGCAAGAAACATCCTTATTGCTTTTAATCTTGCAACAGGAGCAAATGTTTCATCAAAATCTATTCCCTCTTCTTAGCAATACCCTTTGGCTACCAATCTTGCTTTGTTTTTTACCACAGAACCTTCCTCATTCATCTTGTTTCTGAAACCCATTTTGTGCCAATAACATTTTGATGGGGTTGGTCTTTGCACCAATTCCCATACTTTATTCCTTTCAAATTGATTTCGTTCTTCCTGCATGGCTTGAATCTGGTGGGAAATTTATTGTTTAGATTTTGATGAATGCCATGTAAAACTTAGACTAGAAAGTTGGCACCCCATTTTCCTTGTAATTTGTATTGTAATAGATAGGGTTGTACGAGTTGAGTCAAGTCAGCTATGCCTGAATATACAAGAAGTCAACTGAAGACTAGGATGAAGACTCCGCTATGAAGCAGCTGAGTATGGCAAGGAAGAGATGTCAAGGACTCGATGAAGGAGTATCACCGGGATCTGATTGTATGAAGAATCAGTCAAGTCAACTCAAGAAGCCAAGTCTCAAGTTGAAGTCACAGATGAGTCATTCATTGATTGGAAGCTAACTCAAAGTCACCTGGGGAATAATAGGACTGCAGTCAAGTCAAGACGACTGAAAAGAATCTGTTCCACAGAAGTCAAGGAATTTACTTAAACAAGTAATACTTCCATGCTGCCGTGTCTTAAAGTGCTCAATCCCAGAAGCGTGCAAAAGGAATAAACCAATGGGAAACACTGCACCTCGTGTCAGATTCTGTAAAGTTGAATGTTCATTTAATACGAGGAAATGTCAACATCAAGGACTGCAACAAGACAAGCCAACGAACACAAGTGACTTTTGAAAATCAGCATATCTTTTCAACGGGCAGATTTTTGAAAGTTCACTATAAAAGACTAAGGAATCACTTTGAGAAAGGTTACCTTGGTTACCTTGCATACCTGAGATAACAAGTTTTATTCACACTATAACCTGCAATATATTCTCAAGTTATTCAAGCAAATCCTCAAGCCTAAATCTCGAAGGAAATCGATCCAACACTAAGCTGTGAAGGAATGACAACTTCAAACTGTTGAAGAGGAAACTTTTGAAGAATCAAAAAGGGTCTACAATCCAAGGAGGATTGTAGAAAGGTTCAAGGTCGAACTAGTCTCAAGTTATTGGAGGGCTTCGTGATCAAATCCAAGAAGTTTGAGCAAGTAAGTCAGTAACAAGCAGCCAGCCGCCCTGTGAAGAAGCTGAGTCGGACGAGAAGCCAGCTGTGTGATCAAGGCATCTCCAGACTGAGTCCCAAAGGAGCAAGTCAGATGTGTGATCTAGACTTGTATCTGGACTAATAACCACTTTGTACTCTGATCAATACTTAGTGGATTCCTCCAGGAGTTGGAGAAGAGAGGAGTAGAAGAATTACCCCATCTTTGAACCTCTATAAAAATTATTGTGTCATTTACATTTCAGCATTTTATTTCTGCATACATATTCTATATCTGCTGATAATTTGCTATCCAACTGATAAGTAACTAAGTGCTAAAATCAAGTGTTTAAAACAAAGTAAATCAAATTAAATGGTGTTAAGTCTTCCGCTGAAATTCTCAACACAACCAAGTTAAGGTTTAGACTAAACAGCTGAGTTATTCTATCAATAGCTCAATCGAGTCTGTTGAGTGGCTAACTCTGCTGGTTAACTAACTTAGTTGTCCCCCAATGACTTAGCTGTGTATTTAACTCTGTAATATTTTAAAAGGACTAAAATTGAAAAGTTGGTAAGGTTTATTCAACCCCCCCTTCTAAACCTTACTCACACCCCTTAGGACCTACAAGTGGTATCAGAGCGGTTGATTCATTGAGCCTTTCGCACTGGTTACTGAACTAGATCTCCAATCTTTCAAAGAAGTTTTTAACACTTGCTTTTTCAAAAGTTATTTTTATTCAGCAAAGTTATTATCATGGAAGCAAATTTGACACGCATTCTTATGTTCACTATTGAGGAATTTGATAACTGGAAAATTCGTATGCAGGCTCATCTATCTGCTTTACATGATGAAATATGGATAGTGATAGAGGATGGGCCACTGCAAATACCGAAAGTGAACACAGTTGTACCGAGAGCTGCCACAGCTGAAGGAGGGGAAGTTGTTGCTGAAGCAAGACCAGCCCTGGTTGAGAAACTAAGGACTGAATGGACAAACGAGGACAGAAGAATATACAACTTGGATAATGTGGCCAAGGACATACTTTACAAAACCTTGGACAAAGCAATGTTCAACAAAGTCAAATCTTGTCAAACCGCAAAACAAATCAGGATAAATTAACTTTAATTTGTGAAGGATCTGAGCAAATTAAAGAAAACAAATTGTCCGTTGTTGTACAAAAATTTTAAAATTTTAAAATGCTTGCAGGTGAAACCTTGGATCAGCTGGATGCTCGATTCACTGAATCACAAATGAATTATCAGCACTTGGGAAAGAATATACACAGAAGGAAATGTGTATGAAGATTCTGAGAAGCCTCCCAGCTGAATGGGAAATGAGGGTCATGGCCCTGGGACATTCAATGAACCTTACAACAACATCCAATCATGAGCTATTCTCAGACCTCAAAGCCTACGAGTTTGAGCTGAGAAGAAAAGATCAAGAGGAGACAACTGTACCCAAAACAGCTACACTTAGGATATTGCCCTGATGGTTAAAAGATTCAACAAGTTCTTCAACAAGAACTACAAGAGAAACAAAGGTGAATCCTCCATAAGATATTCAGCTCTCTCCAAGTCAAGGAAAGATAGGCCACCAAAGAGAGCTGAGCATCAAAAGGTTGAATATTATAGAGCTGATAACCCAAGAACGGAAAGAGCTGATCAAAGAGCTGAAAACCTATGTTGGAACTGTAGACAACCAGGACACTTTGCTATTGATTGTCCATACCCTGTAGTCAATAAATACAGGAATGAAAAAGAAAGAAGAGTCTTCAGAGAAAGAAGACAGGAAAAGAAAAAGGCTATGTTGGCTGCAGAAACTGCTAAGACAGCTAAGTCAAAAGAAGCAGCAGACTCAGAGAGTAGTGAAGCTGACTACTCAAGTGATTCTGAAGAAGAAGCAATGATCTGTCTATTGGCTAAAGAACAAGATCAACCTGAATATGAGGTACACTCTAACTCATCTCACTCAGATTCTATTGATAGTGATTGTGACACACACACACTTCATCACCCATTGATCTTTATGATTCATTAGGTAAAATGATGGAAGACTTTGAGCACATTAAGTCCTCACACACACTATTAAATGAGGAAAACAGCCAACTCAAAAGCCAAAACTCACAGCTGACTAAGGAGCTGAGTACTCTAAGTCACATAGCTGATGAGAACAAAGAGCTGAAGGCTGAGAATGCTAAACTAATAGCAGATATAGCTGTTATAGAAAAGAGGGAAAATGATCTCAAAAATGTGATTGCTTCATTCACAAAGGCATCTAAATCATTGGATGACCATATTATGAGCCAAAAAGAGTGTGGAGATAAGACAAGCATAGGATTCAATTCCTTTGTGCACAGTCAAACTCCCAGAGTGATCTTGGAAAAAGGATCTTCAAGTAATGAAGCATCTCAAAAACCCAAGACACCAAATGTTGCACCCACATTCACTCCAAAGCACAATCACAAACAAACTGGCCTTTGCTATAAAGGAAAAGGAAAGCGACCGATTGAGTATCTTTGCCGAGAGGACAGCGAGAAGAAATCCAACGAGTTCCTCAAAGCAAACTCCAAATAGGATGTACTGTGAAGAATAAAACAGAGCTACCAAAAACCCCAAAAGTTTTATCAAATAAACACATATGATGGGAATGGTAGAAATTACCCAAGCCATGCTGATTGGAATAATGTGAAATATCAGCAAAGACCTATGGAATATAATCCCAAATGGCAAAGGCCTAGAACTCAAAGAAAGGTCATTCCAAAGGCAACAGAGCTATCATCAAGCACACATATGCACCCAGGCACTACACTCAGAGATATCACAACTACCCAAAGAAGGCGATTGCTAAAACACACACGCAGGCATACAGACAAAAGAGACAGATGTATGAGCCTAAAGCCTCCAAGCAATTTGCCAAAGTGAGTTATGATTATGGCACAGAAAGATGGCAACCTCTTAAAGTCAGATCATTTGGCTATAGGTTGGTTGGATCATCTTACAGCACTAACCCCTCGGGACCTGCACAAACATGGGTACCTAAAAACTAATTTCCTTGATTGCAGGTTCAAGGAACAGCTGAGTGCCAAGGAACCCGGTACATGGATAGTGGTTGTTCCAGACACATGACAGGAAATAAGAAAAATCTGTCAAAATTCAAGGAGATTAGGAAGACTCTCAAAGCTGCAGCAGAGTCGACTCAACCAGGAACATAACAAGCTCGAACGACTATACATTCCATACCTTACGTCCGTGATGATGCTTTCGAAGAGACTTTTCCTTTTTCAATTGAGGTGCCTGACCTTGTAGAAAAAACAGCTCGTGAGCGAAAACGGTACCACAAACCTGATCCAGTGATTCCCACTGACTCCATTGTCCCAGCAGAGTTTGATTTTGATGTTGCTTGGCCGCCAGCTGAGACTGAGGTAACAACTGAAGTGCGTGAAGTCTTCAAGACTATCCTTTGAGAGATTGAGAAAATTGAAAGGCACCAGGCCTCGCTGGATATGCGGCTAGACAACAGGGATGCCAATCTCACAACCGACTTAAGAGGGATTGTGCTGAGGATCAAAGAATGGTGTCAACAGTAGAGTACAATGCGATTCGAACAATTCAGATACTTCAAAGCATTGTACAAATCTGGAGCGCTGATAATGTTGACATGAAGAGGAGGATGCAAGAAAATATTGACAGAATGCATGCCTCCCATACCACTGAAATAGAACTGCTGCGAGAATTTCACAAGAAAGAACTTTTGCGTGTAGAGGAGAGTATGAATGCTAAGTTCAGTCTTCTTATGATGAAATGAACGGTGGCGGCCGAATCCAAAGCCACCCGCTCGAATTTCGAAGCAATGAGACTCAAGCGAGGACTCGCCTATCATCGCTTAGATTTTATGCTCGCAGGGATGTTTCTAGGGGTTCCTCTCTCCTTTGATGATGCCAAAAAAGGGGAAGAGGAATACCTGAAGATGTTGAAAGGGTTAGCGGATGAGAAGAAGAAGGAAACAGCTAAAGAACAGAAGAAGGAGAAGGGAAAAGCTGTTGAGGAGGAAGGGTCAAAGGATGTGACCCTAATGTTTGCTGAAACCCCTCAACAAGGCCATGTCACAGCTAGCCTAATCAGCAAACTTCCGGAGACTCTGCCACTCCAAGACTCTGCTATGCCTATGTCTGAGAAGAGAAAAATCGTAGAAGCAGGGATGAAGGAGGTTGAAAGGAATACGGGTGACTGTGTTCTAGAAGTGTTGAAACAATTCGGAGGCATTCCGGCAGGAAAAGACACCGATGCCATTCTAGATGACGGAAATGAGCCAAGATCCATTGAGGAGTTTAAAACGCTCGAGTCCGAGGGATACTTCAAGGATATGTCCATAGCCCAAACCTGGGACTTGTACTGGGAGAAAGGTCTGAAGCTGTGCAAAGAAGCTGACAGGCAGCAGACTACTAGCAGTCACTCTCCCGGTCACCCTGCTGGTAAAAAGAAGACTCCAGTACAATATACGCCCAAAGGAGGAGGAAGAAGTGGCGGAGGTAGAGGCTTTAAACCTAGACCTCTACCTAAAAAATATTGAATATATAGATCCAGGCAAGAAATGAAAGATGTACTGGGCTGGATACGATGAAGTAGCGAATCTGGAAGTGAAGAGGAAAAATGTTGAATATGTAAAGAGGATTGAAGAGGAAAACAAAAGGCAAGATCAGCTGTGGCAAGAAAGACAGGAAAGAAAAAGAAGAGATGAAGCTGCGAAGAGAGCTTACGAGAAGAAGAAAACCAAGAAGAAAAAGAAAAGAAAGAGAGCCGATTTAAGACAGAGTCAGTGAAGAAAAAGAAAGAAGGAGGCAACAAAGGCGATGAAGTGTTGCTGCCAACCCCTTCATGTATTTTAATTTTGTAAATACATATGTATGTAAGTCTTCTGTACATTTAATGGAAAATCTATATTTTGCGTAGATAAGTATGCTCTGATTGCTATGATACACATTGTAAACAGTTGTGTAAAAAGATTGATTCTACGCATACATTCCTTGTTACTGCATTGACTGTATGTATCTTTGCTATATACATTTTGTATGTATGTTTTAAATTTTGGCATCATCAAAAAGGGGAAAATTGTTGGAAAATTTATTGTTTAGATTTTGATGAATGCCATGTAAAACTTAGACTAGAAAGTTGGCACCCCATTTTCCTTGTAGTTTGTATTGTAATAGATAGGGTTGTACGAGCTGAGTCAAGTCAGCTATGCCTGAATATACAAGAAGTCAACTGAAGACTAGGATGAAGACTCCGCTGTGAAGCAACTGAGTATGGCAAGGAAGAGATGTCAAGGACTCGACTGAAGGAGTATCAGCTGGGATACAGATGTATGAAGAATCAGTCAAGTCAACTGTTGGAAAATTTGTTTATTAGATTTTGTTGAATGTCATGTAAACTTAGACTAGAAAGTTGGCACCCTATTTTTCTTGTAATTTTCATTGTAATAGATAGGGATGTACGAGCTGAGTCAAGTCAGCTATGCCTGGATATACAAGAAGTCAACTGAAGGAATAAAATGAAGACTCCGCTGTGAGACAGCTGAGTATGGCAAGGAGGAGAAGTCAAGAACTCGATTGAGGGAGTATCAGCTAGATTCAGCTGTGTGAAGTGTCAGTTAAGTCAACTCAAGATAGCCAAGTCTCAAGTTGAAGTGACAGATGAGTCTTTCAATCATTGGAGCAGACTCAAGTCACTTGGGGAAAAGCGATCAAGTCAAGACAATCGAAAAGAATCCGTTACGTAAGTCAAGAATATTACCTAAACAAGTAATACTTCCATGCTGCCATGTCTTAAAGTGCTCAGTCCCAGAAGCGTGCAAAAGGAATAAACCAATAGGAAGCACTGCACCTTGTGTCAAAACCTGGAAAGCTGCAAGACATTTAATACGAGGAAATTTCAACATCAAGACCAAGAAAAGACAAGCCAACGAGCACTAGTGATTTTTGAAAGTCAACCTATCTCTTCAACGGGCAGATTTTTGAAAGTTCACTATAAAAGGCTGAGGAATCACTTTGAGAAAATATTACCTGAACCACGAACATTCAAGTTATCATTCGAGTTGTAACCTGCAAAATATTCTCAAGTTATTCAAGCAAATCCTCAAACCTAAACTTCGAAGGAAATCGATCCAACACCAAGCTGTGAAGGAAAGACAACTTCATACTGTTGAAGAGGAAACTCTTGAAGAATTAAAAGGGGTCTACATTCCAAGGAGGATTGTAGAAAGGTTCAAGGTCGAACCAGTCTCAAGTTATTGGAGGACTTCGTGATCAAATCCAAGAAGCTTGAGCAAGTGGGTTGTAGTAGCAAGGCAGCTGCCCTGTGAAAAAGCTGAGTCGTACGAGAAGCCAGATGTGTGCCCAAGGCATCTCCAGACTGAGTCCCAAAGGATCAAGTCAGCTGTGTGATCAAGACTTGTATCTGGACTGATAACCACTTTGTACTCTGATCAATACTTAGTGGATTCCTCCAGGAGTTGGAGAGGAGAGGAGTAGAAGAATTACCCCATCTTCGAACCTCTATAAAATTTATTGTGTCATTTACATTTCAGCATTTATTTTACTGCACATCATTTTATATCTGCTGATAATTTGCTATCCAACTGATAAGTAACAAAGTGCTAAAACCAAGTGTTAAAACAAACTTAAATTAAATTCAAGGGTGTTAAGTCTTCCAATGAAAATCTCATCACACCAAGTTAAGGTTTAGACTAAACAAAGTGAGTTATTCTATCAACACTCAATCGAAAGTCGTCGAGTGGCTAACTCGTTGGTTAACTAACTTAGTCGTCCTCAAGGACTTAGTGTGTATTTAATCGTATTATTTAAAAGGACTAAAATCGAAAAATTGGTAAGGTTTATTCAACCCCCTTATAAACCTTACTCTCACCCCTTGGGACCTACAAGTGGTATCAGAGCGGTTGGTTCATTGAGCCTTCCGTGCTCAGTTCGGGTTTGAACTAGATCTCCAATCTTTCAAAGAAGTTTTTAACACTTGTTCTTTCACAAGCCATTTTTTTTACAAACAAAGTTATTATCATGGAAGCAAATTTGGCATGCATCCGTATGTTTACCATTGAGGAATTTGATGACTGGAAAATACGTATGCATGCTCATCTATCAGCTTTACATGATGAGATGTGGATAGTGATAGAGGATGGGCCACTACAAATAATGAAGGTGAACACAGCTGCAAGGAGAGTTGTTGCAGCTGAAGGAGATGAGGCTACACCTCCTAGACCAGCTATGGTTGAAAAACCAAAAGTTGAATGGACAAATGATGACAGAAAAAGATACAACCTTGACAATGTGTCCAAGGATATACTTTACAAGACATTGGACAAAGCCATGTTCAACAAAGTCAAATCTTGCAAGACAGCCAAAAAATCTGGGATAAATTAACCTTAATTTGTGAAGGATCTGAACAAATTAAGGAAAACAAATTATCTGTTATTGTTCAAAAATTTGAAAACTTTAAAATGCTTGCAGGTGAAACGATGGACCAGCTGGATGCTAGATTCACTAAAATTACAAATGAGCTCTCAACACTTGGGAAAGAATACACACAGAAGGAGATATGTATGAAGATACTAAGGAGCCTCCCAGCTGAGTGCGAAATGAAGACCATGGCTCTAAGGCACTCGATGGACCTATCAAAAACATCCAATCATGAACTATTCTCAGACCTCAAAGCTTATGAGTTTGAGCTGAGAAGAAAGGATCAAGAGGAGATAGCCGTACCCAAAACAGCTACACTCATAGTCAAGGAAGGGAAGAGAGCTGAAACCAAAGAAGTCATTGACCAGGAGGAAATTGCCTTGATGGTTAAAAGATTCAACAAGTTCTTCAATAAGAACTACAAAAGAAACAAAGGTGAATCCTCCAAAAGACATTCAGCTCCCTCCAAGTCAAGGGAAGATAGGCCACCCAAGAGAGCTGAGCATCAAAAGGTTGAATATCAGAGAGCTGATAACCCAAGAACGGAAAGAGTTGATCAAAGAGCTGAGAACCTGTGTTGGAACTGTAGACAACCAGGACACTTTGCTATTGGCTACCTATATCATGTAGTCAATAAATACATGAATGAAGAAGAAATAAGAGTCTTCAAAGAAAGAAGACAAGAAAAGAAAAGAGCTATGTTGGCTGCTGAGACTACTGATACAGCTAAGTCAAAAGAAGCAGCAGACTCAGAGAGTAGTGAAGCTGACTACTCAAGTGACTCTGAAGAAGAAGCTTTAATTTGTCTAATGGCTAAAGAACAAGATCAACCTGACCAACAAGATGAGGTACACTCTAACTCATCTCACTCAGATTCTAGTGATAGTGATTGTGACACACACACTTCATCACCCACTGATCTTTATGATTCATTAGGCAAAATGATGAAACACTTTGAGCACATTAAATCCTCACACACACTATTAAATGAGGAAAATAGCCAGCTCAAAAGCCAAAACTCACAGCTGACTAAGGAGCTGAGTACTCTAAGTCACATAGCTGATGAGAACAAAGAGCTGAAGGCTGAGAATGCTAAATTAATAGCAGAAATAGCTGCTCAATGAACCTTACAACAACATCCAATCATGAGCTATTCTCAGACCTCAAAGCCTACGAGTTTGAGCTGAGAAGAAAAGATCAAGAGGAGACAACTGTACCCAAAACAGCTACACTTATAGTCAATGATGGGAAGAGAGTTGAGGCCAAAGAAATCATTGACCAGCAGGAGATTGCCCTGATGGTTAAAAGATTCAACAAGTTCTTCAACAAGAACTACAAGAGAAACAAAGGTGAATCCTCCATAAGATATTCAGCTCTCTCCAAGTCAAGGAAAGATAGGCCACCAAAGAGAGATGAGCATCAAAAGGTTGAATATTATAGAGCTGATAACCCAAGAACGGAAAGAGCTGATCAAAGAGCTGAAAACCTATGTTGGAACTGTAGACAACCAGGACACTTTGCTATTGATTGTCCATACCCCGTAGTCAATAAATACGGGAATGAAAAAGAAAGAAGAGTCTTGAGAAAGAAAGAAGACAGAAAAGAAAAAGGCTATGTTGGTGCGCTAAACGCTAAGCTAAGACTAAGTCAAAAGAAGCAAGAGACTCAGAGAGTAGTGAAGTCGACTACTCAAGTGATTCGAAGAAGAAGAAGCAATGATCCGTCTATTGGCTAAAGAACAAGATCAACCTTTGAATATGAGGTACACTCTAACTCATCTCACTCGATTCTATTGATAGTGATTGTGACACACACACACTTCATCACCCATTGATCTTTATGATTCATTAGGTAAAATGATGAAAGACTTTGAGCACATTAAGTCCTCACGCACACTATTAAATGAGGAAAACAGCCAACTCAAAAGCCAAAACTCACAGCTGACTAAGGAGCTGAGTACTCTAAGTCACATAGCTGATGAGAACAAAGAGCTGAAGGCTGAGAATGCTAAACTAATAGCAGATATAGCTGTTATAGAAAAGAGGGAAAATGATCTCAAAAATGTGATTGCTTCATTCACAAAGGCATCTAAATCATTGGACGACCTTATTATGAGCCAAAAAGAATGTGGAGACAAGACAGGCATAGGATTCAATTCCTTTGTGCATAGTCAAACTCCAAGAGTGATCTTGGAAAAAGGATCTTCAAGTAATGAAGCATCTCAAAAATCCAAGACACCAAATGTTGCACACACATTCATTCCAAAGCACAACCACAAACAAACTAGCCTTGGATATAAAGGAAAAGGAAAAAGCCCGATTGAGTATCTTTGAGAGGACGGTGAGAAGAAATCAAAGAAAGTTCCTCAAAGCAAACTCCAAACAGAAGTACTCTGTGAAGAAGAAACAGAGCTACCAGAATCCCCAGAAGTTCTATCACAGGAACACAAATGATGGGAATGGTAGAAACTACCCAAGTCAAGTTGATTGGAATAATGTGAAATATCGGCCAAGACCTATGGAATACATGCCAAAATGGCAAAGACCAAGAACTAAGTGTTCGCCTTATTTTTAGCTTCACCGCAAGTGTACGGTGTAGTTTATAGAATAGGGTAAGCAAGGTCGTATCCATGGAGACTAATAAATTTATGCGCTAAGTATTGAACTAAGATAGTCTTATTTTTATTTAGACGATCGAAATTTGATAATTGTTGTAGAAGTAAAGACAAGATTAACCACAAAAACACAAGATACTAAGAATAGTGGAATTATAAAGGGAATGAAATGGATTCCCGGGTTATGGTTTCAATTAATATTCCTCTTGTTATCCGATTTAATCAAAGTCAAGGTTATTATCACTACACCTATAAGACGATCACAACGGTATTTTATCCTTCCTCTCGAGATGTATATAAAGTGTAGATTGAAATATCTATGCTAGCATCTCTACTCAACATAAGATACACAACTCCCAATTGCACAAAAGATCATATATCCTCACAAATATTCACAAACCTCTCGATTATGAAAATATTCATGTCAAGTACTCAAGATCTAATATTGAAACTCATCTCTCGAATTATGAATCAATATATCAAACATGCTAAATCATTGGCCAAATGATAAAACAAGAATAAGAACAAAGTACTCAAATAGGCTTCAAGACAATAACTTCAATTAAGATTAATACATTCAACAAGAGTTCAATTAATCTACTTCCAAAACCCGGAAATCACAAGAAGTTTAGCTACTCATTACAAATAAACAACCCATAGACAAATTGTTCATATTCATGACAAGCTAAAATGAAAGATTAAAGCACAAAGAATGAGAAAACTTAGGGAAATGGATAATCTCTCGATTGATCTTCAATCCTCAAGCTTCGATTCGACCTGAT
Source organism: Rehmannia glutinosa (assembly GCA_016081115.2). NCBI lineage: Eukaryota > Viridiplantae > Streptophyta > Magnoliopsida > Lamiales > Orobanchaceae > Rehmannia > Rehmannia glutinosa. The sequence continues at coordinate 182,829 of JABTTQ020002251.1, forward strand.
TCTTCCCTTGGTTCTTCCTTGATGAAGTTGATGTATTTCTTGTGTTCTTGGGTGTATTCCCAGCCTTTCCTTCCTACCCTAGATCAAGCCTCCCATGTATGTATTTATAGCCCCTCAAAAGTTCAATAAAAAGGTGAGGAACATAGGAATTTCCGCCCCGAGGTGCTGCGGCGCCCGGGATGGGCGCTGCAGCGCCCAGCAATTTCCCAAAAATGATCCGCCCGGGCGCTGCAGCGCCCCACTTGAAATTTCATATGGCAGCGACCCTGTATTGGGCGCTGCAGCGCCCGACCGAGTGTTTCACCCACAAAATGTTGGAATTTGCTTTTGAGACCTTCTTCAAAGTTGTAGCTCTATCTCTTAGCTTTCTATAGCCACTTGAATCATCTCAATATCAATTTTGTAGAGAGAGTTATGGCCAAAATACGAAACGCTGCCAGTGATGGAAATTTCAGACGTGTTTGGACGTTTCTTCAAATCAATCTCTCGTTGTTTGCTTGTTTGTACTTCTTTTGATACACGATTCATTACTATGACTATAAACTCAATATAATTGGCTCTCAACATGGCTTGGCTACTCAAATGACTCAAAATACTCAAAAACAACACAAAACTCAAGTCTAGGAAGCCCAAATCATTGGTATAAAACCAAGTGAACACTAAGCAAAGGTCATTCCAAAGGCAAAAGATTTATTATCAGCACACTTATGCATCCAAGCACTACACTCAGAATTATCACAATTACCCAAAGGAGACAATTGCTAAAACACACACACACAGGTATACAGACAAAAGAGACAGTTGTATGAACCTAAAGCCCCCAAGCAATTTGCCAAAGTGAATTATGATTATGGCACAGACAGATGGCAACCTCTTAGAGTCAAATCATTTGGATATAGGTTGGTCGGTTCATCTTACAGTACTAACCCCTCAGGACCCAGACAAGTATGGGTACCTAAAAACTGATTTCCTTGATTGCAGGTTCAAGGAGCAGCTAAGTGCCAAGGAACCTGGTACATGGATAGTGGTTGTTCCAGACACGTGACAGGAAACAAGAAAAATCTGTCAAAATTCAAGGAGATTAGAGGCGCAAAAGTCATATTTGGAGGAAATGAAGCTCCAGGGGAAATAAGAGGCACCGGATCCATCAAGAAAAATGGATTAGAAATCACAGATGTTGCATACGTTGAAGGCCTCAACTTCAACCTGTTAAGCATCAGCCAACTCTGTGACAAGGGCTATAATGTTGGATTGAATATGGGAGTATGCCAAATCAAAGACACTGAATCAAATGAAGTAGTGTTGCAAGGATCCAGACAAAAGAACATGTATGTGGTAGATTGGTCGACTGCCACACCAAGCACTTGTCTGCTAGCAAAGAGTACAGCCGAATCAAGTTGGTTGTGGCACAAGAAGCTGAGTCACCTGAATTTCAAGACAATTAACAAGCTGGCAAGGATTAATCTTGTAGAAGGACTTCCAGACTCAGTGTACAAGAAGGAAAGTGTTTGTGATGCATGCCAGATGGGAAAGCAGATCAAATCATCATTCAAAGAGAAGTCAAGTCCATCTTCAACAAGGATATTGCATCTATTGCATATGGACTTATTTGGTCAAGTTGAGCCAGCTAGCATAAGTGGAAAGAAATACACTCTAGTAGTGGTGGATGATTATTTAAGATATACATGGACAATCTTCATGTGTAAAAAGAAGGAAACTTTGCAGAAGTTACCTCAACTGATGAAAAGAGTTCAAAATGAGAAGAGCCAAACCATCATAAAGATAAGATCTGATAGAGGAACTGAGTTTGTTAATGGAATAATAACTCAGTATTGTGTTGAAAATAGTATTGCTAACGAATTATCTGCAGCAAGGACTCCACAGCAGAATGGAGTTGCAGAAAGAAGGAATAGAACTCTCAAGGAAGCAGCAAGGACCATGTTAGTCAAGCAGGTGCTTAAAAGATTTTGGGCTGAATCCATCAATATTGCATGCTATACTCAAAATAGATGCATAATAAATAGACAGCTGACAAAGACTCCCTATGAGATTTGGACAGGGAGAAAGCCAAATGTTGCATATTTCAGAATATTTGGATGTAAATGCTTCATCCACAATAATGGCAAGGATAATCTAATGGCTTTTGATGTTAAAGCGATGATGGTATCTTTTTGGGATACTCGGTGAAAGCAAAGCCTATTGAGTGCTGAACAAAAGGACTATGGTCACAGAAGAGTCTATCCATGTGGTGTTTGATGAGCCTAATGTAAATGGAGAAGACATTGAAGAGTTAGCTGATAAGATAAATCAGTCGACTATGCGAAGAGTCCCTATGTTGAAGTCAAGTCGAGTAATTAATCAAGGTGAAGATGAGATAGTCTGAATCTCAAAGAGTGGAAAATCTGCAGCTAAGTGATGATGAGAGAGCTGCTCAAGATAACACAACCTGCAAGACGATCGAACCCGGTGACTTACTCCAACCCGATGTGAGATGGCCGAGAGACCATCCACCGAGCTAGTCATTGGAGATGTAAGAGATGGTGTAAGAACCATATCCAGAGCTCAACAAGAAGCAATGTTCACTTGTTTTATTTCCCAAATAGAGCCAAAAGATGTGTCCCAAGCATTGGATGACACACATTAGATTCAGGCCATGCAAGAAGAGCTGAATCAATTTGAAAGAAACAAAGTATGGGAATTGGTTCAAAGACCAACCCATCAAAATGTTATTGGCACAAAATGGGTTTTCAGAAACAAGATGAATGAAGATGGTTCTGTGGTAAGAAACAAAGCAAAATTGGTAGCCAAAGGGTACTGCCAAGAAGAAGGGATAGATTTTGATGAAACTTTTGCTCCTGTTGTAAGATTAGAAGCAATAAGGATGTTTCTTGCCTATGCTGCACACAAAAACTTCACTATATATTAAATGGATGTGAAAAGTGCATTTTTAAATGGACTATTAGAAGAAAAAGTCTATGTTGAACAACCTCCAGGATTTGAGCAGAAGACTCTTGGAGATAAGGTGTACAAGCTCAAGAAAGCTCTATATGGATTGAAACAGGCACCAAGAGCATGGTATGATACATTATCTCAATTCCCAACAGATAATGGATTCACCAAAGGCAAAGTGGACGAGAACACTCTTGAGAATTCAAGATGGGAGAGTATACTACTTGTTCAAATATATGTGGATGACATTATTTTTGGATCCACAAACAAAGAGTCTGTGTGATAAGTTCTCAAACCTCATTCAAGGCAAATTTGAGATGAGCATGATGGGAGAGCGATATTCTTTCTAGGACTTCAAGTTAAACAGTGAAGGATGGAACCTTCATAAGTCAAACAAAGTACATCGAGATTTAATGAAGAAATTTGGTATGGAAGAGAAGTCTTCTCGTGAAAATACCAATGAATACATCATCAAGATGGACATGGATGCAGATGGCAAGCCTTGTGGATCAAATAAGATCTGAGCACTTATTGGATCTGCTCTATCTCACAAAAAGCGGGCGGACATCACCTTTGCGGTAGGTGTATGTGCAAGATTTCAATCGCACCAAAAGAAAGCCATATGATGCATGACTAAGAGAATCCTAAGATATTTGAAAGGATGCCAGGAAGTCGGCTTATGGTATCCAAAGGAATGAGGATTCAAGCTTATTGGTTATTCGGACTCGACTATCTTTGGATGTAGAGTGGACAGAAAGTACTTCAGGTACATGTCAAATGCTTGAAACAAATTGGTTTCCTGGTTTAGCAAGAAGCAAAACTCAATAGCCACATCCACCAGTGGCCGAGTACATAGGCTATGGCGACTATTGTGCCCAAGTCTTATGGATGAGACAACAAAGTGAGAGATTATGATGTTGAAGAAAAAGAAATTCCAATTATGTGTGATAACGCTAAGTCTTATTGCAATCACTCAAAATCGTGTGTTGCATTCAAGAACAAAGCACATTGATGTCAGATATCATTTCATAAGATATCATGTTGAAAAGAAAGACATCACCTTGGAATACATCTCAACTGATAAACAGTTAGCTGACATATTCACAAAGTCATTATGTGAATCAAGATTTGAAGAGCTTAAGCATGAGCTAGGGTTAATTGAGCTGAGTTAACACTCAGAAGACTCAAGGAGAAGAGATGGAATGTGAAAAGATGAATAGAGCAGAGCGTATGAATCAGCTAAGTGAATCAGCCATATCGGAAGGTCAGCTGTATCAAGTTAGCTGACAGCTAAGTCACTATATGAACAGAGAGAAGAAGAGTTGAATCAGCTAAGGAGTAAGCTGAGTCATTTATGAGATAAGTGACAAAAACGCAGTCGTTTTTAATAAGCGGGAATGTTTTAAGGATGACGTCAGCATAATAATGACAGGTACAGTCAAAAGCTGCACGACAAAGCATATGATTGGATATAAATGCTGTCGCATTAAATGGGAGCAATTAAATGCAAATCTGCGTGCTAAATCTGAGCCGTTGATCTTGATCAAATTTCAAAAACCATATGCACGTCCTTTCATAACCCATACATATACCATTTCGTCCGTTTTCTCTCTCACATTACTAAAACTGTTCATCTCTCCAAAAGCAAAGAAAGTATTTTTCTCTCAAAACCCTATCAATCTTCAAGGAAAATTTCTAAGGTTTCGTTCGGTAAAACTCAAAAATGGCAACTACCTATGATTTTGCTAAGTTGGGAAAGCAAATCCACACTGGTTCTACCGTGGATTTCGAAGGGATGATCAAACAGGGGTCCGATGAAACCCTTGTGAAGAAGATAGCTGAGAAAGTGGAGAAATCTGGACTGAAACCCTTTCTAACAATGGAGTTCCAGATGACCTACGTTGAAGAGGTCGCGCAGTTCTACGTGAATGCTGAAGTTCACGACGAGGGCATGAAGTCCTCTGTTCACGGAAAGGAGTTTACGATCACTGCTGAGGATCTAGCGGAGCATTGTTTGCTGCCGTCGGAAGGAGTGCCGAAAATTTTCGAAGCTGATGTAAACCTGGCTGCTGCATTGAAGGAAGTGGCCAAACCTGAATGTGCTGCGAAGGTTGCCTACACAGCTGATAAGAAGATGCTAAAGGAAGATTATCATAAGCTGTTGGATATTGTTGCCAAGTGTGTAGACATAAAATTTGGAAGCTTTAATCAGCTGTCCAAAACCAAGATGATCGTCATGGTTGCGATCATGGAGGAGAAGAAAGTAAACTGGGCAGAATTCGTCTACAGCAGACTCTGCCAGAATGTTGGGAATAAGTCCTTCAAGGATGATGGGTTGTTTGGAGGATCTCTGGGGTATGGCCTTGTGGTTGGCCGGTTGATGAAGGTGAAGGGCGTTCCACTCCAACATGAAAAGGTGTTCCATGTCAACAAGAAGATGTTCCGATCGAATCTCTCAGGAGCTCAGAAGAGAGCTTATGCCAAGAGAGCAGACACCAGTGATGGGGAATCAGCTGACCCAGAGGAAACAGTTGTTGCCTCCCATCCAGAAAAAGTGGGCGGTTTGAAAAAGAAGAAGTTGTTGCCCCAAAGAAAAAAAAAGAAAACAATTGCACTGCCCCTGCCGAGTCACCCGTCCCTCGTAGTCGTGTCTCCCGCCCCTGCAGCCGCAGTGGAGAAGGAACCTCAAATATCTTCTCCAATTGTCAAGAAGAAGAGGACTGACAAGCCAAGAAAGCTAGCTCCTCAGACAAAGAAAGTAGCACCGGCCCCCGCCGCCCAGGACTCTGAGGAAACCGTATCCGAACCAGAAGTTTCCCTGGTAAGGACCAAAAGAAGAAGACTCTACAAGCATTCAGAGTTGAACCCTGAATTTAGACAGTTGGAGAAGTAGAGTCTCCAGAAATCATTGATGAAACAGCAAAGTCTGATGAGGCCGATCAGCAGAGGCAAGTCGAAGACCCAGCTGTGGATAGGAGAGCTGAAGAACAAGAGGCAGCTAAGACAGATGAATCTCCTATTGATAGGACTATGTCCCCGCCTGTGACAGACGTTGCTGAGGGCGAAGAGCAGCAAGCTCTGCTACCCCCCATTCTTGAGAAAGAAGTACAGCAGGAAGATGATGACGATGATGTGATCATGCTATCTCCACCATATCCAGACATCCAAAATCGTTTGCGAGAATAGAGGAAGTGGGAGCTGAGTCGCTCAAGGGAACAGTTCCAAAGACCTGAATTTATTGAAGAAGAGGAAGAACTGATGAATTTCCTCGGATTGACCACAGTGGTCCAGGCACTGGATGAAGAGAACTACATAGATATTTGAATATCTTCAAAGAAAAGGAGAAGAAAAGGTTGGCAGAAGAGGTTGAAGCTCGTGAGAAGGCCAACATCTGTCCATTCACTGGAACCACTGATCACACTCATCCCCACTTCGATGTTCTCTCAGAAAGTGATGAGGATCTAAACCCTGCTGCTGCGACAAAAGAGCTAGAAACGCAGCAAGCCATGCGAGAATCCAGGATCCTACATGAGCAACAGCTGATGGAAGGACCAGGAGAGTCTTCCAAATCACAACTGGAGATTGATCCATTGGGAGTGGTACAGCAGATTGCCACTGTCATTCCTGCAACCACTTCCCCAGCTCACTCAGAGGATGGATCTAGGGGACTTGGCGATGAAATTGGGAACCTGGGAACCCAAGTCGAGCCAACCTCTATTGAAGGTGTTTTACCACCTGCCCCAACGGCTGAACACTCATAGGAAACAGCCGGGAGTTTGGAGAAGAGTGACCCCAATCCAAGTCACTCGGTGTGTGTGCCGGTGAGGGGAAACTCCCTCCACCGCAGCCTAGGTCGGAGGTTGCTGCAGATGACTCCATAACGAATCTATGAGGCGAAGTTGAGAAGGAAAAACAAACAGAAACACAGCAAGTTGTCACTGACGAAACTCGGACAGTTGAGATTGTCTCAGCTAAAGTGCCAACTACTCTGCAGTCGAGGGCGTTCGACGCAATCGAGGCACTGAGATGGATGCCGCTACGGGAGTTAACACTCAGGGCAATGAAAGTGCAATCCATGGAGTTGAGACTCATGTGGATGCCACCGTAGAAGACCCTAAGACAGCTGAGTCTGTCGAAGGAAATGACCAAGGCCTTGCTGCAGTTGAGACTGCAGGAGGTAATGAAGGCCTACGGGAGGTTGAGACTTCCCGAGGTAAAGAGGCAAAAACGCATAACATTCCTCATGTTATCATTGATGCATCTGAGAAGGATATAAGTGCCCTTCATGATTCCCAAGACAACCCTGACATAACTTTTCTGGGATCTGAAGGTGAAGATGAAGCTGAGTCATCCCCCGTTGCAAATCCAAAAGACTCAGCTGAGGATGTTCGTCCAAGTACGAGTAAGTCGGATCTCAAGGCTACTCGTCAAACTTTCAATTTTGATGATGAGCCACCGCTTTGAATCTCATCATCCTCCGATGACGCATCGATACGGCCGAGAAGGATAACTCAAATGGAAAAACCCAGCTGAGACCAACAAAGCTGTTGAGACAGCTGAGGCTCAGCCAGCTGGGTCAATACCACAAAAGACCCCAATTGAATCACAGTCAACTGTGCAGGCTCCCAGAGTTGCAGCAGATTCGACTCAACCGGGCACATCATGGCCACAAGTCACTGTTGAACATATTCCCTATGTCCGTGATGATGCGTTTGAAGCAACATTCCCCTTCTCACTAGAGCAGCCTGATCTGGATGAAGAGTCAGCTAGAGATCAGAGACATTTCCACAAACCTGATCCAGTCATTCCCACAGATACCATCGTCCAAAGAAATTTTAATTTTGATCTTTTGTAGCCGCCGGTGAGACAGAGGTGACAACTGAGGTTTGAGAGGTCTTCAAGGCAATCTTTGCAGAGATTGAGAAGATGGAAAGGCACCAGGCCTCATTGGATATGCGGCTGGCTAACAGAGATGCAAATCTTACAGCCGATCTGCGTGGAATAGTGGTCGAGAATAAGGGAATGGTGGCAAAAGAAGCAGACAATGCGTGTGGAACAGGTTCGATACTTTAAGGCATTGTACAATAAGATGCTGATCTGGAGCGCCGATAATGCTGATATGAAGAAGATGATGCAAGAAAATATTAACAGGATGCATGCCTCTCATACCACTGAAATGGAACTACTGCGAGAATTTCATCGAAAAGAACTTCTGCGCCTAGAGGAGAACATGAATGAAAAATTTAGCCTTCTTATGGCTGAAATGAATTTGGTGACAAAGTAGAATCAAAAGTCACCCGCTTAGAATTTGGACAAAGATACTGCGCGAGAATCCAGCGAGAACTCCGCCTATCACCGCCTAGATTTCATGCTTCCGGCATGTTCCCTGTGGGTTCCTCTCTCCTTTGATGATGCCAAAAAGGGGAAGATGAATACCTAAAGACGTTGAAAGGATCAGTTGATTGAGAAGAAGGACACACGGTGTTGAGAAGCGTAAGAAAAAGCTTGATTGAAGAGCGAGAAGAAAGAAAAGGGAAAATCAGTTGAGGGGAAGGTTCAAAAGACATGATCTGTAATGGTTGCTAGAACCCTCAACAAGGACTTATCACGGTGACATCATCAACAAACTTCCGGGGACTCGCCGCTCCAACACTCTGTTGTGCCCATGTCCGAAAAAGAAGAAAATAGTAGAAGCGAGAGATGAAAGAGGTTGAAAGAAAAATGGATGCCCGTGCGATGGACATACCGAAATAATACTGAGAGGCATTCTAGCGAGAAAGAGACACGATGCCATTTGACGCGTCGCCGAACCGAGCCTAGATCGTTGATGAATTCAAAACGCCGCATCCGAGGATACTCGAAGGCATGACCATGGCCCAAGCCGGGACTTGTATTGGGAAAAAGGGCTCAAGTCGTGCGAAGAAGGTCGACAGCGACGAGACTCTAGAAATCACTCTGCTTTGGTCACTCTTGGAAAGAAAGAAGAAGGCCCCAAAGACAATACACACCGAGAGGAAGAGGTAGAAGAAGTGGAGGAAGAGGTTTCAAACCTAGACCTCTACCCAAAAACATCGAATACATAGATCCGGGGAAGAAATGAGGGATCTATTGGGTTGGTATGATGAAGAAGTAGCCAACATGGAAGTGGCAGGAAGAATCTTGAATATGTAAAACGATTGAAGAAGAAAATAAAAGACAAACTCAGCTGTGGGAAGAAATACAAGAAAGAAAGAGAAAAGACGAAGCTACCAGAAGAGCCTATGAGAAAAAGAAAGCAGCTGAAGAAGAAAAGAAGAGAAAGAGGCCAGAAGACAACAGAGCTGAAGAGGAAAGAAGGAGGCAGCGAAGGCGATGAAGTGTTGTTGTCCACACCTTTATGTATTTTACTATTGTAAATGCATATGTATGTAAGTCTTCTCTACATTGTATAAGAATCTCGAATTTCTATATTTTTGCGTAGATATAGAATGCTATGATTGCTCTGATACACTTTGTAAACAGCTGTGTAAAGGATAAGAATGTTATGATCAATAAAAAGATTGATTATGTGCATACATTCTCTGTTTCTACACTGTCTGTATGTATCTTTGCTATTTACTTTTTGTATGTATATTTTAAGTTTTGTCATCATCAAAAAGGGGAAAATTGTTGGGAAATTTGTTTATTAGATTTTGATGAATGCCATGTAAAACTTAGACTAGAAAGTTGGCACCCCATTTTTCTTGTAATTTGCATTGTAATAGATAGGGTTGTACGAGCTGAGTCAAGTTAGCTATGCCTGGATATACAAGAAGTCAACTGAAGGACTAAAATGAAGACTCCGCTGTGAGACAGCTGAGTATGGCAAGGAAGAGAAGTCAAGAACTCGACTGAAGGAGTACCAGCTGGATACAGTTGTGTGAAGTGTCAGTTAAGTCAACTCAAGATAGCCAAGTCTCAAGTTGAAGTGACAGATGAGTCTTTCAATCATTGGAGCAGACTCAAGTCACCTGGGGAAAAGGCAGTTAAGTCAAGACAACTGAAAAGCATCCGTTGCACAGAAGTTAAGAATATTACCTAAACAAGTAATACTTCCATGCTGCCATGTCTTAAAGTGCTCAGTCCCAGAAGCGTGCAAAAGGAATAAACAAATAGGAAGCACTGCACCTTGTGTCAGAACCTGGAAAGTTGCAAGACATTTAATACGAGGAAATATCAACATCAAGACCAAGAAAAGACAAGCCAACGAACACTAGTGATTTTTGAAAGTCAGCCTATCTCTTCAACGGGCAGATTTTTGAAAGTTCACTATTAAAGGCTGAGGAATCACTTTGAGAAAATATTACCTGAACCACGAACATTCAAGTTATCATTCGAGTTGTAACCTGCAAAATATGGCTTATGACCGTAAACGATGGCGCGATATGATTCGTATAGCCGACCCCACGTAGTGGGATTAAGGCTTAGTTTGTTGTTGTTGTTGTTGTTGTTGTATTCAAGCAAATCCTCAAGCCTAAACTTCGAAGGAAATCGATCCAACACCAAGCTGTGAAGGAAAGACAACTTCATACTATTGAAAAGGAAACTCTTGAAGAATCAAAAGGGGTCTACATTCCAAGGAGGATTGTAGAAAGGTTCAAGGTCGAACCAGTCTCAAGTTATTGGAGGGCTTCGTGATCAAATCCAAGAAGCTTGAGCAAGTGGGTTGTAGTAGCAAGGCAGATGCCCTGTGAAGAAGCTGAGTCATACGAGAAGCCAGCTGTGTGACCAAGGCATCTCCAGACTGAGTCCCAAATGATCAAGTCAGTTGTGTGATCAAGACTTGTATCTAGACTGATAACCACTTTGTACTCTGATCAATACTTAGTGGATTCTTCGAGGAGTTGGAGAAGAGAGGAGTAGAAGAATTACCCCATCTTTGAACCTCTATAAAAATTATTGTGTCATTTACATTTCAAAGATTTTATTTCGCATACATATTCTATATATATCTTTGATAATTTGCTATCCAACTGATAAGTAACTAGGTGCTAAAATCAAGTGTTTAAAATAAAGTAAATCAAATTAAAGGGTGTTAAGTCTTCCGCTGAAATTCTTAACACAGCCAAGTTAAGGTTTAGACTAAACAGCTGAGTTATTCTATCAATAGCTCAATCGAGTCTGTTGAGTGGCTAACTCTGCTGGTTAACTAACTTAGCTGCCCCCAAGGACTTAGCTGTGTATTTAACTCTGTAATATTTTAAAAGGACTAAAATCAAAAAGTTGGTAAGGTTTATTCAACCCCCCTCTTCTAAACCTTACTCACACCCCTTAGGACCTACTTAATCCAATGTGTGTCATCCAATGCTTGAGACACATCTTTTGGCTCAATTTGGGAAATAAAACAAGTGAACATTGCTTCTTGTTGAGCTCTGGATATGGTTCTTACACCATCTCTCACATCTCAAATGACTAGCTCTGGTTGATGGTCTCTCAGCCATCTCACATCAGGTTGGAGTAAATCAGCTGGGTTTAGTCGTCTTGCAGCTGTGTTGTCTTGAGCAGCTCTTTCGTTATCATTCAGCTGCAGATTTTCCAGTTGTCTTGGAGACTCAGCAGTCTCATCTTCATCTTAATTGATTGCTCCAGCTTCAGCTTCAACATAAGGACTCTTCTGCATAGTTGGCTGATTTAGCTTATCAGCTAACTCTTCAAAGTCTTCTCCATTTACATTAGGTTCATCAAAAACCACATGGATAGACTCTTCTGTGACCATAGTCCTCTTGTTCAGCACTCTATAGGCTTTACTTTCAGCTGAGTATCCCAAAAAGATACCTTCATCAGCTTTAGCATCAAAAGCCTTTAGATTATCTTTGCCATTGTTGTGGATGAAGCGTTTACATCCAAATATTCTAAAGTACCCAACATTTGGCTTTCTCCCCATCCGCATTTCATAGGGAGTCTTTGTCAATTGTCTATTAATCATGCATCTATTTTGAGTATAACATGCAGTGTTGATGGATTCAGCCCAAAATCTTTTAGGCAGCCCTGCTTTAGCTAATATGGTCCTTGCAGCTTCCTTGAGAGTTCGGTTTTTTCTTTCTGCTATTCCATTCTGTTGTGGAGTCCTTGCTGCAGATAATTCATGAGCAATACCATTTTCAACACAATACCGAGTTATTATCCCATTGACAAACTCAGTTCCTCTATCAGACCTTATCTTTATAATGGTTTGACTCTTCTCATTTTGAACTCTTCTCATCAGCTGAGGTAACTTCTGCAAGGTTTCCTTCTTTTTGCACATGAAGATTGTCCATGTATATCTTGAATAATCATCCACCACCACTAAAGTGTATTTCTTTCCACTTATACTAGCTGGTTCAACTGGACCAAATAAATCCATATGCAATAAATGAAGTATTCTTGTTGAAGATGGACTAGACTTCTCTTTGAATGATGATTTTATCTGCTTTCCCATCTGGCATGCATCACAAACACTTTCCTTCTTGTATACTGAGTCTGGCAGTCCTTCTAGAAGATGACTCCTTGCAAGCTTGTTAATTGTCTTGAAGTTCAAATGACTTAGCTTTTTGTGCCACATCCAACTTGATTCGGTTGTACTCTTTGCTAACAGACAAGTGCTTGGTGTGGCAGTCGACCAGTCTACCACATACATATTCTTCTGTCTGGATCCTTGCAACACTATTTCATTTGATTGATGTCTTTAATTTGGCACGATCCCATATGAATCCAACATTATAGCCCTTGTCACAGAGTTGGTTGATGCTTAACAGGTTGAAGTTGAGACCTTCAACATATGCAACATCTGTGATTTCTAAACCATTTTTCTTGATGGATCCAGTGCCTCTTATTTCCCCTGGAGCTTCATTTCCTCCAAATATGACTTTTGCGCCTCTAATCTCCTTGAATTTTGACAGATTTTTCTTGTTTCCTGTCATGTGTCTGGAATAGCCACTATCCATGTACCAGGTTCCTTGGCACTCAGCTGTTCCATGAACCTGCAATCAAGGAAATTAGTTTTTAGGTACCCATACTTGTCTGGGTCCTGAGGGGTTAGTGCTGTAAGATGATCCAACCAACCTATAGCCAAATGATCTGACTCTAAGAGGTTGCCATCTATATGTGCCAAAATTATAACTCACTTTGGCAAATTTCTTGGGGGCTTTAGGTTCATACAACTGTCTCTTTTGTCTGTATGCATGTGTATGTGTTTTAGCAATTGCCTTCTTTGAGTAGTTGTGATATTTCCGAGTGTAGTGCCAGGTGCATATGTGTCGATGATAGCTCTTTTTGCCTTTGGAATGGCCTTTGCTGAGTTCTAAGCCTTTGCCATCTGGGCTTATATTCCATAGGTCTTTGCTGATATTTCACATTATTCCAATCAGCTTGGCTTGGGTAGTTTCTACCATTCCCATCATATGTGTTTCTTTGATAAAACTTCTGGGGTTTTTGGTAGCTCTGTTTTTTCTTCACGAGTACTTCTGTTGCTTAGAGTTTCTTTGAGGAACTCTCTTTGGATTTCTTCTCGTTGCCCTCTCAAAGATACTCAATCGGCATTTTTCTTTTCCTTTATATCCACGGCCAGTTTGTTTGTGATTGTGCCTTGGAGTGAATGTGGGTGCAACATTTGGTGTCTTGGATTTTTGAGATGCTTCATTACTTGAAGATCCTTTTTCCAAAATCACGGGAGTTTATTTGTGCACAAAGGAATTGAATCTTATGCTTGTCTTATCTCCACACTCTTTTTGGCTCATAATAAGGTCATCCAATGATTTGGATGCCTTTGTAAATGATGCAATCACATTTTTGAGATCATTTTCCTCGTTTCTATAGCAGCGGCTATCTCGCTTTATTAGTTTAGCATTCTCAGCCTTCAGCTCTTTGTTCTCATCAGTTATGTGACTTAGAGTACTCATCTCCTTAGTCAGCTGTGAGTTTTGGCTTTTGAGCTGGTTGTTTTCCTCGTTTAATAGTGTGTGTGAGGATTTGATGTGCTCAAAATCTTTCATCATTTTTCCTAATGAATCATAAAGGTCAGTGGGTGATGAAGTGTGTGTGTCACAATCACTATCACTAGAATCTGAGTGAGATGAGTTAGAGTGTACCTCATCTTCTTGGTCAGGTTGATCTTGTTCTTTAGCCATTAGACAGATCATTGCTTCTTCTTCAGAATCACTTGAGTAGTCAACTTCACTACTCTCTGAGTCTGCTGCTTCTTTAGACTTATGTGTCTCAGCAGTCTCTGCAGCAAACATAGCCTTTTTCTTTTCCTGTCTTCTTTCTCTGAAAACTCTTCTTTCTTCTTCATTCCTGTATTTATTGACTACAGGATATGGGCAGACAATAGCAAAGTGTCCTGGTTGTCTACAGTTCCAACACAGGTTCTCAGCTCTTTGATCAGCTCTTTCTGTTCTTGAATTATCAGCTCTTTGATACTCAACCTTTTGATGCTCAGCTCTCTTGGGTGGCCTATCTTCCCTTGACTTGGAGGGAGCTTAATGTCTTCTGGAGGATTCACCCTTGTTTCTTTTATAGTTCTTATTGAAGAACTTGTTGAATCTTTTAACCATCAAGGTAATTTCCTCCTGGTCAATGGCTTCCTTGACCTCAGTTCTCTTCCCATCCTTGACTATAAGTGCAGCTGTTTTGGGTGCAGTTGTCTCCTCTTGATCTTTTCTTCTCAGCTCAAACTCGTAGGCTTTGAGGTGTGAGAATAGCTCATGATTGGATGTTGTTGTGAGGTTCATTGTATGTCTCAGGGCCATGACCTTCATTTCCCATTCAGCTGGGAGGCTTCTCAGAATCTTCATACACATTTCCTTCTGTGTATATTCTTTCCCAAGTGCTGATAGTTCATTAGTAATTTCAGTGAATCGAGCATCCAACTAATCTAAGGTTTCACCTACAAGCATTTTAAAATTTTCAAATTTTTGTACAGCAACAGATAATTTGTTTTCTTTAATTTGCTCAGATCCTTCACAAATTAAAGTTAATTTATCCTAGATTTGTTTTGCAGTTTGACAAGATTTGACTTTGTTGAACATTACTTTGTCCAAGGTTTTGTAAAGTATGTCGTTGGCCACATTGTCCAATTTGTATCTTTTTCTATCCTCGTTTGTCCATTCAGTCCTTGGTTTCTCAACCAGGGCTGGTCTTTCTTCGAGAGTTGACTTCTTCTCCTTCAATCTGCGGCGGTTGCTCTCCGTCTGTTGTGTTCACTTTCAAGATTTGCGGTGGCCCATCCTCAATCACTATCCACATTTCATCATGTAAAGCTGATAGATGAGCCTGCATGCGAATTTTACAGTCATCAAATTCCTCAATAGTGAACATAGGAATGCGTGTCAAATTTGATTCCATGATAATAACTTTGCTGACTAAAAATAACTCTTGAAAGAGCCAGTGTTAAAAATTTCTTTGAAAGATTGGAGATCTAGTTCAGTAACCAGTGCGGAAGGCTCAATGAACCAACCGCTCTGATACCACTTGTAGGTCCCAAGGGGTGTGAGTAAGGTTTAGAAGGGGGGGTTGAATAAACCTTACCAACTTTTCAATTTTAGTCCTTTTTAAAATAATACAGAGTTAATTCCACAGCTAAGTCCTTGATGGACAGCTAAGTTAGTTAATCGGCAGAGTTAGCCACTCAACAGACTCGAAAGAGTTGTTGATAGAATAACTCAGCTGTTTAGACTAAACTTTAACTTGGCTGTGATGAGATTTTTCAGCGGAAGACTTATCACCCTTGAATTTGATTTATGTTTGTTTTAACACTTTCTTAATTATCAGTTGGATAGAAAATTATCAGCAGATATAAAGTGATATACAGAAATAAAATGCTGAAATGTAAATGACACAATAATTTTTATAGAGGTTCGAAGATGGGGTAATTCTTCTACTCCTCTCTTCTCCAACTCTTGGAGGAATCCACTAAGTAATGATCAATTTACAAAGTGGTTATCAGTCCAGATACAAGTCTTGGTCACACAGCTGACTTGCTCCTTTGGGACTCAGTCTGGAGATGCCTTGATCACACAGCTAGCTTCTCGTCTGACTCAGCTTCTTCACAGGGCGGCTGCTTTGCTACTTCAGCTTACTTTCTCAAGCTTCTTGGATTTGATCACGAAACCCTCTAATAACTTGAGATTGGTTCGACCTTGAACCTTCCTACAATCCTCCTTGGAAAGTAGACCCTTTTTGCTTCTTCAAAAGTTTCCTCTTCAACAGTTTGAAGTTGTCTTTCCTTCACAGCTTAGTGTTGGATCGATTTCCTTCGAGATTTAGGCTTGAGGATTTTGCTTGAATAACTTGAGAATATTTTGCAGGTTACAGTATGAATAATGCTTATGTTGTTCGTGGTTCAGGTAACCTTTTCTCAAAGTGATTCCTCAGCCTTTTTATAGTGAACTTTTCAAAAATCTGCCCGTTGAAGAGATAGGCTGATTTTCAAAAGTCACTTGTGTTCGTTGGCTTGTCTTTTCTTGGTCTTCAATCTTGAGATGTATACCTTTCCTCGTATTAAATGAATGTCCAGTTTTTGCACGCTTCTGGGACTAAGCACTTTAAGACATGGCAGCATGGAAGTATTACTTATTTAAGTAATGTTCTTGACTTTTGTGCAACGGATTCTTTTCAGTTAACTCCTCTTTGCAGCTACCTTTTCCCCAGGTGACTTGAGTCTGCTCCAATGATTGAAAGACTCATCCTGTCACTTCAACTTGACTTGGCTTCTTGGGTTGACTTAATTGACTCTTCTCACAAATTGTCTCACAATCGATACTCCATCATCGAGTCCTTGGTCTTCTTTCTTGGCCATACTCAGTTGTTCCTCAGAGGAAACTTCTCTTCACATCTTCAGTTGACTTCTTGTATTTCCAGGCATAACTGACTTGACTCAGCTTATTCAGCCCTATCTATTACAATCATAATTACAAGAAAAATGGGGTGGCAACTTTCTAGTCTAAGTTTTACATGGCATTCATCAAAATCTAAACAATTAATTTCCCAACAGGCTTATAAAATGCAACTCATATATATATATATATATATATATATATAGGGGGATCAAGTGAGACCATGTCTCTAGGTGAGACACAATGGACTATTCTCAACCATCCTCTACTATTAATCAATGGGTATGATTTAATGGATAAAAAAATATATTAAAATATTAATTTAATCAATATAAGGGTAGTAGGGTAACATAACATAACAAGTTAGTTACAAAAATGGAATCAAATCTCTTTCTCTCTCATACATCTCCCAATTTTTCCAATCTCACGTCTCTCTCTCTCTCTTTCTCTCTCTCTCTCTTTCTCTCTCTCTCTCTCTCTCTCTCTCTCTCTCTCTCTCTTCTCATTTCTCCATTAACGCAAATAAAGAAAACTGAAGAACTCGAAAATTATAGTTCATGAAAATTACGAGAGAAAAAACAAGAAAAATCGGTGCAATATTATCGAGAAATAACGAACAAAGTGAGTTCGAAAACTAAATATGCAACAAAACTCAACTAAATATGCATTATCCGAAAACTATCTATGCGGCGTAAAAAAACTAATATGTAGTACAATATATCCAATTTGTGCAAGACGTCATAAACTATGCAATAAAATCAACTAACTATGTATTATCTAGAAACTATCTATGCATTGTGGAATAACTAAATATGCAGTACATTATGTAACATCCCATTTTTATAATTTCCAAAAGCAACATCCCATTTTCATAACTAAATATACATTATATTGAACCTATTTATGTAGTGTAGTATAACTACATATGCAGTACGTTATATTCAATTATGTCTTGTTTTCATAAAAACAAAGTGCCAACAAAATAACTAAATATGCATTATTTGATGTCTAATTATGCGCAAAGAGAAGAACCCTAACTATTTGTAAAATAAAGATATTTAGAAAGAAAACAGGTTCCTTAAATTCCGCCACAAAATCCGGCAGTGTCAATTTCAGCCCATAAAATCCCCTGGGACCACTAATTTGAATTACAAAATTACAATCTTACCCTTAAAATCAGCGAAAATTAGGAAATAATTAAAAAAACTGAATTAATCACACCCCTTCATTTTTTAAGATCAATAGGTAAGATGAGTCCACACTGTCTCACCTAGGGAGGGTGGTCTCATTTGAACCAAATCCTATATATATATAGATAGAGAGAGGGGGGGAAGAGTTATATAGGACCCCCCTATTATATGAGTACATAGGACCAAATCCTGACTACATATATATCTACCTATTTAAATGGCTATTATTAATTATGATTAATGTTAATAAAATATATGGTAAAGTCAAAATGGGGGCAAATTAGTCCACATAAAAAATAGGGAGGTTGGCTAAATCTAGTAAATCCCATGAAAATAGGGGAGTTACACACAATTGGTGGCATCCTTCATTCAACCCACGCCGTGTAGTTGATTTGCAAACAAATTTGATGATATGTTTCCTTAACTCCATGTGCTAAATCTAGTAAATCCCATGAAATTTCGTCATTCCTATTTTTTTTAAATTGCTTTATATGGTCAGAATGTTGCTTATATGTGCTTAAATACTTGCTCGCACGTATGCAAAATATTGCTTAGTTTTTATTGTGTTTCAAACTCTCACATTAATAATAGTTTGTTTGAAAAGAATTATCATGTTATGCAAAAAATTAAAAACTTATACTTATATGGACTCTTATTCATTCAATCGTTGATGGTTTTTTCAACCCAGAAATTTGCTTGGGTGATACTCAAATGTTGCTTATGTATGCACGAATACTTGCTTTTATGTATTCAAATTTTTGATTACGTCCCCATTCTAACTCAGTACTTTGCTTAGGCTAGACGTTTGCTTACATGTTCATAATTATACGCTTATGTATATTCTAAAATTGCTTAATTATTTATTTTGTTTGAATTAGTTGGGATTGCATATGTGCCACAACAGCAGATTGAAATAACATAGGATTCATCTCTGAACTGAATACCAGAATGTGAAGAAAATATTACTCCAAAAGAAAGAATGATTTTTGATAATATCGACAACGATTACTATTTTAAAAATGATTCTTAATAAATAAATAAATAAGTATGAGTTCGAGAATATGTTGTGACTGCTTATTTATTTGTTTAATACTGCTTATTCTTATATTACAAATTGCCTATGTGTGGTTATTGTAATGCTTATTACTACTATGTACTCAGCTTATTTGTGACTGTTGTAGTGCTTTTCGAGCAAATAATTCAACATTCTTGCAATATTTGGTTACTGCAGTCTCATATGTTCAATTGCTTATTTGTGCGTAACGTATTGCTTGTGAAAGGATGTTATGGTGCTTATAAAGCAATTGAATTATGCTTACAATACCATCAAACCATGAAAATAATTGCTTACAAAGCAATTCATGAATTCTGCTTACAAAGTAATTGAATTTTGCTTACAAGGCAACTGAATTCTGCTTACAAAGTAATTAAATTTTGCTTACAGGGCAACTGAATTCTGCTTACAAAGCAACTAAAATCTTCTTACAGTATCTAAAAACCATGAAAATAAATACGGCACTAACTAGAAAACATTCTTATATCAACTACGCATGTACGTCAAAACCAACCATATTTAAAATGGCTATAAAATACTACAATATTCAATATTTTGATCAAAAGTATGAAACAACAATGTTTTGTTGTGATCCTAACTCGATTTAGCAAACTCATTCGCCCGTCCCAAAATCGACTTCCTCTGCTCGTTCATTACATCTTTTGCCATTTCCAACAGAAAATCTATCCAAAAAAAAGACACTAGTCATTTATATAAAGCATTTATTAACAAACAAAATATTTATAAGTATAAAAACCAATCTGGCATAAGCATAATATAAGACATGTATAAGCATAATATAAAACATAGATAAGCATAATTATCAACAACAATAAGCAGTTGGAAGCCTCGTTAAGCAATCTCCATGTATGCTAACTTTATTTTTTCAACTAGTAAAATCAGTAAATAAAAAATAACAAAAAACCCACAACAGATCCTAATTATGCATTTAGAAGAACATAGATAAGCATTATTATGAAAATCAATAAGTATTTGCACATACTTGAACAAAAACATGATCTATTTAAACCCTATTTCTCGAATTTTTTATCGTGTTGTACAAAAACTAAAACCTAAAACACAAGAATTTACGCCGACTAGAAAACAAAGAATTTTAAATACCCAAAACTCAAAACTAAGACCAATACCATATCAATATCCTACAAAACGGAACATTACATCTAACAACCAACAAAAAATAGAAAACCACAATTATTTATGGTTCTATGTTTTTCAAAACAGCAACAATAAAGAAAATTACAAAAAAACATAAATATAGTCATTGTCAAATGCTGGAGAAAAATCACGTCACCAAGAAATTCCCGAGAAAAATGACGAAATAATAAGGAGAAATCAATTGCTTCACCTACAATGTTGGTGTCGATTTGTTGTCGCAATATTTCTTCTGATGGGTTTTTTCACAAAGATATTGAGAAATCTTTAACACATATCGATGGAGATCTCTTCTAGTGGGGTTTTTCACCATAGCTATGGAGATTGGAGTTTTCACGAGATTGGGGTTTTTCTCAGAAAGATGGAGACATGTGAAAAAATTTGGATGAGAAAAGATTTGGATGAGAAAAGATTTGGAAGAGAAAGACTTGTGAAAATCGTTCCCTAAATTGTAGCAATGTGAAAAGCCACTACCAAAAATAACTTCCCCCTAATAATTGATATAAGTTGTATTTACCAAAATGTCATTTTCTCCAATAATTAACCATTATAAAATGATAAAAAATTGTTTAATCTAGACCATATAAAAATTAAATCAACGCTCCAAATTTGGTTTGACATACTCACATAATTTATGTGGACTCACCAGATCCAAATCCTATATATATAGGGGGGTTATATAGGAACCTTCTATTATATGAGTACATAGGACCAAATCCAGACCACATATCTACTTATTTCAATGGCTATTATTAATTCTGATTAATGTTAATAAAATAAATGGTAAAGTCAAAATGGGGGTAAATTAGTCCATATAAAAAATAGGGAGGTTGGCTAAATCTAGTAAATCCCATGAAAATAGGGGAGTTACCCACAATTGGTGGCATCCTTCATTCAACCCACGTCATGTGGTTGATTTCCAAACAAATTTGATGATATGTTTCCTTAACTCCATGTGCAAAGTTTAGAAAAATCCCATGAAATTCCGTCATTTCCATTTTTTTTTAAAAAATTGCTTGATATGGCCAGAATATTGCTTATATGTGCTTAAATACTTGCTCACACGTATGCAAAATGTTGCTTAGTTTTTACTGTGTTTTAAACTCTCACATTAATAATAGTTTGTTTGAGAAGAAATATCATGTTATGCAAAAAATTAAAAACTTATACTTATATGGACTCTTATTCATTCAATCGTTGACGGTTTTTTCAACCCAGAAATTTGCTTGAGTGATACTAAAATGTTGTTTATGTATGCACGAATACTTGCTTGTATTATTCAACTCAGTACTTTGCTTAGTTATGGCTATTCGTTTGCTTACATATGTATAACTATACGCTTATGTATATTCTAAATGTTGCTTAATTATTTATTTTGTTTGAATCAGTTGGGATTGCACATGTGCCACAACAGCGGATTGAAATAACATCGAATTCATCTTCGAACTGGATACCAGAATGTGACGAAAATATGACTCCAGAAGAATGAAAAAATTTTGATAATATCGACAACGGAATACCATTTTAAAAATGATTCTTAATAAATAAAAAAAAGTATGTGTTCGAGAATATGTTGTGACTGCTTATTTATTTGTTTAATACTGCTTACTCACATATTACAAATTGCCTATGTGTGGTTATTGGAATGCTTATTGCTACTATGTACTCAACTTATTTGGGACTGATGTAGTGCTTTTCGAGCAAATAGTTCAACATTCTTGCAAATTTTGGTTACTACAGTCCTATATGTTCATTTGCTTATTTGTGCGTAAAGTATTGCTTGTGAAACGATGTTATGGTGCTTAGAAAACAATTGAATTATGCTTACAATACCATCAAACCATGAAAATAATTGCTTACAAAGCAATTGAATTCTACTTACAAGGCAATTGAATTCTGCTTACAAGGCAACTGAATTCTGCTTACAGTATCTAAAAAACATGAAAATAAATACGGCACTAACTAGAAATATTCATATATCAACTACGCATGTACGTCCAAACCAACCATATTAAAATGGCTATAAAATACTACAATATTCAACATTTTGATCAAAAATATGAAACAACAACGTTTCATTGTGATCCTAACTCGATTTGGCATACTCCTTCGTCCGTCCCAAAACCGACTTCCTCTGCTCGTTCATTACATCTTTTGCCATTTCCAACAGAAAATCTATCAAAAAAAAGCACTAGTCATTTATATAAAACATTTATTAACAAACAAAACATTTATAAGCATAAAAACCAACAAAGCATAAGCATAATATAAGATATGTATAAGCGAGTAAAAATGTACTATAGATAAGCATAATTATCAACAACAATAAGCAGTTGGAAACATCAATAAGCAATCCCCCCAGCCTCAGAAACAAAATATGGCAATGCTAATTACCCCCTAATTTGAGAGCATAATATAAAACATAGATAAGCATAATATAAAACATGCATAAGCATAATTATCAACAACAATAAGCAGTTGAAAGCCTCGTTAATCTCCATATCTGCTAATTTTGTTTTTTCAACTAGTAAAACCAGTAAATAAAAAATAACAAAAAACCCATAACATACAATATCCTGCAAAAAAACAATAAAATATAAAAAAAGAAAAAAGACAAACGAAAAGGAGAAACATATTGCCCTACCTACAACGAGGGTGAATGCACAGTTGAAATTTTGCTACCTCCTCGAATAATACTCGTCGTTTCGGTTGCCGCGTCGAAAAACCACAGACGGGTCCGGTGTTTTTCACAGGTTTGGGGGGTTTTTCAGCAAAATTGGGGTTTTCCAAAATCGCTTCTTCTGGGGAATATTCACAATGATGGGATGTAATAATGAAAAAGAACTCCTCACGGTAAGGATGAAGTTGGAGACGGTTTGCAGGGACGAACTATTGAAGAATGAAAAATGGAGTTGGGTTTTTCTGGCGGTATAGATGGTTTTGGGCGATTTACAGAGAGAACTCGAGGGGAAGAAAGACTCTTCTTTGATAATATGATTCTTAGTTTACCAAGGATGAAAAGATATGCAAGATTTTAGACAACACACGTCCCCCCAAATCGTTCCTAATTTTTAGCCCACTACCAAAAATAATTTCCCTCCCAAAATCTGATTTTAATTAAAATTACCAAAAAGTCCTTTTTTTTATTAAGTTATATATTAATAAATGGTAAAACCTGTTTAATCTCAACCGTTTAAAAATTAAATCAATGCCTCAGATTTGGTCTCGTGTACTCACATAAGTTATGCGGACTCACTGGATCCAAATCCTATATATATATATATAGATCTAATGAGACCAGTGCCTCCGGTGAGACCGTATGGACTGATCTCAGCCATTGCAATATATCAACGAATGACTCAGATTTAAGAAACAAAAAATAGCACTAAATAATAAAATTATTCATATTAGGGTATAATAGTCAAAACATCACAAATATGGATAACTGCCGAAAATAAAACTGTTACAAAATAAAGATAAAAATTTATTAATTGATTTTAATTATCCCTGATCGAATCTTTTTCTTTGAAAAAGCGCAAGAATCGCAACATCGACTCTCGTATCTTCACCATCCATCATTCTTTCACAAAAATTCTTGCAGAAGAAAAAGTACAAAAACACAAAATCAGAAATTGGGTACTGTAAAAATAAAAAATCATATCCCTATTTAATTGGTTGAAGAAAACGAGTTGTGTTGAAACGAGACAATATTATTCACTAAACAAAGCAATGCCATTGATAATGTTGCAGAAGATTACATCGGTGGAGAACTCAAACATGGTACTTTCCACAAAAAACTCTCTTTTCTAATTTTTTTTTCCTGTCGGAGATCTTTGCATAAATAGTTCATCGCCATCGCACAACTCGAGATGATGCTTAAATTAAATTTGATCAACTGGCATATGTAACTCTTAATTACTTTTTAGATGCATATTTCCCATATATGATTTTCGTATATGTAGCTAAAATTAAACTTTGATATGACAACAAAATTACTACATGCATGTACTAAAAGATTCATTTCTTGCTTGTTAGATAAACATGCAATTTATAAAACTGAAACATTCTCCAATAATTTCGCAAAAGCACAAATTATGTCTAGGATATTTAACTGCATTGTAAAAGCAATCAAAATATGTAAAACTTATTTTTTAAAACATTGCATATTTAGTCCAATATATATATATATATATATATAATGCTTAAATAAAGGCAATTGTTGCATATAATTGGATTAATAATGATACATAAATATAAATAAATCATTGCATGCTTTTTTTGGCTTTGATGCTTAGTTAAGAGGATACCACTACAAATATGTTATTCTTTCATTGCATGATTAACAAATCAATTTATTCTGGCATGTCTTGCATGCACTGATGTCAAAGAAAAGCTTGTGGTATCGCCTAGTTCAACAAAATATTGACTTGTGGTATCACCTAGTTCAACAAAATATTGGATTTTGGAAATTGAGCAGCAAAACACTCGACGAGGGGGAATGCAGATTACTACATTGGAAGACCATGTTGCATTTTTTTTTTGGTATCACAATAATATCTAAACTCAAATTTATTTCTTATTCCTTTAGTTAAATCTGAAAGGGTATTGCACATTTAGATTCATTTTATATGCAATATCATCTTCAAAAATATGCAATGTGGTCCTCATAAATATGCAAAACGTCATATTAAATATGCAGTACATAATTCCAGCTCATGCAACATGGTCATCTAAGAGAATATGCACTAGTCAGCATCATAAGAGAGATTGCCCTATAAGAAACAACAATCAACAAACCACTAAAGGGTCTCATAGAATAAATAAATGCGGAAGAGAAGGAGATAAATGAGGTGAATGATGAAGCACATCGCGATGAGACGATTGGTTAGATTTTTAATAGAATATGACTTCAAAATTTTGTATGTGTTATCGATTAGGTAGTATATATGCACAGTGTACACGCAAATGTATTTTGACGATTTAGATAACCACTCGTTTAGATAAATAGTATTTATTTTTGGTATAACATTAACTCATGAATATCATTTTGGGGATTGTATATGAATGACCATGGAAATGAGGCATAAATATTATAATGAGGCGTAAGAATCCCTCATCTGCATAATTATTACTTGGGTTATATTTTTTTTTATTATTGTGCCTAGTTTTACTACCGATACTTGAGTTCATATGATACAGAAGAGGAGTGATGAATAATAACTGTCACGCCCCAAAATAGAGCCGTGACACGGGCAATCAAACTTACGTCGGTTTATGTGACATGGAACTACAAACTTATGCCAGTTTACCAAGCCAGCCTAATGATCCTTCATTATAAATCAACAGTAACGATACAATTCCAATTAGGCATAACTAAAGGAACAACCAAGTCGGAGTATGGTTGCAGCGGAATCGAAAGAAAACACCATACAACATCATAATCGTACCTCAGGGTCCTACGCCCTGCTATTACATAAAATAAGTCCAAAGTCTAAAACATTACAATTTAAAATCTAGCGTCTCATAAAATCCCAATTACAATAATGAAGCTAGACTACGTCTTGGAAGTCATCGCCACCAATGTCCTGATATGATTCTTTATCTTCTAGTTGATAAAAGAGGTGGGTGAGACAAATATTCTCAGTGGATGGGTGTCGGTGTGCGAGTGTAGCTCACAGTTATGTAAGGAAAATGGTTTCATCGAAATCAATGCATGAGAGTGCACGTGAATTTAACTTGTTATTTTTGTTAAGATTTTCCATTATCCATTAACTTAGATTGGTTCAGAATTAGTTAAACATTAGTTATTATTTTCTTAATTCACTTTGTTGTAATTTGGATAGGGTTGTAGCCGGTATCCCACTTTAATTTAGATAGGACCGTAGCCAGTATCCCACTTAACTTAGATAGGGTCATAGTCAGTATCCCACTTTAATTTGGATAGGGTCGTAGCCAGTATCCCACTTTACTTGGATAGGGTCGTAGCCAGTATCCCACTTTAATTTGGATACGATCGTAGCCAGTATCCCACTTCACTTGGACAGGGTTGTAGCCGGTATTCCACTTTAATTTTGATAGGATCGTAGCCAGTATCCCACTTCACTTGGATAGGGTTGTATCCAGTATCCCACTTTAATTTGGATAGCCAGTATCTCACTTCACTTGGATAGGACCGTAGCCAGTATCCCACTTTAATTTGGATAGGGCCGTAGCCAATATCCCACTTCACTTGGACAGGGTTGTAGCCAGTATCCCACTTTAATTTGGATAGGGTCATTGCTAGTATCCCACTTCAATTGGATAGGGCCGTAGCTAGTATCCCACTTTAAATTTTCACTTTAATTTTCACTTCCACTTTCATTTTTAAGTTTCACTTTAAATTTCACTTCAAATTTCACTTTCAATTTCACTTCAAAGTACACTTTAAATTTCACTTAAAATTTCACTTTAAATTCACTTTAAATTTTCAATTTACATTTTACTTAAAATTTCACTTCAAAATTACACTTAAAATTTCACTTTTATATTTCACTTCAATTTAAACTTTAAATTTTATAAGTTTGCTCGTTGAAGAGAATTGGTTAAAATCAATTAGCAAGCCCGGGAATCTTGGTCACACAATATCTGGTATTTATTTTAAAAACTCGATGTCTTGTTATCGGGTGGATAATCTAGCCGGATTCGATATTTGGTTCGGTGCATTATGCTCAGGCTCGATATTTTTATTAGATAATTATGAAAAATATATCTTAAATTTTTATAAGGAAGCGGAGTTTGAAAAGATCAATATCAAAGTCCTTAGTAAGTTTTAAAAATAAAAATCATTTTTACTAAGGAGAATATTTTCTTACCGGATTCTAAACATTCGGTAAGTTTCAATTTCGGACTGGGAAAAGGGTAAAGTCAGTTTTGAAAATTTTATAAATTTCCAAAGAGTTATATTTTTCAGAGACTCGAACAGATTTTTTAAAATTTGCAGATTTGCCCTCTTGTTTCCAAAATTTGTGGTTTTTGGTTTGATAATTTTAAAATGGGTAACTCTTAAACCGGGAAGGGTTTTGAGGTGATTCTAATTTTCAAATACTTATTAGGACAGTAATAAGTTTTGGTAAAAATATTTTTGAAAAATTTGCAAGTTAGTTACCTCATTTTCAAAAATTATAATTTTGACCCAAAAGTAATTTTTTATCGTTAAAGGCTCATTTCAAGTCGGAAGATTATGATATTTGAACTAAAGGTCCAACATATCATGATAAATAATTAAATAAAACTTTGAGGCACCAGAACTGCCTAAGGTTTAAAAATTACAGTTTTGGACCTTTAAGTTTACAATTTTATATTTTTGGTATCAAGCTTATTCCTTATTGTGTTTTCCGGCCCCGAAGGGTCTCAAATCTTTCAAGTCACTTCATATATATAATTTAGAGAGTCTTTGGTCCAATATTTTGAATTTTCAGTGGAGGCCTTTCACAGTTTTTAATATTTGCACTTTTGACCCCAATTTAACAATAATTGTAAAAATGACCCAAGCTTCGAATTTATTTGTGCAAGTCACAAGTCCAGAATTTCAATAATATATAAAGATTTATATTAAATATTTATAAATTGTTTTTGAACATGCTAGCATCATAAATCATAAAAACACAATAATGAGCATTTTATCAACAATTTTTGCAAGAAAAGAATATCATACTCATCTTTTTTATTTTCTCAATTTCATTAAAACATGAATCTCATATATACTTGCTATATTTCATAAAATACCATATTATCACATGAGCATGCATTTTTATACACTTAATAGAAAGAATGATGTATATTTGTGAAATATTTTTCACCAACCTCATAGTAGTTTTTCGGGGTTGTGGTTAAAAGTGAAGATCTTCTTAAGAATCCAAGCTCTTGGTCCTAATATTCCAAGTTCAGCCCCTATATGTCACCATAACCATATTTTGGTGTTAAAATTGAGTCTCAAGTACAAAGAAAATATATTAAAACCAAATGACTACTTCTTACCTTAATGTCCTCAAGTAGTCTCCAAAAATGAACTTCTTTCTTCAAGTTTCTAACCTCAAACTTGAGCTCTAAAATTTCAATTCCTTGAGTCGAAATTAAGTCCTTAAGTTGACAAAAGAAAAAATACTAAAAAACATAATTTCTCACCTTTTGGCTTGAAATTTTCGGCCCTTAGAGAAGAATGGGAGAAAGTTTTGTGTGTTTTTGTTCAAGTATGGAAATGAGTAGAAGTTGGGGAGTTTCATTCAGTTTTTAGGATTAAAAGTAAAATTTTGGTTCTCTCTCAATCCCCTATGGCCGAAAGTTTACATATGTAGGAGAATTATTTTTGTGTTTTGGTGGTTAATTATGGAAATGAGGATTATTAGGGGGCATGGTGGATGTTTGTAGGGGAAGAAAATGGAATTGATTCCTCCCCCCAAAAGTGCTATGGTCGAAAGTTTACAAGGTAGGGGCTATATTTTTATTTTTATTTTTGGTTTGGTGTTTTATATGAGTTTGTAAATTAGGTGATGTGGAAGATGATGGAATGTGTATAAAGTCTTGTGAGTGGGGAGATGAGTGTATAAAAAAAAGTGTGATGTATAATTTAGTGGAAGATGATAGAGTAGAATAAAATACTAGAATTGATTGGAATTGGAATTTATTTTTCTTTATTTATTGCTCCTTAGCCGTACCACATGCTCCATTTGTTTTAAAGATTGATAAATGATATCATATAATGTCTCTCACTGATCACAAACTACATCCTATTTATTAAATATGATAATCAATTATCTTAAGGTAAATACTACTTATATGAAAGTCATCTAAATATAAGGTATCTAATAATATGAAGGTGTAGGATCGTCACTTATCTTAGATATCGTCTAGAAATTCAACAATGTGTATAAACTATATGAATTAATATAAATCAATTAATGAAATAAATTATAAATATATTAAAATAATGCACTTGAAATAATCATGAGAAAATATTAATGTATCATACTATTCGAGTAACAATGTTATAAAATACGGGGCTTCACATTCTCCCCTCCTTAAAAGAATTTGGTCCCCTAATATAATCATGGATATTTAATTTCAACATTTTTTTTAACCCAAATTCTTTTCCAAGACACAAGGAAATATTTTTATCAAAGTATTCAATTAGTATTAGATAGTTTTAATAGATCATAAATTGTTTGTAAAGCATAAAATTGCATTTCTTTGAAATAGATTTAAGCATTATTTTTTTATGCTAAGAATTTTTTAAAATTATAATAAATATTTGTTAAATTTGAATAATAGATTTGGAGCAAAGATGTTGAGTTTATTGTAATGAATTTCCAAATGATTTTATTTCAAAATCCCAAAACTGAGAAGTTATAATTTGTTTAAATCAAAATAGTAATTTTGCATAATAATATTAAGTTTATCAAAATAGAAGTCGATCATCATGTAATAGTTGGTGAAAGAGACTTAATACAACTATCATCATCATTCTTAAAAATGAAGATAAAAGTTTTATTGTCAAGTACTAAAGAATGAAATTTAAATATCATTTTTACAGAATCAAGTTGTAAAGTGATAATAGTCATCAAATTCAAGTAATAAACATATATCGATTTCATTATCATGTAATTAAGTGACACCAAATCCAATAACATGACATGTCAGGTGAAATAAATAGTGAATACAAGAATAAATTATCGGTGTAAGAACATTAATACTGAATACTATAATACAATATCGGCTAGGCATTTCTGAAATGAATCGTCAAGGGTAGAAAAATATGGGGCCTCATTCTCCCCTCCTTAAAGGATTTGGTCCCCAAATTCTCTTTTGAAATAATTCCTTTCAATTTCAAGACGAGATTCATACCTAATGTATCTATTTATGGAGGATCTTTTATAACCTCAATATCAAACTTATGCGGCCGAGGTGCGCTAACTTCCGATCTAAGTCACGTCAGTCAACTTTAATAGAAGTTCTGTAAAAATATTTCTAACAAACCTTAGGGGTGCTCAAATTTTTATTCTCATTATCACGTAATAGACAATACTTAGGCTAAACACAACAAGAATATGAAAGTAAAGAACAAGAGGTTGGCCTGTATTTGTATAGCTTGTGTTGTTGTATCTTGTTGCTTCAATCCTTTATCTATTTGTATGAGAGGTCTTGAATTTGATTTTTAGACATAGGCTCCTCCTTGGACATTGAAATATGTAAAAAAATGCAAATTAAATGGAGATTATAGCTGTTACAAATCAATCCTTTAAAATCATGAAAAGTTGGCTGATGCGCAACGGATAGTTGCTGATAAAACCCTAGATTGACCGGTTGACCTCTAACAAGGAATTTGAATTATAACTTGAAAAACTAGGGGGTGGACTGGTCCAACAGGGCTTCGACCGGTCGACCAAGGGTTCGACCGGTCGGCACTTGCTTGGACCGGTTGGGCATCCTAGTTTTGTGAGACAGATTGTACTCTTTTGATATTTGTTTCTTCAGGGACAGGTCGATCTCTTGGTTGACCGGTCGACCTCAATGAAAAATCCTTTCGTCTCTTTTCTGTTTCAAAAATCAAATTTTTCAGGCACGGGTTGTTCTCTAAGGCGAGTGGTTGACCACGAAACAGAAGTGTTGTCCAATTTTTGTGAAAAATAAACTTCAAAAAATACTCCAAAAAATTAGTAAAAATATTTTAAATCGATTAGGAATATTTGGACAACATTTACAGACATTGTTTTGGTGAAAAACTCAGTTAAATAAAATCATCAAAATTACGATAAAAATATTTATCTAACAATGTTTTGGGCTGCAATTTGTCGCTCTTGGAACCACTCCTGAATAAGGTTTTGAATAGAATCGAGCAACGAACAAATTGACAATTTCCTCGACCAGTCCTAACCAACTCTGTTGCATTAATAACCTTTGTTGATAACGTGCATGTGCCCACCTTTTCGTTACAGCCCTAACCAACTCCTCGTAAGCCTTTTCGTTAATTGCATTTGAATTAGGCCAATAATCTTCTTGAATCTTTCAGGAGAATAAGTGTATGCACACTTTTGGTATAAGCTCATCACTTGACCTCGATAATTTCTAATATTTTGCCTCAAGTGATATGTGCATATACCATACACTGGCGTCGAGGGGACGGGTATACAATGACAATCGCATTTTTAATACTTTTGTGACGATCGGATACAATAAGCATATTTTCGGACATCCGCGACGTGGTGAGTAATTTCTTCATAAACCATTCCCAGGATTCGTCCTTCTCCTTATCAGCCACACCAAATGCTAATGGAAACATTTGTTCATTGACGTCTTTCATAATCGCAACAAACAACACACCTTTAAACTGGCCCTTTAGGTGTGTGCCATCAACAATAATTACATGTCTACAACACTCACTAAATCCTTTAATTGGCACATGTAAGGCAATATAAACAAACATGAATCTATCATCGTCATCAGTCTCGTGAGGCGCAATTGTACCAGGGTTCTCTTTTTCAACATGTACAAGAATGCAGGCAACATCTCCCAAGACAGTAAGTGGTCACCATGTATGTAGCTGTAAGCACGATGTTGTGATTTCAGTGCTTTGTCATACAAAATATGTACCCCATGTTCAGCAGACAAAATCATTAATAATATCCCTAGGTTTAAGGGATAGTCCCTCCTTTAGTAGACTTGGCACAAACAGGGCTCCAATAATCTTCGAAGGCAACTGTCAAGAAGCATGTCTCTACTTAGTTTCGCTTCACATGTATGAGGTTGTTCGAATTTAGTCACCTTCTAACTTCCTCCTTGGATAGCATTTGCATGAAGTAAAAAGGTGCATCCTTTATTTTTGCAGACTGTCTCATAACTTAAAGTCAAAGACCGTGTTGCTCTATACTCCACACGATGGTGTAGATGGTAGAAGTCCAACTTTGTTACCATTTCTTCCTTGTTTTCAAGCACTGCACCTTTAAATAAGTCACGCTCGATGTTAGGTGGTTCTTGTAGAACGAAAATAGGGTCGAGATACTGATATGACATTCTAGGAACCATCCAAGCATATTGCGATCAAACTATTGAGAGCTCTGTATGTTCAGCGTTCTCATTATCTACTTCGTTGGCATCAATATAAGGTACTTTATAGATTGAAGATCGTCTATTCCGAAGAACATGTTCGTCGTGGTCTCCTATTATGATTTCATTGTTCACATCATTTCCTTCACGGTCATCCAGAACAATATAATCATCTTTTTTTCCATCCAATGTGATTATAAATCAATCGACGGACTAGTTCATTGTCAACATCGTACTTTGGATTGTCATCTTCTTTTTTGGATGTGTCACCATCATTGTCCCCCGATGGAACAAATTTTTTATCTTGTTGGATATGTTCATCAACAAAATCCTGGTCATCTTGGTCATCATAATGGCCACCGCCCCCAAAATCATCATACCGCCCAAAATCATCATTAAATTCACCACCACCATCATTATCATCATCGTCACCATACACATGACCACTACTATTGATTTTCGTCTGATGCTCCAAGATAGGAGATTTACTTGGATAATTATTGGGCACTACATATTGCATAGACGTTGGTTGAGGCTCCAAGGTTCTAGATTTACTTGGACAATTGTTTAGTGTGAGTTTTGCATGTATTTTAGGGCATATTTATGGTTATAATTATTTATAAACATGCAATAACTCATATAAAATGGTATATATTCGCTCTTTGTGGAAAAGGTATTACGCTTTGCTCGTTTTGTAGGAATTTAACGATATTTGGAGTGATTTTGTGACAAATACGAGCATTGTGACCTAGAAGCATCAAGAATCGAGCGATTAAACCCAATTGGAAGCCAATTATATTGAGTCTAGAGTCATAGTAATGATTCGTGTGTCAAAAGAAGCATGGATGATCAAACAACGAGGGGATTTATCTCAAGGAACGTCCAAACGCGTCTGGAATTTCCAGCACTAGCAGGGTTTAGTATTTTAGTCATAACTCTCTCTACAAAATTTATATTGAGCTGATTAAAGTGGCTATGGAAACCTAAGAGAGAGAGCTACAACTCTTATGAAAACCACATAAGCAAATTCGGACGTTTGGGTAACGCACGGGTTGGTCGTGCGTAAGCGCACGGCCCTTGCGCTCTTCAGCAAAAGACAATTTCCTGTGGTACCTAGCACGGGCTGGGCATGCGCTAGGCACACGGCCCGTGCGTCTGTACAGGAAAACAGAGTTTGACAGATTTCCAACTAGATTTTGACCCAAAACGAAGTACAAATAGAAATGGGGCGGCCACAAACAAAGGGACGCTGATTTTTGCCCTAAAAAGCAAAGAAAAAAGCAATCTTCCACCGGAGATTTGGAGAGATCGATCAAGACCGCAACCACACCTTCAAGGATTGAAGATACATTGAGATATCGTCATCATCCTCGAGTTCACTCATTCCATAGTATCCTTATTTTCAATTAGTTAGACATGAACATTAATAATTTGTCTATGGATTATTTCTTTTTTGTGTCTGGCTAAGCACTTTGTGATTCTCGGGTTTGGGAGTATGTTAATGGATATTTTTATTTGATTATTAATTGTAATTAAAGTTTATGTTTTCCAACCCTATTCAAGTACTTTGCTTTAATTCTTGTTTTATCAAAACGCGTTTGGTTTAACTTGTCTGATGTATTGATTCATAATTCTAACCAATGAGTTTCAATACTAGATCTATGAGTACTTGACATGAATATCTTGCATGATTGAGAAGTCTGTGAATATTCGTGAGGCTTTATAATCTTTTGAACTTTTGGGAGTTGGATATCTCATGTTGAGTAGAGATGCTAGCATAGATATTCCAATCAACGCTTTTACATGCATCTCGAGAGAGAGGGTAAATTACTTTTGTGATTGGTCTATAGGGAAGAATATGTTTAACTTTGGTTTAATTAATCTGATAATAAAAGGGGATATTAACTGAAACCATAACCCAGGAATCCATTCATCATCTTGATCTTTCAATCATTCTTTACATTGTTGTTTTAGGATGAATTTCTGCTTTAGTTTATAAAACCAAATCACTCACTTTCGATCGTCTAGATAAAAATAAGGCTATTATAATCCAGTACTTAGTACATTGATTTATTAGTCCCTGTGGATTCGACCTTGCTAACCCTATTCTATAAACTGCACCGTACACTTGCGGTGAAGCTAAAAAATAAGGCGAACAACAATTATCGGGCACAACATGTTTCATATAGGTTGGCATATACTGTGGTGGACCAAGCATATAATTGATGTCATAGTGAGAATTATATGGATTTACGGGCATGAATTGACTGTCGATACCATAAGAATAAGATTGATGTAGGTCCCAATGGGTAATGTGTAAGGTTTAGAAAGGGGGATTGAATAAACCTTACCAACTTTTCGACTTAGTCCTTTTAAAATATTTTAAGAGTTAACTCAAGTCAGCTAAGTCCTTGAGATACAACTAGGTTGGCTTACACAACAAAGTTACCCACTCAACAGACTCAACTGAGCTGTTGATAGTATAATTTAGTTATTTTCAACTAATACTTAGAAATTCAGTTGATTTGGTTTTGTCAGTGGAAGATTTTTCACCCTTATGAATTTAAGCACGTTTTTCAACACTTGTTTTAGCAATAGTTATTATCATCAGAGTTTAGCAAGTTTAACTTATCAGCAGTTATAAAATAAAGCATGTAATAGAGTGTGCTGAAAAGTAAAATGAACACAAGCAATTTATAGTGATTCGAGGATAAGGTAATTCCTCTAGACCACTCTTCTCCAACTCCAGGAGGAACCCACTAAGTAACTTAAGCTTGGTTACAAAGTAGTTATCAGTCCGAGATAGCTTTGATCACACAGCCTACTGCTCCTGGGACTCAGCTTCTTCATAAAACAGTTGTCCTGTTACATCAGCCTCCTTCAAACCCTTGGACTTGATCACTTACCCTCCAACAGGTTAAAAGTACTGGTTCGAACTGGAACCTCACTATGTCTCCTTCAACCTTGGAGAGTAGACCCCTTTGTTCTTAAAAACAGTTTTTCTCTTCAAGCGATGAAGTAATCTTTCCTTTCGAGTGTGTTGGATTGAATTCTTTCGAAATTAGGCTTGAGGATTTCTTTGAGAAGCTTGAGAGATATTGCAGGTTATTATATTGCTTGCTTGTATGCTTGATAGTCTGTGAAATTTGTAACATTCTCTCACTTGATTCATCTACCTTTTATAGTGCACATTTGAAATTATGTTCGTTGAAGAGATAGACATAAATTTTAAATCATAGTCGTAGGTTATTGGCTTATCTTGTCTTGCAGCATTGATGTGGATCGTACAATGAATTAAATGCTCTGCAGCCTTTCCTTAATCTCTGCAGGTCTTCAGGTACATTTCATTGGTTCCTTGCTTTTTGCACTCTTTCAGCAAAACGGCTTTATTGCAGGCAGCTTGACACATGCCTATTTCCAACAAAACATTGACTTGTCTTGACAACGGATCTCTTTTATCTTTCTTCAAGTCTTGTCTGCTACATACCCCTTTAACATTCGATTCCAATCATTGGAATGACTTAGTTGTCAGTCAGCTGACTGGGACAGTTTTTTTGTCACTTGACTGAGTCTTCACTTCACTTCACACAGCTGGGTATTCTCTTTGATCTTCAGTCGAGTCTTGTAATCTTCAACTTTGCTGACTTCAACTCAGCTTATACAACTCTATCTATTACAAGTTGAATTACATAGAAAATGGGGTCTCAACTTCCTAATCTAAGTTTTACATGGTATCATCAAAATCTAAACATAAATTTTCCCAACAATTGAGCGGACATGAGGTTCATAAAACCATTTGGATTGTGATTTCTGGTGTACAAGATCCCCACCATCCCATGATCTTTTGGTTGCAAGGTCACAAATATTTGGGGATCTTTGAAAATTTCAGCTACTCATCGAAGATCTCAATCACACATAATCAAAGACTTAACCTCAGAACCACCACCAGTTGGCATTAAACAGTGTAATTTGTATTCACATAATCGTCGATCACCATTTACAACGTTATGAATAATATCCATAAACACAGTATATGATATTGTCCACAATAACGTAAAAACGAATACTTCTTCACCATTCCAATAGAAACTACCATCTCAAAAAACACTGTGGACAATTATGACTTTATCATCCTCCATCTGAAACCAACACCAATAGATTATCAAATTAAAGAATCGAAAAAAAAATAAAGGTTGACATGTAACTCGACATCGAGTTACAAGTAACTTAAAAATCGTCTAACTCGATGTCAAGTAACATGTGACTCGATAACTCGACATTGAGTTAGATGTCGAGTTACACTGCAGACTGGTTTTCAAAGTCAATTTTGATCTAGTTTTATCAAGTCTATGGTTTTCAAATCTGGTATACACCCAACCCCAAACTAACTACGATACTGAAATGAATAAAGGATAAGCTAGAGAACAAAATGCTTACATTATTTCGAGATTCCGTCGAAAAAAATGGCTCGCCAAAAAATATTGTGCTAGAACAGAAAGTGAGAGAGAGAAAGTGAAAATGGGAAAGAAAGGAAGGTGACCTAATGTAATATACTTAAAGGGTATTAATGTCATTTGTTTGATCAAAATGACTAAAAAACATGCATTTACAAAAGATTGCTATTTTTTCATTTTTACATCATGGAAAGGGCCATTTTGACCCATTTCCACGTCAAAATATGTACTGAAATTCCATTTTGTAGTAAAGAATTCATATTGGCCATGATATAACAAAAAAAAAATTACTCTTTATTAAGTTGTTTGATGCATAAAAACGTACACCAACATACAAAATCACTATAAAGTACCAAGAAAGTTGTTAAGATGATACGTCACACCTTCTTTTCGTGTTTTTTTGTTGTGGGGATTGCTGAACCAATGCACAAATTGGATGTTTAGCCATTACTATTATAGCAACATTTGAAGAGTTATAGCATAAAATCATCTGATCATGTGTAATATAATTTACCTACATGTAATTCGATATTAAATGTACTATGTGCTAACATAGAGGGCAAAGTACAAATCTAAACTATCTGAATTTCAGCTTCAACTCCATATTTGCTCTGCAAAATAGAAATTAGTCTTCAGAACTTGTTGCATCTTTAATGGCCCCAGTACATTCACCCTGTACCATGGAGAAATTCAGGATGTATTGATTTCTTAGTTAATTCAAGAAAAAGAAAAAAAAAATTGAAGTAATCAAAGGCAGTTAAATTTTGAACTCATAATACCTTCCACCCTGGAATGGCATTTACTAAAATGTTTACATACTTCTCCATTGCCTTATCTCGGCTCATGTTGCCCAGCTTTTGCCAGGCATTCCTGTCACACATTACAAACAGTTAGTTCCATTAATCACTCAATGTGTCCTTTTCCCGTTTATAGCTATTATAATAAAAGAGATAATTGCAAATATAAACTACCTCTAAAATTTAGTCGAATTACAAAAAAAAAATCCAGTTATCTTTAAAAATTACAAATGGTCGTTTGAGGTATTACAAATACTCTAGAGGTTTGTGTTTGGTTTGCAATTTACTTCTCAATAGGTGAAATTTTTTTAATACACAAACATATGTCAAAAGATATTTGTACTTTTGAAAAGTAACTAGTTAGGGATTTTTTTTTTTTTTTTTTTTTTTGGGTAGTTAGGTAGAACCTCAAGCTAGTAAAACGAGAGCAAAAACATATCAAACAACAACTAATAACCTCCAGTAAACAAATCATGATCTTCTATTATACATCCTACCGCATCCTCTATTCCATTATCTTAATTATCTGTCATTTTTTAATTAGCAAAGAGGATCATCTATTTCATTTAGTGTTTCATCGTCTATTTTAGCGGTGTCAATATATGCTATGTATACACGATGACATCATATTTGTACACGCGACATTTACACAATTCACGATAACATATGATGAAACACTAAATGGAATAGAAGATCTCAAATATTTAACTAGTACTACGCTATATAATAAAATTTCCTACTCAAATTGGCCGGGCCACATGAATTTAAGATAAAACCAATCTATAATTAAATTATAAGTACTAATTCTGGAAAAAGAGGTAAAATTTCAAATAAGTTACAATTTCAAGAAACCATAACAGCTCATATCAAGAAACTATTTCTTTAAAACGAGATAAAAGTTTTAATTGTGTTTTTTTTACCACTGTGCACGAGCCGAAAAATTCAATGCCATAGGCTGTGATCCATGTTGACAAACCCCTTCAAGAACAAGCTTTTGAAGGGCATACAATTCCAACTTCAAATCTCCATCAATCTTATCAGCATTCCTCTTATAACTCATAAAAACCACTGCTTCACCAAATTTTTTCTCTAATTCACTCCTCTCTATTCCTTCCCAATCATCAATTATTTCATTTTCCCCTGTCTTTTCACTAACATTGAAAAGCCCACTGCAAAAATTATCAGAACTGGCATTTTCTTGGATTTCTGCTTCTTCTTCTATAATTTCTTCAAAAACTGCCCTCTTAAAACTCTGATCAGAAGCCACACTTTTTTCCTCTTCTTGATCACAAATTGCTCTTGATGATTGAAAAAAATACGGCCCATTTCTAATTTTGCTTTCAATTTTTCTGTTTTCTTGAACCGAATCAAGATTTTGGACGATTAAAAACACTAGAACAGAGAAGCCCACAACGCACAGCATCAAAATATCCACCGCATCCATGTCACAAAGTTACAACTGTCAAAAAAAAAAACAGGGCAACACAATTTTTGGGACCTGTTTTATACGTAAAAGAAAAGAACAGAACTCGGAAATTAATTTGATAAAATGAAATGGGATTTTGCAGAACAAATAAAAGTATATTCGGATGAGGGATTGTTGAAGGGTGGACCCACATGTTGGTGCTAAGTTTCACAAGAATGTGCAAAAAAGAGTTGTCCGAAAAATACTTTCAAACGATCATCACTCTCTGGGTCGGTTGTAGTGTCCTAGTGTTAGTAGACTACCTAATGCATGCACATTGCCCAAATTTGAGAATTTTATCTTTACCTTTACTTCTTATGTTATTATTAACAATAACTTTGGCTATGTTCCTGTTTCTTGTCTTACAATGTTTTGCTTTCTTGTGTGTAGCTCTACCTTATTCTCAGGACTTTCTCATAGCTCCTCTGTATTCTTTTCCAATCATAATTTATTGTAGTTTAACATTTGTACAACTTAGGCATGTGACTTGAGTTCGATTCTCACCTAACTCTCTCACTTCCTATGATTGTAATCAAAAAGGGAAATATATTGATTATGAATAATACTTTGAATCAACCTTGTGCATCGTGGTCGAGGCTTGTGATTATTGGTCCAGGTTCGATCTCATATGAGTGTCAGCGTGTGTTGTCTCCCCAATTTGTTTGTACCACTAAAAAGACGAATACTACTTTATAAATTTTATCATAATGTAAAATAATTTGTTGGTATTGTTGATTATGAACTTAATTATTTTTGTAATTACAATAAAATTAGTTTACTATAAATTAAAAACATACCAGAATAAAAAGGGGAAATGCAAAACTAGTCCCATAACTATATGGGATCTCCCTTTTTATTCTGTAAATATTGTATGAAGTAAA
The DNA here is from genome assembly GCA_016081115.2 of Rehmannia glutinosa. NCBI lineage: Eukaryota > Viridiplantae > Streptophyta > Magnoliopsida > Lamiales > Orobanchaceae > Rehmannia > Rehmannia glutinosa. The sequence goes on from JABTTQ020002251.1 coordinate 222,699, forward strand.
TAGTAATATTGATCTTGTAAGTTATCTGGTCCCGATTGTCGTAATTTGGGTCCCGTGATTTTTGTGTTGGTATATGAAGGATGTTTCTATCTTTCATTTATTTTTAAATACCCTTGAATGCCAAAGTACATAATATTTCGGGGCTAAATTTATCACATCCAGAAAGTGTAGGACTAAAATTGTCATTCCCTGAAAGTTACACTAAATTTTGTGGTCAAAGTCAGATTAACCCAAACCTCAGGGTGAAAAAAATAATAAACTGTACATCTATATATTTTCACAATTTTGGCCACGGGTGATTCGCTGCTGTTGTTCGGCGCCCTCCTCCGCTCTCGACCAACCGAAGGGAAAAGAAGAGTCAATTTCTAGGGTTCCATAATCTAAACATTTTCTGATCATCAAATTGAAAAAAGGTTGCCGAAAATATGGGTGGTGGTAATGGTCAGAAAGCCAGGATGGCTCGTGAGAAGAATTTGGAGAAATCGAAAGCTCCAAAAGGTTCTTTTCCTGTTCTTTTGATTTCTTTGTTTGAATTTATTTTTTGGATTTTTTTCCCGTTGTTGCTGGGTTTCTGATTTCCCCGATCTGTGCAGGAAGCCAGCTTGATTCCAACAAAAAAGCCATGAATATTCAGGTATCCATTCTTTACAGTTGTGGGTTCAATTACTGATAGACGTTGAAGTGATCTATGTGTGAGAGGGGTAATTTTTTTAGTTGATAGATTGATCTCGTTTAATTTAATGTCATTTCATTTATTTAGAATGATATTTTTGTGAACTTTGATGAAATACTGCGTGAAGAATGTTTTAGTTTATTGCCTCAAAGAACTTATACTTTTCTTTTTACTAATACTGCCTCTGTTTAATCTGGAAGCCAATTTTACTAGTTTATTATTTGTCTTTTGTTTCATTTGTCTTTTGCATAACTTCTGCTTATATTTGTTCAAATGAAGGCATAACTAACGATAAAAGATTAGCTTTTGGTTTTTGATTGCTCAATTTTTCTCCTAAAGAAGCACAACAAATTTCGAGCCTGCATCTGCTGTATTTTCTAGTGGTAGTAGGGAACCCCCTAACGATACGTACAATCTTTGCCCATTTTGGTTTCTCAAGAGTTAGTTAGTTAGTTAGATTGCTCTATAGATACAGGTGTAGACTTAAGACTGATTTCTTGGTGCACGCACTCACACAAATAATGATGTAGTGCATGCAATTGGAAAATTTTATTAAGCACTTGGAGAAGTTGGCATGAAAGCTGTGGCTTTGATTGAAGAAGCCTAAGTCTTCATTGGTTTCCAAAATTCCCTGGCCAGTCTTGACTATTGAAACATATTGGCAGCTTTTGGGTTTCTGGAGTACTTTTCATTTTGAATCCCTGGCAGAAGGTTTTCCTTAGTTGGATAGTCATAACTGTAACTTTTGAGTTTTGGCATTTAAAAATGGTCTTTTTACTTTCTTTCTTGCATTGGAATGTCTGAGTGACATTGAAAGAATGTGATGAAAAGCGCTTTTTGGCCCAATTGAAGGTTTCTGTGTTAGATCATTGTGAGTTGTGATTGCCTTGGGGGTTTTACTACAGAACAAGCTGTCAGGTCTTATTAATTTCTTGCTTAGACTTTTAAGTATTTGTGGTATCATAAGACGTTACATATGTTCATTTAGTTTTACGGTTGACACATGGAATTCATTTCTGCCTCTTTAATATCATGATTCATTTCCCCCTCTCTTATACTTTTTCGACACCCTACTCACCTGAGCTTCTTAACAGAGCTGCAGCTACAGCTTTTTTTGACTTTTAATCATTTCTGAAATCTTTTACATTGTTCGTGAGCCTCTCGTTCTGCATTCAGCATGTTTTATAAATTTTGATTGTTTTTGGATATAGATTGTTATTTGTTGGTTTCGCCTTCTGTTGAAGACCAACTTGATAGTGTTATTCTAAAAGAAAGTCAAATACTAGATTAGCACTAGATGCAGCCTTGGTGGGAACAACTGTAGTCAAATATTCAAAAGTTGAAGTGGGTCTTTGAAGGCCGATTTAGCTAGAAAAAGGAGAGAAAAAAGTGGGACATTGCGTAAGCAGCTTCAGAGATTGAGTTGTTTTGTACTCGGACATGCCATGTTTGACTACGCTTGAAAAGTTACCTCTGTTTGGACACAAACGATAATAGTTGAAGATTTAATTGAAATCAAATTAGTAGGCGGCTATTAACTAAAAGTATGGTTTATTTATGTGGTTTCCTGCATTTATATGGCGTGGGATGGTAAAATGTGTAGTGTCTTCAATTTGTAAATAAGGGGCTAATTTCACAACTCTTACTTTGACCAACAAAGCTATAGATCAACTTTATCATTACCCTACCTATTGAACGAAGAATGTGACTGGGAAAAGAGAAAGTGAAATGGTTACGACTTATTCTGGTTGTAGGATTTAGTTTCCCTAGAAAGTTTTGATAAGATTTCACCATTGAATCGCAAGATAATATGTATTTATCGTATTTCTCAAATCTTGGGGAGAATTATAGTTTCTTTGGATTAACGAAATGAACATGACTTTCTTGTCAGAAGAATTCTGTTTATCTAGAGAAGATGTATTTTCACTAGATTCTCACTCTTGGTGCAAAAGTGAAGAAATGTTTTTCTCATTTCTTTGACTGCATTCGTTGTCTGGAGCAATGTGAAAATGTATTGGTGTTTTTCCTACTATATGACATTCCTTTGTTTTGGGCTTTCTTCTAATACCCCTAATATTTGTGCGAAGCCTGAAGCTATTGCTCTTAGACGATCCTCCCCTCACTTCTTAATCTGAATTAAGAATTTCAGACATTTATTTTAGATAGTAACCGTGTTATTATATTTAATTGATTTGTTTTGGATGATGGATGCAGTGCAAGGTGTGTATGCAAACATTCATGTGCACTACGTCAGAGGTAAAGTGCAGGGAACATGCTGAAGCAAAGCATCCAAAAGCCGATGTGTATGCATGTTTCCCTCATCTGAAGCAGTGATTTTGTGTAGAACACAAAATCAGAAAATCCTGCAAAAAGTGGCGCTTGTGAGCATTTAGTGTGTTTCATCCATTGAATTTGATGGTTTGTTTATAAGGTTAAGAGGAGTTTGTGGAATGTGCTTGTGTTTTTACTACTTTCGTAAACGACTTGTGTCAGTGTGTATTACTTTGAAAGATGGTTATAAATTTATTTGCACCTATCACCCACCTTGTGGGGGATCTATCTCCTAAGGGAACTTTCTGTCATTTGTGTTACAAAATTGAACTGTTTATTTTAGATTTTGATTATACATTTCAAAAATTACTTAAAAGTGAAAAAGTAGACTTCCTATTATGGAGTTTCAAATTTAGGCCTATATTTTGATACCCACTTTTTTTTTTTTTATGTGAAGGTTAAATTCCTCTGATGGATTTAGATTTTCTATTCACTTTTCTATTTCACTTTGTATTCCACCATTCAAATGAATGAAACATGTCCATGTTCTTGCTTTGTGAAGATGTGTTGTTAGGTGCTCCATTTTCTTTTTCCATTGAGGCCAAACCTAAACCTTTGCTTTATAGTTGTCCATACACTGATAAGAGATTTATGGATTCTCGATAATAGATGAGCTGTGGTGGTCACCCTGGACCGCCGATGACTTATGCCTGGGGTTACTCTACCACTGAGCTAAGGCAAAAAGGGCTTACGTCAGTCATCCAAGATGTCATTCATCCAAATAGAGCTAAGGCTAAAAGGGCTTACGTCGTCATCCAAGATGTCATTCATCCAAAAAAAAATAAAAAGTGGAACATAAAATCTATTTCCTGCCCAATATACTTTTTGATCTCTTATTAACAGAATTTTGACTCAGAAATATAAGCAAAAAGGGTATGAACATAACTTCCAAGATGTAAAACTCATAGTTAAATGAAGGGCAAGCAGATGCATTAAGGCCTGTGCAAAACCAACTTATTCAAACAATGAAATCAAAGCTCTACAGACACGATTACAAAACTATACTGCTGAGTTTTAAAGTTGAGTAAGAGCAGCAAAAAGAATATTATGCCGATGAACCCTTGATTCAAAACAAAGGTGTAGATAAATGATACAAGTGCAATCTTAAAATCCTGCCCAACTAGGGGATAAAATGGTACATATGTTGAACTACAATAAAAGTTTCTCTGATGTAAGGAACACGTTCACAGGCTATTGTGTCCGAGTCCGGCTATTTTCTACAGCCCGCACCTGCGAGAAATATGGGTGGGCCTACGAACGCAGGAAGAACAATGTACTTAGTATAGCAATAAGAGAAGAAAAAACTGAAAAGAGTGGAAAAAAAATAAATCTAAACATAGTATGGAAAAACAAGAATCAGTTAACAAGGCAACAAACACTACCATGGCTTCTTTTGCTGTGAGCCTATCTTGATGATCATAGCGCAGGAGTTTGTCGAGGAAATCTATGGCCTGCAACATTGAAACAAGAAAGTTAAAACACTAAAAAACAAGCCGATTCGTATGTTTGACAAGTAAAACTAGAAATATAGGAGAACCACTGAAAGAAAATATCAAACTCATGACCTCCGGTGACACAAGATGCTGATTATCTGCATTGATGAATTTTGACCATGGTTTCCTGCTGTGCCTGTCAAATTAAAAGGGAATCAACTTTAAGATAGATGCACCAGAATTGAGGCACATTTACATTTTCATTAAGCATGTTTTTGTGAGACACTTTTACCATAAAGAGAGAAGCTACTCCAGGAAGAACTCTCAAAGGTGTCTTTAGAATTAATTACAAAAAATATCTTTGAAGTTCAGTCCAATTACACAAAAAAAACAGGTTAATTTTAAAATTACAAAAAAAAAAAAAAAAAAAAAACTGACAGTTTGTTTATATCTTACAAATTGCACCTCCAAGAGGGGAGTGTTTTTTTGTTAAGCAAATACAAACCTCGATGGGGGTGTTTGTAATACCTTAAGGGTTATTTGTAATTTTTCAAAGATAACTGGATGATAAGTGTCTTTTTATGCATGTTTTATATGTGTATTTGAGTAGAAATTGAGTTATTTTGTTGTTAGTTTCGTTAGTTTTTGATTGTATATTGTTCATACTAGTGTGAGGTGCTTTTATTGGTGTAGATTGACCATTCGGGGCTAATTTTGGTGAATTTTGGACCATGGATTCATGTCAAAACATACCGGGGGGTTTAAGGATGCAAAAACGCTCGAAATCCCAAGCCAAACGCATCATTTCGGGGCCTTTTTAGCCGAACACGGCAAGGGGGTGTCGGGCAACACGGCCATGTTCAAACAGGGCGAAAAATCACAATTTTTAGGCTTGGACAGCCTCGAACACGGCCATGTCGTACAACATGGCCTGGCCGTGTCGTACGACATGGCCATGTCAGACCAATTTTCAGCAAAATTCAAGCAGCACGGCCAGGGCGTTCCGGGCGACATGGCCGTGTCCGGGGCACCTTTTTGCAACTTTTCCATGCGAAAATTATGGAACACTCACCAACCAAGCTTTTTGACAACTTTTGAGCACATTTACACCTCATTTTGTTGTATTAATTCCTTACTTTCCCACATGATCACATGGAAATAATGATCCCAACAACCCAACTCATAAAGTTGAGCATTAAACTATCAAAAGATGACAATTATTAAGGAATACTTTCTCCAAAATAATGTCTATAAAAGCCAAGAGTATGGGTTGAAGGAGAGTTTCATTCATTGATATACATAGAAATCAGATTTTAGGGACAAAAGTTCATATTTTGGAGAGGAGAAACATATATTGTAGTAAGGAAGAGAGTTAGAAGGTTTGGATCACCATGGAGAGGCGCTAAGGCACAAGGATTGAAGATCGCTCGGAGAAGAAGATGAACTCCACCACTTCATCATCATACTTCCAACAGGGGAGTCTTCTGTTGGTTTTGGAAGTTTTAACTTCAAGTATTCATATTGATTTCGAAAGAAACTTCTTGTTTAATTGTTGTTTTCATTCTCAAATCCATCATGAGTTAAATCGCTAGTGTTTGAATGTGATGAACCCTAGAACTTATTTGTGATCATTGGTTTGAATGTTTTAATATATTTTCTTATGTTTTTATGCGAGTCACTTATGTTATGCTTGTTTATTCGAATTGGTATATGCGCAATATTGATTTGAAGTTTATTTTTCACCGGGAAATCGAGAGATTCATGGTGAAATAGAACCAACATAAGTGAAAGGAGTTGCATGCAATCCTAGATATAGGGCGACATAAATCTTCCGGATTAGGGTCAAACCTAATATGGGAATTCACAAATCGTTAATGCAATCTTAGGGGTTTTAACTAGAAAGAGATTTCAGTTAATCAACTTGAGGTTAGGAGTTTTTCGCCTTGAGAAAGGGTTTAACTTAATTTAGGAATGCCTACGGTCCATGAAGCATGAAAATATGTTAAGGGATGGTTAAAACTTAAGGGTTATGGTTGTATTTATTTTGGTAAAATCACAAAGACGTTCTAGAGGGATTCACATTTAAGCATATTTATATCCAACATCTTTCAATCCGAGTGTATCTGATATCTTTCGGGTTCTTAGTTGCCTCTTCCACTTTTATTTGCTTTTGTTTTATTTTTATTTTGCAACAAACTATTTGACGAATTTGTAGGCTAGATAATAAAAAGACGGTAATTACTAGTAATCATAATCCTCGTGGGAATGACACTCGATACTTGCTTAGCTTTGCTATAGACGATAGGTGCACTTGCCTAGGCCGTTTTTAGGAGTAGCTTTCGAGCCGTCACTGGATTTTTGTAATTAGGCTGAATCTCAGGGTTCGTTTTTGTAATTAACCCTTTTTTAATAATTATTCAATTAGTTTTGGTAAGCTTGATTTTAAATTAGAGTTAGTTGTTGCTCGTAGCATACCTCCCAACAAGAGCTTCAAGTTGAGGATCAAGCTCCAAATGGTATTTATGTAAATAGGCATTCAACTCATCAGTTCCAAGTACCTGAAAGAACAACCTGATATCAGATACAAGATTAAAAAGGCAATTGTTGTGCACTTTCATCAATTTTGTTTTGACTGAACTACATGTAGACAGCTACATTATATAAATCTGCCTTCGTGCAATTATATACATCAGTGAACTAACACTAAATGAACATTGCATTTCTACCATATGAACCATTAGTACAAAATGTCTTAACTTATTTATTTATTTGGTGCACTTTAATGTGTCTACCAGTTTGAAACCAACCTTTTGTCAGAAAATCTATCACAAGTGGAATATCAACATATTTAACTATTTAGAGGAACATAATTGCATAATAGAAAGATTATCTAAGGTTATTGCTTGCACACAAGCCAAAATTTTGTTACCTTAGCTATTTTCACTAGTTGATCTTGGTTATCATGTCCGTAAAAGAAAGGCTCCTTGCGAAAAATCTACATTAAGACAAGGAAGTAATATGAGGACACGAAAAACAGGTGGCAAGTGAAGAAAAACCGAGGACACTGGCCCCTCAAATCCCTCACCATTCCTGCAAACATGCAACCAAGGCTCCACAAATCCAAAGAATAGTCATAATCTTGCAAGTCAACAAGAAGTTCTGGACCCTTGAAGTACCTGAATGAAAAGGGAAAAAGAGCTTTACATACTGAGAGATAAGTTAACCTAATCTTACAGTAATGAGGACAAAGAAAAAATGGAAATGTCCCGCTTGAAAGGAAGAAGGAAAACAAGAACAAATTTATTCTTCCAGAAAGCATCAACCTCAAGACACTCTGTCAAAGGTATTCTTGAAACAACTACAACCTTTACTCAAGTAAGTTCGAATTTGGTAATGAAATAAAGGATGCCTATTTTTTTACCAACCAAACCGGCACCTGCCGTAGTTGATTTCTTAACAGTCCTACCATGCATGACCTACAACAGTCAGTATGAGTTATCACAGACATGTACTTTCATGCCTACGAGACAGGGATGATATGGTACATGATAAATATTACTCCAGTTTAAGACTAAATCTAAAATCAAATTCAGGAGAGAAGAAAGCATTGGATAAGAATGTGCAACTTCAATATGCTAATAAGTATCCCCTCAAAGAACCAATTCAAAACTAGTTGTGGACAGGTTTATGTTGACATCTGAAGTTCAAATGTGAATACATGAAATAAACAAAAAGGGAACAGACATATGGGCGAAAAAACTACAATGTCTGAAAAATGGACAAATGGTTGTGGAGTATCTGAGTATGTGCAGTGTATCTGCATTTAACACCCAACAGTTTAGTCTAATGTAGTATGTAATAGATAAATCACTCAACGTGCAGAAAAATCACAAAACAAGAGGTCCAGAGAAAACATGCTAAATAGAAAAGGCAAACGTCCAGGTGAACACATGCAACGATATTACGATAGAAACCTTGTATGTGCATGATAGAGAAATTATGCTTTTAAGAGATAACGACTATAGGGTATGTGCAGTGTATCTGCATTCAACACCAAAACAAATTCATCTAATCCAGTACTTGTTGACATTCAGCGATTGGAACAACCACACATAAGATACAAAATTCATTGAAAAAGCCACTCTCCAGGTCACAGGCAACCATAAAATCCTTGTCAGTGGATGCTAGAGACAATTGTGTAGTTAAGATAGTTAGATATTACCTTGAAGCAACACGGACATTATACTCCTTTCCAGGGTGGTAAAATTCTGCAAGACCCCAATCAATCAACCGAAGCTTTCGCAACTCATGGTCTATCATTACATTGTGAGGCTTAACATCTCTGTGCATTATTCCCTGTGAGTGACAGTAATCTAATGCCTGCAGGAGCAATAAGAAATTTTAGTCTCCGGACTACTATAAGATATTTATCTCACATATGAATGACTCATTTATAAATAATACATATTCTCTCAAATCATTATTAGTAAACTTCAAGTAAACTATTAATGAATCAGTCAATCCAACACCTTTTCTACAGAAACTTAGCTTTTTATGTAAACTCATAAAGAAGTTTTAATAAGAAATATAGGTTTGTAATTTGTTTCACCTTTTTGTCATCTTTTGATCCTATAAACCCTTTCTCTCTTTATTCCCTTGAAAACATCTTGAAATTCTTCATTGCATAAATCAAAAGAAAGATATGGCATTATATTAATAGGAATAGAATGGTTTTCAACTTTTTCCCCTATAATAAACCATTACAGAGATTCCAACAAAAAACAAGTACAAGAAGACTACATTCTTATCCAGGTTTTTTGAAGACAAGAGGAAAGGCACTGAATTTCGTAAAAACAAGATGCTATTGGGTTAAAACAAATCTGTAATCCATAATATTATCTAGTTATTTTAGACAATTTGAAAGGTCAAAAGAGAGCATATCAAAAGTTAGCATTAACAAAACACTTACATCTTGTAGATGAGAATTTATTTACTGCATGTTATCCTGTCTGAAAAGTGATAGAGCTATTGTGGGTTAAAAAAGTAAGGCTTAGGACCTCTTAAAACAGAAAATTATTTTTCCTACTCCGGCAGATGAAAGGAAATGTTTGATGTACATATTAGATCTAGTGTAGAATTAAGATATAGAACTTAATTTAGTTAACCTGAAGTGAATTTGGATTATCACCGAAAGGCGAAAGATGTGATTCTAGTATTTTGTTTATTCATTTATATTTCACAACATTCCACAGAATTGCATTATATGTCTTTTAAGTTCGCATCTCTCACATATAAAGCTAAATGAAGCCTATATACTATGTCTACTTCCCCTGTCAGTGAATGTACTCCATGCTCTTTAGTCATCCATTTGAAAGAAACCATCACAGCAAGACATCCAGTTTTACCATCTCAGCGCAAACAATTGCACATAAACTGGCACTCGGCCTAAACCTGATATGACCCTATATGTTCTTATTGTGTATCATAACACAAGTTAGGATGTGTGTGAGATTTACTCCACTCTATATCTCTTTAACTAATTATTTTCTACATAGAAGGGGGACTGTAGTGGGGATACGAGACACATCCTGAATTCAGCAAGTTTATTTGAAATTAGTCATTTCTAAGAATCAGTAATATAGTTGCTGCATTGTCAATGATTAGAGGTGTTATGTAATGATTCTTATTAAACAAAAAGTGAAACAGAAGAATAGGTAAACTGTCTCAGCCAACAATGAGATTGAATGACACATCCTCTCACCTTGAGGAGCTCATATATGTAGTAACGTATGTCATAATCCGTCAATGTAGGATACAGAACTTTGAAATCTGTACTATTCACAAATTCAAATATCAAGCTAGGAGTTTTGGAGTGCTGATCTCTGACAATGTCTAGGAGTTTGACAATATTTGTTCCCCCACGTAAGTTCTGCAGTATTTTGATCTCTCTCTTTATCTGCATAGGACCACAGAAGATAAAATTGCAAAATATGCTCACCATTAATCAGTTCAGGTGCATCTTGAGCAATCAATACATAGGGACATCCGAATATCTTAAGTATTTCCACATTTTTCATTCAATATTATAGACTTTGTAAGTGCATAAAAATATATAAGAAATATTTATAGGATAAAAATATGTCACTAACTGTAGAAGATATCAGAATATGTGATCAGGACTAATCTGTTCGAGTTCATGCAAGAAATCAATAGATTCAATACATGAGTAAATTCAACAATGTTGAGTCTCCCAAATTTCATTCAATAAAAGTATCCTTTGATCAGTGCAGGAAAAAATGCCTTTTACAGGTAATATTGAAGTATAGCAACCTTGGAAAGTAGTTGGTAAAACCAAACCATAGAAGACAAAATCACCTTTCACATTTATTAACCAGTATTTGTATTGACAACAAGGCCTTTATATAAGTTTCTCTTGATATTAACTAGCTTCCAGTAATTCTCTAGGCTCTAGATAGGAGATTGTTTTTATGTTTTTCAAATTACCTTTTTCTTCTTAACAGGTTTCAGAATCTTGATTATGCACCGCTCATTGTTGTTGACATTTATACCTTCAAAAACTTCACTGTACTTCCCCCTTCCAACTTTGCGGACAAGCTCATAATCATCCTGGTCGCTGAAAATGTAAAAGAAATTTATACTGAGGCATTGGTTGCCAAAAATGGAGAACAAAACTTTTAAGCCTTAGTATCACACAGTTCTTTACTATTCAAACACAAACACTTTTACCACCCTCCAACAGCTTAAGCATAAAGTACATAATGAGATAGTAGTAAAGTGAGATTTAGCCAAAATGGGTCACCCATTATGTTCATAAAACAATAATTACATGGAAAAACGCAAGTTGTCACGAGTGACTTTACTTTACAAAAAGAAACTACATGAAAGGGAGCACTATCAAAGATGACATACATAATGATTAATGAATGATAAGTCATAATGGCACACCTTTATTACATTATTCTTTCTGCTTCAAAAATTGTCTCAACACTCAGTTTTTCTTTTTTTTCTCCTCTCTTAATTTTCTCACCCATTCTTACATTCTTCGTTTGCTTCGGGAATTGCCTGGACACTCTTCTCGTTTTTTTACCTACTCCTATGAACTCAAGAAACAACGATCAAGTTCAAGTATTTCGAGCTTAAATTTTAAAAATTGGCAGTAAAAACAAAAAATATTCGAAATTTACAAATTCCTTTGAGGATTCCAATGCATTTAACTAACAATATTTCTTCAGGTACTATGTAGTTTTAAGGTTCAGGATTCAAATTCAGTACTAAATCATACTGTCAGCTAATCCATACTCCATTCTAAATTCATCAATTATCACAACTCACAAGTTAACAAAATTGATGAGGGATTAGGGAAGTAAATAAAGAATTAATGATCAAAAACAGCTCCTTACCCCCACTGGACGGTGAGATTTTCATAATCCCAGTATTCCTTGGGGCGCAGCACATTTACTTCAGAATAGACCCGCGCTTTCGACATCCCCGAGCTGTAGATCTCCGGCGATACGTCGTCGTTCGTTTTTTTTTTTTTTTAAGGAATCAAAGTATGAGATTATGAGGGGACCGCCGTGTACGGAGCTGCGCAAATAAGCAACGAGGGATCAAACTAGCGAGACACGGAAGAAGACAATGGGGCAGTGCGCCAGCGGCGTATTTCACTTATTCTGTGGTAATTTCTGGGGAACAATAACAAGTAGGTTGCTTTTTCGAATGAAATTGCGAAAGAAAGATTTATGATGTAAAAATAAGATTTAAAATTTATAAATAATAAATCTATTGCATTTGCATGGATAAATTCATACTTTAAATATGTATATGTACATTCAATATATAAAAATATATTTATTTGTACTATTTGAAAATATAGCGCTATTAACACCACCAAAAACTATTAATACACCTCTCTCTTTTTAATTACAAAAAATACAATTAATTGAAAAGTGTAGCACCTTCTAGCTAATTGAATTTTAATACGAAAATAAGTAATTATAATAGAAATACTTTAAATATTTCTTAAAAATACGGAATAATAAAAACTTTACTTAGTTTCAAAGTTTGCAAAATGAAATAAAAACTAATAATTGAAACAATTATAAATCCGTAAACATCCATAATGAAGTGAAAATGACATTCAACATCCCAATAGAAATTAAAATTTAAACTTTTTTTTTTTTTTTTTTAAAACTTGAAAGACATGAAAATCATGAAAGTCGTGGGTTCGCGAGTCACTACGCTGCGCCATCTCCTTCCTCATCAGGGTTCTCATCTGAAAATATTAAACATTCGTGGAATGAGCTTTAAAGAAGCTCAACAAGTAATCTCATGCATGAATGCATGTCTAATGCAATATTATAACACTTACTTCAAAACTTTTCATTTTCTTTATTTAAAACTTTCTTTAAGACGCGAGCTCACTTGGTGATACATTGTTCTATTCAGGTCGCAGATGAGCCTTGTTATTTGGAACCCGATTAAAATTTTGCCCGAAGGTCATTTCTTTTAACATTAACATTAGCAAAGCGACATCGTTTAACGCTTCGGTCCCCGCGCCCATTTCCCACTCACTCCAGCATCATAGAACAATGTACACCCATTTCTTTGAAAAACATATTATCAATTCTAAACTAAAATTTGACTCGACTAAATCTGTGTATGCTCGTGAAATGCTATGAACGTACATTTACCATGATGCATGAAACTAAGTAATGTCACTTTTCATTGAATGTGAGAATAAATATAAGCGCATAGCATAATAATTAAATCATATTACCTCAAGTAATTGGAGAACAAAACACTACATTCAACTGATTAGAGAAAACCCTACGTTCAATTTATTAAGGAAAAATCATATATTCAATTAATTAGGGATAAACATATGTCCAACTAATTAAAAAAAACTATAATAAACTAATTAGGGATAATCCGTATGAAGTTTTTTCTAAACAATTTAAACCCAAATAAATAATTTCATTCTCCAATTAATATTGTACATACGAAGTTGTTAGTTATAGGAAATCTATCCAATGAAATTATATTGATATAAATGATCTGATCAATCACCTTCATGATTATAATAGTTAAAATTTGGAAATTTCTATTAATATATAGAATACAATGTGGAACCCATAAAATTCACCTTAAATTATCTTAATTCTCTGCATTTTTTTTAAATTGAATTCTCACAAAATAAAGGAATAATCCTTCTAACTAATATTAATAAAGACAATTGTTTATGAATCAACATTTGGTTCAGTAGATGTGTGCATTTAGGAAACTAGCCTCAAGGTTTAATATACTCTCACGGTTTTCAACATATTAGCTAAACAATTATTCTAACTTTAGCATATATGCATCCATTGTTAAGATAAAATTAAAAGTAGTCCATCAGCATACACATCATGAAAAGTTATTAACACTGTTGTCCGAAAAGCTTTATTCTACATGAAAAACCTACGAAGATTACTTGCCTGGTTTCTCGGATGACTCGGATCAACTAAGATAAAAATCACTCCGGCTTCTACCCCGAAGAATCTATACATAAATTTTTATATAATAGGATTAGTAAAACTTAACCAAATTCAATATGAAACTAAAGAAATAATTACAAAACCTTCAAACTCTTCGGATAAATCAGACCGCAAATTGGATTATACTTCTTGTATTTCCTTGATTCCTCTTCTTCTATTTTTTTTTCCTTTCTTTCTCTTTCTTTCTTCTATTCTTTTCTGTTCCTCCTTCACTCCTCCGATTCTTCCTCCCAACTAATCATCTTTATCATCTTTTATTTCTTCCTTTTTATTATTTTATTTTTCCATTATCCTCCCATTATCCCCATTAAATCTCCCACTTTTATTTTCTTTTCTTTCTTTTTTTTTCTCAACTTTCCAATCCATTATCCCCACTTTCTCTACCTTTATTTTCCATTGTCCCCCAATATCCTCCATCTTTTTTTTTATCCTTTTTATTATTTGATAAAAAAAATGGTTGTTACATTCTCCCCTCCTTATAGAAAGTTTCGTCCTCGAAACTTGCAATAATATATAAATAATATTCTAATGCACGAAAATAAATCGTATATTGAGAGCTCATTGCTTACCAAATAGTTGGGGATATAGAACACGCATCTCATCTTCGTGTTCCCACGTAGCTTCTTCTATAGTGTGATTCCTCCATTGGACCTTGACTAATACAACTTTCTTTCTTCTAAGATCCTTCTCAATCTTATCCACAATTCTAACTGGTGTTTCTTCATATGTAAGATTGTCACGAATATTGAGTGACTTGTAACTTAAAATGTGTGATTGATCTGGAATGTACATCTTAAGCATCGAGACATGAAAGACATTGTGAACTCCGGATAGTGCTGGTGGTAAGGCAATTCGATATGCCAAACTACATATCTTCTCTAAAATTTCAAATGGTCCAATATAGCGAGGACTTAACTTCCCTTTCTTTCCAAACCTCATAACACCTTTCATTGGTGCCACTTTAATAAAAAATCATATCTCCAATAGAAAATTCTAATGGCTTTCTTCTCTTATCAGCATAGCTCTTTTGACGGCTCTGAGCAATTTTCATTCTTTGTCGGGTTTTCTCAACTACTTCTGCAGTCTGTTGGACCAACTCAGGTCCTATTAGTTTTCTCTCACCGACTTCATCCCAATGCACTGGTGATCGACACTTTCTTCCGTACAAAGCCTCATAAGGAGCCATCCCAATAGAAACTTGATAGCTATTGTTGTACGAAAATTCTACTAGCGGTAAAAATTTATCCCAAGTCCCACTAAAATCTATCACACATGCTCGGAGCATATCCTCAAGTATCTGAATCGTTTTCTCCGATTGTCCATTAGTTTGCGGATGGAAAGCTGTACTAAAACTCAATCGAGTACCCATAGCTCGGTGTAGGCTTTTCCAAAAAGCAGAGGTAAACTTAGGGTCCCTATCTGACACAATGGATAATGGTACTCCATGCAATCAAACTATCTCAGTTATATATAGTTCTGCATATTTCTCCATGTTGTACGTCCTTTTCACTGGTAGAAAATGCGCAGATTTGGTAAGACGGTCAACTATAACCCAGATGGAGTCGAAACCCATTCTCGCCTTTGGTAGTCCCATAACAAAATCCATACCAATACGTTCCCACTTCCATTCAGAATCATAAGTGGTTGCAAAAGACCAAGGTCTTTGATGTTCACTTGACTTGTTGATGTAAGACACCTCTGGACATATAATGCCACATCCCTTTTCATGCCAACCCATGAAAAATGTTTGTTGAGGT
The DNA here is from genome assembly GCA_016081115.2 of Rehmannia glutinosa. Lineage (NCBI taxonomy): Eukaryota > Viridiplantae > Streptophyta > Magnoliopsida > Lamiales > Orobanchaceae > Rehmannia > Rehmannia glutinosa. The sequence goes on from JABTTQ020002251.1 coordinate 238,447, forward strand.
CATGTTTCATCTTCGTACTTCCCGGGTGAATGGAGTAAGGAGAGTTGTGAGCTTCTTTCATAATCTCTAGCTTCAAGTCCTCATGGTTGGGAACTACAAGTCTATTACCCAAACGTAAAGTTCCATCTATTGAGATCACATAATCCGCGTCGTTTTCCTTCAATGACCTCTGAACGAATCTTGTTTAACTTTGGGTCATCTAGTTGTGCAGTTTTTATCCTTTCCAAAATTGACGGTTGTAAAGTCAAGGTAGCCAAATAACTCATCTTTTCTCGGGAAATAATTTCCAACTCTAGGTTTTGTATGTCCTTTAACAACGTCTTCTGAACCACATGCAAAGTAGAAATAGATCCTTGACCTTAACGACTCAAAGCGCCCGCAACCACATGGCCTTACCCGGATGATAATTGATAGCACAATCATAGTCCTTCACTAGTTCGAGCCATCTGCGTTGTCTCATGTTAAGTTCTTTTTCGAGTGAAGAAATATTTTAAACTTTTATGATCGGTAAAAATTTCACACCTAGCCCCGTATAAGTAGTGTCGCCATATTTTTAATGCAAACACCACATTTTGCTAATTCCGGATCATGAGTTGGATAGTTTTTCTCATAATCCTTTAGTTGTCTAGAAGCATAGGCAATTACTTTCCCATGTTGCATAAGAACACAACCTAAACCTTTCAACGATGCATCATCACTTTGGTAGATAATGAAACCATCAATCCCATTTGGCGATTGTAAGAACCGGAGCCGTTGTCAATCTTTCTTTCAACTCCGTGAAGCTCTTTTCACACTTGTCATCCCATTGAAACATAATGTTCTTCCTCGTTAGTTGAGTTAGTGGAGCAGAGATCTTAGAGAAACCTCGACGAATCTTTCAGTAGAGCTACTAACCCAAGGAAATCGGATCTCTCCTGCGTTCTTTGGTGTAGGCCAATTTTTCACCACTTCAACCTTGCTAGGATCTACAGAAATCCCCTCTCGAAAAACAATATGTCCTAAGAAAGGAACACTGTCTAACCAGAACTCGCATTTACTGAATTTTGCAAATAGCTTTTTCTCTCGGAGTCTCTGCAATACTAGTCTTAAATGTTGTTCGTGCTCATCCTTCGACCGAGAATATATAAGAATATCGTCAATAAAGACTATGATGAATTTATCAAGATAATCAGAAAAGACTCGATTCATTAAGTCCATGAATGCGGCTGGGGCATTAGTCAAACCAAAAGGCATGACAAGAAATTCATAGTGACCATAGCGAGAACGAAATGCGGTTTTTGGATGATGTCTTCTCGAATGCGCAATTGATGATAGCCCGATCTCAAATCGATCTTAGAAAAATATCCAAAGACTGAAGTTGGTCAAATAATTCCTCAATTCTCGGAAGAGGGTATTTGTTCTTGATGGTCACCTTATTAAGTTCATGATAATCAATACATAATCTCATCGCCCCATCCTTCTTTTTGACAAATAAGACCGGTGCACCCCAAGGTGAGAAGCTCGGTCTAATGAATCCTTTATCGAGCAAATCTTGTAGTTGTTCCTCGAGTTCTTTCAATTCAAGCAGAGCCATTCGATATGGTGCCTTGGATATTGGAGTCGTTCAGGCACTAACTCTATGACAAATTCTACCTCTCTTTCTCGGTGGAACGCCATGAAGATCCTCAGGAAATACATCAGGATATTCACAGACAATAGAAATTTGATCAATAGAGGAACAATCCTTTGAAACTTTAGTTATTGAGGCTAGATAGGCTTCACAACCTTTGTTCAGGAGTTTACGAGCCTTCATAGCTGAGATGATAGGGTTAACAGGTTTTGATGAGACTCCCTGAAAGAATAATTGGGAGTCCTGAAGAGAATGAAAGACTACCCTTCGAGCTCGGCAATCGATAGTTGCGTGATATTTGGACAACCAATCCATTCCTAGAATGACATCGAAGTCATGAATATTCAACCCAATAAGATCAGCAGATAACTGTTCACTTGGTTTTATACCATTGATTTGGGCTTCCTAGACTTGAGTTTTGCGTTGTTTTTGAGTATTTTGAGTCGTTTTTGTTATATCTCATAGGTTAGGCATTAATTTCTATTGTTTCGAGTCATTTGAGAGGCCAAGCCATGTTGAGGGCCAATTATATTGAGTCTAGAGTCATTTTAATGAGTCGTGTGTCAAAAGAAGCAAGGATGATCAAACAACGAAAGATTGATTTGAAGAAACGTCCAAACGCGTCTGGAATTTCTAGCACTGGCAGGTTTTAGTATTTTGGTCATAACTTTCTCTACAAAATTGATATAGAGCTGATTCAAGTGGCTATGGAAAGCTAAGAGAGAGGGCTACAACTCTTATAAAGACACCCAAAGCAAATTCGGACGTTTGGATGGCGCTACAGCGCGAAAACGAGGCGCTGCTGCGCAACAGGGGTGTTCTACGCTGCGCGCAGTCGCTTCTCCTTCAGCTGGCAGCAGCAATCGATCTAGAAAATGGGCAGTCTGGGGTTTGTTTTTTGGCGCTGCAGCACCATTTTCGAGCGCTGCAGCGCCGTGGGACGGACAAAACAAGAAATGTCCGATTTTTGGATCTAAAAGGAGGGTACTATAAATAGATACATGGGGAGGCTTGATCTAGGGCATGGAGGACACTTGGGGATGAAAACAACACCACCAAGACACAAAAAAAAAAGAGTTGGGGAGAATATTGAAGACATTTATCATCTAGAAATAGATAAGATTCTTCTTTAATCTCTTTAATTCCTTCTTTGTTGTTTCTTGTAATCATTTGAGATGCATTCTCATTTGATTATGGGTATTTGTATTTTCATCATGAGCTAAACTTTATAATTCTAGAGGGATGATGTAATCTATGTTTGAACTTATGTTTTGATATTGTGGTTTGTCAATCTAGATTTCCCAATCTATTTGTGCTATTTGGATTTATTTCTTCTAAATTACTTGATCAATAATTTAGAGTGTTTGGTGTATTTGATTTGACACTTGAGAGAGGTAATTGAATACATGGCCTTGAAATAGCATAACCCAGATTTCATAGAATTGAGAGATTTGTGAATCCTTTGAAGTCATCAACCAAGATTCATAGTTTTTATTGAGATTTCAATTGGTGATTTTTATAGAGATATTGATTTCCCAATTGTGATCTAAAATCGTTTGGCACTCGAGAGAGAAAATGATTATTGTAGGAATCTAGACTTATAAATTGGTAATTTGTGATTGGTATACCATATTGATAATATAAGGGAAAACTAGATTCATCACACCTCTAGAATTCATTCTCCCATAGATTTAGATGTTTATATTTTGATTAGTTATATCTAGTTACTTTTATTTATAAATTGAGACATCCACCTATTATTGATCTGTCAAATATAGTATAGGTAATTTATATTTGGTACTTATACACGCATTCTCTGTGGATATGACAACCCTACTCATATCACTATATTAAAACTTGACACCGTAGACTTGCGGTTAGAAAAATCTCTAACAAGTTTTTGGCGCCGTTGCCGGGGAATGTGTTTTGTGTGATATCAAGGTTGATTGCCTAGTTGTAATTTGACTATTTTTTTTGTTTCTTTCTTTTATTGTTTTAATTTTATGTAATTTTTTTAGGCACATCGTTGGATGGAATTATAATGTATGCATATATGTGGCCAACCGATGATGCTACTGTGATTTTTGGAAGTCAAAGTGTGAACCATTTTGTTCCTTATTATCCACCTCAAGAAAATGTATGGACCCAAAATATGGCAAATCATGAAACCTTTCATCACCCACAACAACAATTGTCTAGCTTGGAAGAAATACTTTATCAATTTCTAGATGATTGTGAGGCAAGAAGACGACAAGATGAGATAAAACGTCGGTCCGAGTTGGAAAAGAATCTTGTTGAGTTTATCGAAGAGTGTAAGATAAGAAATCGAAAGTGATGATAGATTACTACTGCATCGAGGCAAGCATTCAACAAATTGAGATTACATGTCAAACTATGTCAAAGTTACTCCAACAAATGATTGACCAACTTAATAATGAAGAGTCGTCATCATTCTTGGGACTGGTGAAATAGAAAATCATGAACATGAATTGCCCATTATGAAAAAGGTGGGACGCCCTTCAAAATTTGGAGGAGACTTTTGAAGAGTGCAATCCGATCTTACAAGAGGAGGAGCCACATCAAATTAACTCAGGGAGTATCTCTATCTCTCACTCAATTGAAAATCCTCATATTGACAAAAATATGTGCACTCTAGATGTAAGCTTCAATACAAATGTATCAAATTTTAAGAAGCATACACGTGAAGGAACAATGTTTGAAAATGGTGATCAATTAACATGTTCTCTGATTTCATGATATTTAATGTGAGTAAAGATAGAAATATCTTTACTATGATTGATAAACCATTTTTCATCATTAGGAACACATCTTTTGATTTCCAAAAGACCATCAACATTCGGATCCTTAATCATCCACGTCTTATATACACTAAAGGATCGCTTATCTTTGTTGGAAAATACAAATGCGTGGCATGATCGACACTTGTTTTTGGATCCCGGTTGAGTATAACAAAAGTCTGGCTAAAGACTTTAAATTTAGCGCTTCTTGGGAGGCAACCCAAGCTCATTTTACTTGCTTTCATAGTTTGATTAGTTAGAATGTTTGTGTTTTATTAGAAGTAGTCATGTTGCATCTCACCCCTATCCCTCTTGCAAGCTCATTACGCGATTCTTGTGAAATTATGTGCAAAAGGTGCTTATTGTGATAGTATTTGGATGCATTGAAATTTTGGCATAATTTGATATTTAATTGCATATACATCATTTACCTTGATTTATGCCCACCATGTGTTTGATAAAATGCCTCAATGAGAAATTTAACACTTTTGCATACCCTTCTTGGTTGATTGCTTGGAGGAGTTCACATGTCGATCACAATTATATAACATTGATGTAGCTCCCATGGTCTTCACATGATATTGTGGTACTTTACCCCATTGCTCGTTTCCACGTTTGGTTTTGTTTGACAGGTTGGTATTGTGCCTCCTAAATCATAGAAAGGCAAGGAAAAAGCCATCGACCCTATGGAGTGGTACCAATTGGCCCTGTTACTTCTCTTTCACCCCACGATTCCGACGAGGAGTTGCACCTCTTCCATTGAGGACAATGGTTATATTAAGTTTGGGGGAGTGGTAATACTTTTTTCAGTTTGTGATCCTACTTTCTTCGTGTTTTTTTGTGTCTTGTATATTTGCTTTGAGTTGAGTCGAGTCGAGTCATTTGTTGAACTATAGAACTGCATGACTAAGTGAATTTGTCGAATATGAGTTAAACGGTCAAAAGAGCATGTGTTTGAGCGGTGATCTATGTTTCGTTCCATTAATTCCATCTACATGCATAATTCAGTTGATTTATTTGAAAATGATTTATGAAGTTGAGTGTTTCTTATATGATCCCACCGGATTCTAGAACTTGTCTGATCACTAGTCGAGGCGAAATCCTAGATGAAGTAACATTAAGGAAATGATTTAGGCCATCTTTGAACAAACTAGAGCCAAAAATGCCTACCTTTATATTATATATTTTCACTAGTGTCACCTTTGAGCCTGTTAAACCCGTTCTTTGGCAACCAAATCTTATACCTTGAGCCTACATGTGAAAATCCTAATGACCCATCACTCATACACACAAAATGTTGAAGGTTGAGGAGGGTATGATAAGTAGGGTATATGTTCACTTGCATGAAGTTGCCGAAAAAAAAAAAAAGAAAATATGAACCCTCATGTGTAAAAAAAAAAATAAGTTTGGGGGTTTCGAAAAAAAAAATCAGTGAATTTAGGCTCATAAAAGGAGAACAGTGGAGAATTCAACAAAAGTGAAGGTAGCTATTTTGTTTGGCAATTGGTGATTTGAAGTGATAATTGTGTGTTTGGGTGAGTTGAGCCACTTAATCCTATATTTTTCTACCTTACCCTAAGCCCACATTACAAGCCTTGAAAGTCCTATTGATCTTTGTGTTACATTAGCCTACATTAGTGGAGATTAGTGTGAATGACAAGCTTATGGAATCCGGTAAGCATTTCATCTAGATATTCAGAAAGTGGATCATTTTGATAACACTTGATTGCGTGAATCTATTTGAATAATGCAAACGGAATTGGCATGAACATTCAACACATTTGATCACAATGTCAAAACACATGCTTGATTGATAGTGAAATGAGTATGAGACAAATGATATTGGTTGTGAAGTTTTGCAGTTTGTTTGTATTGTTGTGTCTTGTATTTATTTTAGAGTTGTAATTGCTTGAGGACAAGCAATATTCTAAGTTTGGGGGTATTTGTTCACTTGGTTTTATACCATTGATTTGGGCTTCCTAGACTTGAGTTTTGTGTTGTTTTTGAGTATTTTGAGTCATTTTTGTTATATCTCATAGGTTAGGCATTAATTTCTATTGTTTCGAGTCATTTGAGAGGCCAAGCCATGTTGAGGGCCAATTATATTGAGTCTAGAGTCATTTTAATGAGTCGTGTGTCAAAAGAAGCAAGGATGATCAAACAACGAAAGATTGATTTGAAGAAACGTCCAAACGCGTCTGGAATTTCTAGCACTGGCAGGTTTTAGTATTTTGGTCATAACTTTCTCTACAAAATTGCTATAGAGCTGATTCAAGTGGCTATGGAAAGCTAAGAGAGAGGGCTACAACTCTTATAAAGACACCCAAAGCAAATTCGGACGTTTGGATGGCGCTACAGCGCGAAAAAAACGAAAGCTGCAGCGCAACGGGGGTGTTCTACGCGCTGCGCGGCTTCCTTCTCCTTAGCTTGTTTGCAAGCCCGATACAGAAAATGGGCAGTCTGGGTTTGTTTTTTTACGCGCAGAAGCACCATTTTCGAGCGCTGCAGCGCCCGTGGACGGACAAAACAAGAAATGTCCGATTTTTGGATCTAAAAGGAGGGTACTATAAATAGATACATGGGAGGCTTGATCTAGGGCATGGAGGACACTTGGGGATGAAAACAACACCACCAAGACACAAAAAAAAAGAGTTGGGGGAGAATATTGAAGACATTTATCATCTAGAAATAGATAAGATTCTTCTTTAATCTCTTTAATTCCTTCTTTGTTGTTTCTTGTAATCATTTGAGATGCATTCTCATTTGATTATGGGTATTTGTATTTTCATCATGAGCTAAACTTTATAATTCTAGAGGGATGATGTAATCTATGTTTGAACTTATGTTTTGATATTGTGGTTTGTCAATCTAGATTTCCCAATCTATTTGTGCTATTTGGATTTATTTCTTCTAAATTACTTGATCAATAATTTAGAGTGTTTGGTGTATTTGATTTGACACTTGAGAGAGGTAATTGAATACATGGCCTTGAAATAGCATAACCTAGGATTTCATAGAATTGAGAGATTTGTGAATCCTTTGAAGTCATCAACCAAGATTCATAGTTTTTATTGAGATTCCAATTGATGATTTTTATAGAGATATTGATTTCCCAATTGTGATCTAAAATCGTTTGGCACTCGAGAGAGAAAATGATTATTGTAGGAATCTAGACTTATAAATTGGTAATTTGTGATTGGTATACCATATTGATAATATAAGGGAAAACTAGATTCATCACACCTCTAGAATTCATTCTCCCATAGATTTAGATGTTTATATTTTGATTAGTTATATCTAGTTACTTTTATTTATAAATTGAGACATCTACCTATTATTGATCTGTCAAATATAGTATAGGTAATTTATATTTGGTACTTATACACGCATTCTCTGTGGATACGACAACCCTACTCATATCACTATATTAAAACTTGACACCGTAGACTTGCGGTTAGAAAAATCTCTAACAATAACTCTTTCCCATTAATGGAAATCGGGCAATTAGTGTAAACTAAGGCTGAGTTCATGATATCCCCCGATGGAGTTGATATGCTGAAAAGAGTGTCCAACGAAGTAGCATAATTGGACAGATTCATAGCAAATTTGAAGTTCACGAAAGAGTGCGAAGCACCAGAATCAATTAACACATAAGCAGGTATACCACAAACATTCATAGGTCCTACAAAATAATTACATACTCAAAATGTGCATGAACATAATGATATGAAATTTGAAAGAAAAATGCAAGAATTAATTTGTTACCACCACCACGCCTGCATTTCCCGCTTCGCTTGTGTCATTGTGAACACTCTAGCCCGAGTGGGCTTCTTCCCTCTCTCAGGCGTTTAAAGCTATGTGTCCAGGCTTCTTACAGTTAAAACAAACTCCTGTACCAAACAAACATTCTCCCCGATGTGCCTTGCCGCATTTAGTGCAAACATTTGTCAATTGTTTATTATGTGAGGCACCCTGTGTAACTTGTACTTGCTTTCTTTTTTCGACCATTATTATTCCAAACATTTGGGTTCTCTCTTTTGAACTTGTGTCCTCCTTGTTGGATCCGCATCTCTTCCCGGTTCACAGATTGAGCCCTTTCAACCAACATAGCTTTGTTGATAACTTCGCGATAAGTAGTAAGCTCAAAAGGAGTCACTGCAAGCTTGATTTGGGATCGGAGTCCTTCTTCAAATCGTATGGCTCTTCGTTCCTCAGTAGCAACCAAGTCAGGAGCAAATTTGGATAATTTGGCGAATTCTGCTTCATATTCGGCCACCGTACGGTTCCTCTGTTCCAACTGTATAAATTCTCTTTCCTTCGCATTTGGCGAACACTCCTCGGAATGTACTTATCATAGAAGACTTCTGTGAACCTTTTCCAAGTAAAGGGGGTAGCGTCGCCCTCGATCTGACGTTGCACCATCCTCCACCAATCATATGCATCGCCTCGCAGTACAAATGTTGCATAGTTAACACGTTCCTCGTCGGTATAATCAATTACGGAAAAGATTTTTCATATCTCAGTAAGCCATCCCTCAGCTTCGATAGGATCAGTGGTACCCGCAAAAGATGGCGGAGATAACCTAAGAAAGTCGATAATCGATTTTTTCGGGGGACGTCAAGACGCGTCTAGTCTGATTAGTATCACCAAAAATAGTCAAAGCTTGCAAGAGAGCCTCGACAGTCAGGGGAGTCCCTTGAGCATTGTTGGAGTTAGAACCATTACCGTCTTGGTGAGTCGAGCGGGTGTTGCGATTCATTATATATTAACTGAAATAAGTTTATTAAGTTCATTAAATTCTCGCAATCATATGTTCCAATCTAATATTATTTTCTAACTTAGTGAAAGTAATCATTAGCATTCTTCCGATATACGGTAAAACTTAATGCAGAATAGTATCATTATAACAATCACGTTGGAATTTGAAGTAAAATAATATGAATAATTTTATTTGCATATAATCCGATTTATTTATAAAAAAAATAACAAGTTCATATATCTTCTATTCGATCCACACAACTATCAATTTCATACAGGCATACATTTCATAGAAAAAAATTATCAACTAATAATGATAGTAAATATAATCCTTACCGAACTGCGGAGGGAGATGCTCGAAGCGCGACTTAGAACCCGTGACTTATTGACTTAAGATTTTTTTTTTAAAATAAAATATTTTGAAGTCTACAGAACCGATTTTAAAAACCTCTGCTCTGATACCACTAAATGTAGCACCTTCTAGCTAATTGAATTTTAATACGAAAATAAGTAATTATAATAGAAATACTTTAAATATTTCTTAAAAATACGGAATAATAAAAATTTTACTTAGTTTCAAAGTTTGCAGCGGAAATAAAAACTAATAATTGAAACAATTATAAATCCGTAAACATCCATAATGAAGTGAAAATGACATTCAACATCCCAATAGAAATTAAAATTCAAACTTTTTTTTTTTTTTTTTTAAACTTGAAAGACATGAAAATCATGAAAGTCGTGGGTTCGAGTCATCACTACTGCGCCATCTCCTTCCTCATCAGGGTTCTCATTTGAAAATATTAAACATTCGTGGAATGAGCTTTAAAGAAGCTCAACAAGTAATCTCATTCATGAATGCATGTCTAATGCAATATTATAACACTTACTTCAAAACTTTTCATTTTCTTTATTTAAAACTTTCTTTAAGACGCGAGCTCACTTGGTGATACATTGTTCTATTCAGGGTCATGATGGGCCTTGTTATTTGGAACCCGATTAACATTTTGCCCGAAGGTCATTTCTTTTAACATTAACATTAGCTGCAAGCGGCACATCGTCGGAACGCCGGTCCCCCGCGCCAATTTCCCACTCACTCCAGCATCATAGAACAATGTACACCCATTTCTTTGAAAAACATATTATTAATTCTAAACTAAAATTTGACTCGACTAAATCTGTGTATGCTCGTTAAATGCTATGAACGTACATTTACCATGATGCATGAAACTAAGTAATGTCACTTTTCATTGAATGTGAGAATAAATATAAGCGCATAGCATAATAATTAAATCATATTACCTGAAGTAATTGGAGAACAAAACACTACATTCAACTGATTAGAGAAAACCCTACGTTCAATTTATTAAGGAAAATCATATATTCAATTAATTAGGGATAAACCTATGTCCAACTAATTAAAAAAAACTATAATAAACTAATTAGGGATAATCCGTATGAAGTTTTTTCTAAACAATTTAAACCCAAATAAATAATTTCATTCTCCAATTAATATTGTACATACGAAGTTGTTAGTTATAGGAAATCTATCCAATGAAATTATATTGATATAAATGATCTGATCAATCACCTTCATGATTATAATAGTTAAAATTTGGAAATTTCTATTAATATATAGAATACAATGTGGAACCCATAAAATTCACCTTAAATTATCTTAATTCTCTGCATTTTTTTTAAATTGAATTCTCACAAAATAAAGGAATAATCCTTCTAACTAATATTAATAAAGACAATTGTTTATGAATCAACATTTGGTTCAGTAGATGTGTGCATTTAGGAAACTAGCCTCAAGGTTTAATATACTCTCACGGTTTTCAACATATTAGCTAAACAATTATTCTAACTTAGCATATATGCATCCATTGTTAAGATAAAATTAAAAGTAGTCCATCAGCATACACATCATGAAAAGTTATTAACACTGTTGTCCGAAAAGCTTTATTCTACATGAAAAACCTACGAAGATTACTTGCCTGGTTTCTCGGATGACTCGCATCAACTAAGATAAAAATCACTCCGGCTTCTACCCCGAAGAATCTATACATAAATTTTTATATAATAGGATTAGTAAAACTTAACCAAATTCAATATGAAACTAAAGAAATAATTACAAAACCTTCAAACTCTTCGGATAAATTGTACTGCAAATTGGATTATACTTCTTGTATTTCCTTGATTCCTCTTCTTCTATTTTTTTTTCCTTTCTTTCTCTTTCTTTCTTCTCTTCTTTTCTGTTCCTCCTTCACTCCTCCGATTCTTCCTCCCAACTAATCATCTTTATCATCTTTTATTTCTTCTTTTTTATTATTTTATTTTTCCATTATCCTCCCATTATCCCCATTAAATCTCCCACTTTTATTTTCTTTTCTTTCTTTTTTTTTCTCAACTTTCCAATCCATTATCCCCACTTTCTCTACCTTTATTTTCCATTGTCCCCCAATATCCTCCATCTTTTTTTTTATCCTTTTTATTATTTGATAAAAAAAAATGGTTGTTACTAAATTTTTCAATGGAAATCATCATTTTCATTTTCCAATTTTCCATAAAACAACATCTCAAACCTATATTTTCAATTTCCAACCCTATACTATACCCTATATCACTCATCAATCACTTTCTCATATTTTCATCCAATTCTACATGTGGGACCCTCCATTACCGACTCTATCTACTTAAAATATTATTATTTTTTAATTATATATATTTAATGGGACCCACCAACCTATAATCTTCCAAATATAATATTATATATACAATTAAAAAATTCAACCACTATCAACTTTTCAAATTATTATATACATAAAATACTATTTCAAAACTACTCAACCAAACATAATCTCATTTTCAAACTTATATAAAACTCATTTTCATTCTCTCATCCAAACATAATTCCAGTTTTCACACGGAAACCAATAAATTCTCAAAATTCTATTTCCAACACTAGAAACTGGAAATTGTTCATGGAAACATAACCATACAAGGTCTTAGTCTCCAATATGAGTGCTTTGTTTTTTTTTTTTTTTTTTTTTTTTTTTTTTTTTTGTCTTGTAGTTCTACTTCTCTAATATATGTTTTCCTCCTAAGAGCTTTCCCCTTGACATATGTTTGATCAAGGTGGCCTTGCCAATTGGCAATGTATATTTGTTTTTGAGTTTTCAATATAATTTCTATCGTTTCCTAAAAAAATTTAAGGGCAATTTCTTTCATGTATTAAATTATGCTTTGGTTGAAGGGATAAATATTACATTGACAAGTTCATGGGGGCAAATGAAGCCAAGAGGTGCTATTGTATTTTGCTCAAAAGAAAATAATAATTTGCTCACTCATGTTCAACTTGTTTAGTTTGTTTGATTCATTTAATAATCAAATTAAATTTAAATATAATTTTAAAAATTTGAAATATTAATTAAATAAATTTAAACAAGAAAATATTTTACTTGATTCAATTCGTACACTCCTACAAGATATTTTTTTGTACAAGTTCCGTGAGTTGATTTCATATCCATCGCACTAAAAAAAAAGTTGAAAAAATGATTTAAAATTTTGATTTATTTAATATACATACATATTTTTTTTAAACTTATTGATAATTTATATTTCTAATATCTACCCTATAAATATGTCATTGTGAATTGTCCCACATTTTATTAATTAATGGAAGAGAGCATACTTTACAAGCCAAGTGAGTTAATCATCCTCAAACCAATTGGGCCTGTTTGTTTATGTTTCCATGACCCATTTCCAGTTCTGCCTTTCTGGAGTTGGAAATAAAATTTTGAGAATTTATTGGTTTTTGGAAATTGGACTTATGTTTGGATGAATGAATTGAAATGTGTTTTATGTAGGGGTTAGAAATGAGATTGTGTTTGGTTGAGTAATTTTGAAATATTATTTTATGTATATAATAATTAAAAAATTGATAGTGGTGGGGTTCACTTTTAATATTTTAATTTGAATATACAATATTATATTTATAAGAATGTAGGTTGTGAGTCCCATTAGATAAATATAATTTAAAAATAGTATATTTTAAGTAGATATAATTGATAGTGATGGGTCATATATATATAATTGGGTTAAAATATGAGAATAGTGATTGATTTGTAATGTAGGGTAATGTATAGGTTTGCGAATAGAAATTATAGATTTGAGATGTTGTTTTATGTGAAAAATAGAAAATGAAAATGATGATTTCAATTGGAAATTTTATGGACAAACATGATTTCACTTTTATGAATAGTTAGAAAATGAAAAGAGGCTCTTGGAAACATAAACAAACAAGACCATTGCTTTTATGATGTAACCTCACTTGGTGGGCTAGAGTTCTCCACTCATATTGATTTTCCACAATTTTGGTACATGAAATCTAATTTTGTGCAATTCTAGTCCGAACGGTACTTAAAAATCAAACCTTATAGGCTAAAATTGCTACATAGAATATTATAGGATCAAATATGCCAATATTTTATAATTAAAGGACCAAGATTGCAATTATTCCAGACAAATAAAATATTGGGTCGGCCGCCAAATTGGAGTAATGGACTAACCTTTTCCTCAAATAATATGGAATAGCGTACAAACAATGTATCACAATCCAGCAGGGGATGAATGAGAAGATCATTCGCACGGCAGCTGTATTAGGCTATTTGCATGACTAAGTTTGGAGTTTTCTTATCTTGAGCGGCCGCCTCTCTTTCTCTCCCAATGAATTAATTTACTGAATTTAATCGAATCGAATGGTTTACAGTTTTGCAGGTAATTTTTGCTTAGTGTTTCTCACGTGATTTTGTATAAGATTTGTTTGTTTATCAAACAAAACTTGGTAGAAGGTTATCGAGATTGGGCCTTTTTATGTTTCTTTATTTCTTTATTTGTGTGCGTGTTAGTGTGTGTGGGGTTGAATTTGAATTAATTAGCCTCAACTGTAATTTAGAGCCTCCAATTTTTTTAAAAAAATGGCTGCAACACTTGTGTTGTTTTGACTGGAAAGTGAAAATGATGCTGAAAATACGTAATCTGCTATTCTGCAATTAGTGCAGATTGTCATATTCAGATCGCAACTTTTTATTTCACGAACCCTAATGTGCAGTTTTTTTGCCATTTGTCTCAAGATTGTTCTGATTAGGCTCAATCAATGAGCCCTGATTGTAGTTTACAGAGTCTCCAATTTCGTTTTGGAGTGAATAGTTTGACCTAGGGATTGCCTTTCTCAGCTTCAATTGTTGTGAAGTTTATGTGGTTAATCTTCCTTAGTTTCTCATATACTTTGGGTTACTAGAACATCTGAGCAAATAGCAAGTACATAGAGGTCGCATTTTTTGATTACAAACTCCATATATCACCATTTTTTACTTGAAACACAAACAGTTAAGTGATTTGACCACTTTATATTCTGCCCAAGTCATACTGCAAGTAGTCACTCAAAAGTTGCATAATCTTTTTCTGTCAATTCAATAAAAAAATGTTGCTCTGTGGCCGGGATCAATAAGTTTGTTTTTTGAGCTAGGTTGCCAGCCAGCATACAACTTATCTAATTATTTTTTGGAGTTCATTTGCCAGCCAGGGTATAACTTCACTATTTGTTTCTGGAGTTGGTTTGCAAGCCACTCTCAATTTCTCATGTGAGTTTGTGTCTATTTTATATACATTCCTTTTTGAAAACATGAGATAATTGTTGCAAAAAGCATATTTTGGCTTTTATTGGTTATCAATTATTCCCAAGCGTCCAATTGGAATTGCATCTTTTTGCCACAGCCTCCAGTGGCTTATATTTGTAAACAACTTGTGGAATACATTGGTGAATATCTCTCTTTTGCTTTTTGTCTGATAGAACTGGCCACCTACAAGTACATGAAGATTGCTGTGTTTTGGTTATATTCATAATCCAGTCTCCATGAATCGTATTGTAGACACTGGTATCTGTATGTTTTTCAGTTGAGAAAAGAATTATTAGAAGTAATGGAGTTGGCGGAGCTGACATGTGTCCAGAATGATAAGGTTCGCGTAAACAGGAAAACCCTAGAGGCAGTGCTCCAACAATGCCTCCAACAGCTCGCTTGTGTTTGTGATGATGACGGCAATGCTGATGTTGCTGGTGAACTCGATACTCCTCAAGACTCTATCGACACCTCTGCCACCTCCAGACGCGACACTGACACAGTTGAGGTGAAGGTTTCCTCACTTTCTTATGAGTTGTTTTCTTCTCTTCGGTTTTTATGCTATATTCAAGGATCAACCTAAATTTTGGCCCATATTCACGTGACTACTTTTTTTTCTGTTTGATAGTAAAAGAATCTATGCTTTGGACTTAGGAGGAATAGGGTCCAAGAATGTGGCCAAATTCATATCGTCGTACATTTATTGTGTGGCATTGCTCTGTGTTGAGATATGTCACTTGTGAGTTGTCCCACATTGATTAATTAAGGGAAGAGAGTCCACTTTATAAGCCAAGTGAGCTACTCCTCCTATCACCAGTTGGTTTTAGGATGGAACCTCACTTGGTGGGCTTGGCTCTCTCCCATATTGGGTACGCTTCATGTGTGGGACTGTACCAAGTCCCCCGAATTCAACATCGAATGCTGTATCTAGCTTACTCATGCTCTAAATTTGCAGATATGATTTCTTGAATATTGACCACTTAAGATATAGTTTTTGTATTCCGTTTCCTATGAGAAGAATTCAAACAGATCTCCAAGTATTTTAAATCTCATTTGTGTTGTGTATTGCAGTTTTATGGTCTCCTGAAATCGAGGTTTGAGTGTCCTGATTTCATCACGAAACTAGAAAATTCCCAGGCATTGCTTGCACAGAACATGGCCGGTATGACATCCAATTGCCAATTTTAGAACGTATTAATGTGCGAATCTTTTACCTAAAAGACATACAGATGGAAATATATTTCTTCAACATATTAAATTATAAATATACATAATTTTTGGGTTTCTCGAAAGTCATATAATCTTTTCATTCATTTCAGTTTTGCCTTCTATAGATTCAGTCAAATTACTTTGTAAACTGAGAGAAACTAACACAAGAATTTTGTAATAGTGTAGAGAAATGATTAAAAAATCATTCTTCCCTTAACAAATACAACTATAATTTCACAATTGCTTTTATGTTCCCTATGATGCAGAGGAAGGTAGTTCCTGGGATATGGTTGGCGAAAACGATCTTTGGGGAGGAGGAAATCTTGAGTTAGAAACCGAAGATTATGTTTTAGTTCGACAAGAAGATATAATGGAGGGTATAGCATCCTTCATGGCTGCATATCTGTTGTCCCTTGAACAAACTAAGGTATGGATAATTTTCCTTGTTACTCGCCCTTGAATGGATTTTTCAAAGATATTAAGCTTCTTTTATGATTATATGATGCAAGCCATCTTCTATTGTGATTAAAAGGCTTTTATAAGTCATTCCTAGATTTCTTCTTTGTTTCTTGTTTTTGTTTTATTTTCTTTGAAGATGCTATTCAGCAAGTAATGTTCAAACCGACAGCACACTTGATTACTCGAAATCTTCAAAATCCATCTTTTTCAGCCCTTTTTATTATATTGATTATTGCCTAGAGTTTTAACATCAAGATGGAGCCTTTCAGATCTTTTATTCCACATAATATCTGAGTGCTATGTAAGCACCTTAGTTGCTATTCAATAATACATGGATAGATTAAGCAGGGTTGTCGAACATATTTGGAGAAAAGTACTCACAATGTCCCTCTCTCCCATTCTGTATAACTATAATTTGACACATGATTACAACGGTTTACTTTTTTTGGAAAATGACTGATGGCCCCTTATTTATTATGCTAACGAGTTGACTTTTAAGGTTTCTGAGTTTACTGAACCGTTCTATTGATTTTTTTGCAACATATCCAAAATTCCGATAATCGTTCAGTTAATCTGTGGCACAAATAGGACATATGATCGTCAGGTTACACAGTTTTAGAATATAGAATTAAGAATGAGATGGAATTCTTGTGCTGTCGATTGATTGCTGTCTTGCCTACGTGGAACATTTTTTTGGGATAACTGCATCTTTGCTGGGTTTTTAGTGTAGACGTCCTCAATGAGTTAGGTAATAGTATTCATGGTTTGACGATTCCCCAAACCACTTAGGAAATCGTGAACAATAAACTGTTGAAAAGCAAAATAACTTTAACTCAACAAATATATAGATTCTCAACATGTAATTGCTAAAAATGTGCCACCAGTCAAATTAGTTGTTGTGTTTCACATTTACCTCTCTATCTATTCCTATGTCCCTACTAATATTAGATCAAGAATAACTATCTGTTTGGTTATTTTCATTTTTCTTTTCCTTGAGACATTTGTTTCTTTGTTTTGCAGGATATGACACCAAATCAGCTTCAAGAAGGTGATCTCAACTATATAAACACACACACACACACATACACACACACACACACATATATATATATATATATTTGCAGTTACTATTTAAAGCTCTTAAGTCTTATCATATTCTGAAGGCTGAATAGAGAGAAACTCGCGTTAATTTCCTCATCCAACCAGCCCTAGCTTTTATTCATTCTTTTCATACCACCTATGACCTTCATGGGAACTAGTAATGGAGATAGAGCAAAAGGGTCTAAACTTTTTGAACTTTATTTCAGCTCTACGCAAAACATTCTCTTTAGAAAGGAAGAAGGGTAAGCTTCGGAAGGCATGGGATGGAAGCAAAGTAATCTACAATGTAGCATCCTGGGGAGCTACAGCCATTGGGTGAGCCATCTTGAACAAATTAGCACATTATAGGGAGTTTATTGATTATTCCACCACAAGTTGTTAATAATTTTGTTGGATGTGTATTATTTACTTGTTTTGTGTTTGAGTTTTAGAGACCAGTATGTTCCTGAATGATGCCCCCTATTAGACAATGTTCTACCGCTTGAACTTATTCCATTAGCTTCAAAGTTATATTACTTATATTAAGGTTTGTTCATTGTTGGTGCTCATGCTAATAATAAAGATTGACATTGTTTACATTTTGTGCACATTCAGCGTAAACATGATTTATCGATACAGAGCTATATAAGATTTATTTAACATTGAGTCAGTCTGCTATTAAAATTGGTGGTGCAATTCTTTTGCCTGATACTGTGCTTTTGTGCTGTGGAGCAGAATATATCAAAACCCTGTGATTTTAAATGCTGCTGCAGTTGCATTCTGGACTTCATGCCGCGCGCTATCAAAGCTATTGTGAGGTGCATCAGTGACTCAGAAAGGCCCTTGTGGTTGGATTTGACTACTCTAGAACTTACTGCACCTGTTTGACTGTAATTAATTTGTTTCAAGTTTTTCTGATCCTGTAAATAAATAGGTTCTCAATGCTCGGACATTCCATAATTTCCATCCACTCAAAATGGAGAATAAAATGCAAAAAAAAAAAAAAAAAAAAAAAGAAAAAAAAAAATCATTTCTCTCTGTCCATGAATGGCTTTTGAGATTTGCAAGCACAAGCATTTAATTTAATATCTAAACCACAATCTCCAGTAAAAATTACTGACCACTAATCCTCTACATGCAGAGATGTTATCTTATGCAACTCTGGATGGTTAAGACAAACTATAATCCTCTACATAAGTAGAAACATAATCTGTACACATCTGTATGAATATATTTGTTTACTGTATCGTTTTAACGTAAACAATGAACTAAAGAAAGCTGGGTAAGGTCAATTTTCTGATCTTCAAACAGCCTTAGGCTGGATCTGCTCAAAGTCGAAAACCTCAAACATGAGCCGCCTAATGTCCGGCTTGCCATAAACAGCATATGAAAGCCCATGAATGGCTTGCTGAACCGAGGTGGTGGCTGGATTTCTCAACCTTCGGTTGTGCTCATACGCGTCTTGTACCTCGTCACTGTAAATGATGAATCGATGGAGGTATTTCTCCCTCAAGTATTTGCCACAGAACTTGTTCATCAGAATACGTCGGTGCTTTTCCTCTAACCATCTTCCAGGAGCATCTAGATGCTTCATAAGCAACCTCTCAGCCATTACAAGGTCCTGCCCAAGATCAAGAAACCTAGTTATATAGCTAATGTTGTCACCATATTGTCAGAACTTCTCTATAAGCTTTCTAAGGGAGTGACAAAGGAAAAAGCCAAAAATAGTTCAAAATCAAAGTAGGTAATATTTGCAAATAGAAGCTAAAAGTTGAATAAGTTGTAAAAGTACTTTAATTTATTTGTGTAAAAGTCAAACTAGAAACACAATAAAAAATCTAAAGCACCTCTCCCTCGAGAACACTAAAATATACCTTTTTTAAGCCAAAAACTGACAATCATTTTTCTAAATATTTGCAAATACTCCCTAAAATATGTCAAATTAAGTGACAAGTTTTAGAGTTCATAAAAGAGAGGATACAGCTAAGCTGTTAAGAAAGCACACCTGGATCTTTTGACCGACATATTCGAGACGCTCAAAGCAAAACCGCGGATGTTCGAACTTGTATTTTGATGGGTGCATGAAAGCGAGCTGTATTGTATTCCAAGTATAACAGAGAAAATAGTGTTAGAAAACATACCCACACCAATAGGGGGCACCACGACATATGCAACAAATTTTGGTTATGGAAATGGAAAATAATGCAATGATGTCATATGTAGACTCTAAAAAAGAAAATAACAAACAAATCAAAGTTTTAAGCAAATTAAACTGATGAATAAAAATTCTAGACGAGAAAAAGGTAAAACTGGATTGCACACAGATATCCATAGCTGCAGCATGGGGATATAGGGGTTGGACGGATACAAATTTCACAGAGGTCGACTTTGGAATGAAGCCGGTTGTATGCCTAGAATGAATGTACTTATCAGATTATATCCAGGATTAGTAGTCAAAGGAAATCATGGGCGAACGAGGTGGTCTTTGAACCAGGATACAACCATACTATGCATCAGTATACTAAAATAATAAAAAGGGTTAATTACAAAAGATACCCAAGATGTTTAGCCTAATTACAACAAAACCCAACTATCTTTCAAAATTATAAATACCTGCTTGATATTTGTTATATTTTACAAATTGCACCCTCTACACGGGGATATCTGTTAAGAAAATGCAAACCTCAAGAGGGTATTAAGGATTTATTTAAATTTTGAAAGATAATTGAGTTTTTTTGGTAAATAGGTCAAACTCAAGGGTAGTTTTTGTAATTATCCCTAATAATAATATCAGCGAGTATATAGTAAACTACAGACGATGCAACAATGATCAAGAAAGATTGGGATTCCCGAAACAAAGGAATGTTTGTGGGGAAAGTATAAGGGGAAGGAAGATAAATTATTCACAAGTAAGATGTAGTAAGGGAAACGTAACATAATTTCCTAGACAATCAGAGACAATTGTGCAGAAAGTTATCACCAATCAATCTACGGATGCTACGGCAAAGCTGTAGAAAATACCTGCAACCCTAGTCCAAGCTCGATATTCCTAGCTTCAGTGATCTCAGGAATCCTATCTACCATAGACAAGGGGTATCCGAGTGTTTTCATGACTTGAGGTCTACAATCATAGTCCCATATGTTTCCACGGAATCGATGCATACCAGGTGGAACACATGCTCTGAAAAGCCTGGGATGAGCAAAAAGAGCGTCTTCCGGGGGCTGTCAAACATCAAGGCAACTATGAGATGATACTCATCTTCTTCAGTAAAATTAACTTGCATTCTAAATGCATCATCACTAACAAAAATACTAAATACATGATTAACAAATATATTAAGTAACCTAACTGTGTATATTACTAGAATATGGACTGGTATAGAGTATTCCCAAATTTAATTCCACATTATGCTAAAACCATGGTACATAAAAATCTTGGTATGGGAAATGAGGAAAAATATTTGTCCAAGTCATTCACGATAAGTTGCAGACCATCTCATGTTATTTGCCCTATGGCCAAGCGCAAAACATCTAAGGAAATTGATTCTTCACCACCATGATTTTAAATCTCAAACATAATACCACTTTCTATCACATGTTTGCAATTATTATGACATACTATTTTCTTCAAAATGGGCTATTTCCAATCTTAAGGAATAATGATTTTCGGTTAGGGGGAGACCTTCCTCACTAGATATTCGAAGGAGGAAAGTGTGCAAAATAATAGGGGAGATGAATGGACCAAAAAGATGGCATTTTGGGAAAAGCAATGCTTTGCTTTAAAGAAAAGGAAACAAAAACTACAGTATTTCCTGAAAGGAATTCCAGAATAAAGCTCGTAATACTTTCCACTCAAAAGATTAAATAAAATATAGAATTAAAAAGAGATTAGTAATTGCCTTATAAGCAGCAACATCTTGCCAACTCAGTTTTCGGCTATCAAACTCAACAGAAACATAGTCTACATCCTCAAGCTGTCTCCTCAGTTTAGGCTGGCAATCTTCAGCTTCTGGATCCATTCCAAACACTTCAAAGAGAACACGATACACTTCTGGCATGCCAAAGCACAAATATATTGCCCCAAACAAGGCCCAGAACACAGATCTGCCGGAATAATATTACTAGCAGCGTCAATACTCGAGTAATATAACCAGCGACATCAAATAAACCTATTACTACATGTTGATTCAACATGCAATGCTTTTGTAAGTACAAACTAAGCTCTTAGGTTCAGAGAAGACATGACTGGTTGAAGCAAGCAAATGAATCAGAAAGCCAAGAAAACTTGAATATTGAAGATCACAGCTTAAGTAAAAAGACGGACTACTTAGATTGTGAAACAGAACAATGTTACACAAGATACAATGAGCATATTCACAGCAAGAAGGCCAGAATGTGCACAAGTAAACATATGATATTCATTGCTATAACGAAGCCAGATAGACCTACTGAGATATGAAGGTTGTTTCGTTCTTTATAAGCGTGTTATGATTTTTATTTTCCAGATGGGGAGAGGCAATAGTGAATCATCCAACTCTCCTAAACTTGCTAAAATTCCGATATCATGTGATGCAAAAGCGTACGTACTAGGCATACCAGAATTCACATCTTCTCATACTAGCGATCATATTGCCAAGAACATATACCATGCATATTATGTATCTTACATCATCTCTATGAATACCACCATCTAACTGTTTGTTAAATTTAGGTTGTTTTAGGTAACAAGCCGGCAGGATTGTGGAAACTAGAAATACTCTCATTCATTTTAGGTTTTGAAAATCCCTAGAGGACCAATACTCTAGGCTTGGTGAATATTTTCCGACGCCTCATATACTCCAGACACGCATCCAAGCACATAATAATTTTCAAAATCTTAGAACAGCAAGAAAATAACAAATAAGCAAGCGAATCAAATTAAAATTTTCAAACCCAAACAAGTAAACAAGGACCATGACATACTTCACCGGAGGTTCGCGGTCTTTCCGAATTAACTTATCCATATCATCATACTGAAAAATCAAATTCTGCAAGCTCGCAGCTTTAATCCACTTAGGCAAAAACCTCTTCCCAATCAAAGCATAAACCCTCTCCCTCATCGGCCCCGGAGACTCCCTCGGATATCTCTGCAAGAAAAACTCACACAACGCCATCTCCAACACATACTGCCCTAAAAACGACAACCTCGAATGCCCCGACCTCACGTGCCGCGCATTAGTCCTCTCACAGTGCGGGTGCTGAAAAGCCAAATACAACAAAGTATCGAATTGCTTAGCTGGATTATCATCGCCATAATTATCGGAAGGCTCCAACGGGTAACCCAAAGCCTGTTTCGCCTCGAGCAAGTACTCGTCCATCCAGGTTTTATCAGCATTGTTCAAACGCGACGAGGGTAAACATGAACTCAACAAGGGGAACGATTTTAATGACAATTGAGGACTGTTTAGGAATCTTTCAGCTAATTTCGCATCATCCAATGGGGGTTTGAGGATGAATCTCTTTGGAGGTGCCCTTTTTTTTGGGGAAACTACTTTTTTGCGCTCTGCGAGCTCTTTCAAGAGCCTTTGGGGGCTGTTTTGAGGGAGCTCTTTTGGGTCGACGGCTACTGCTAATATGTGGGAATTTGAGGGGAGTTTGGGGATTTTGAGGTGGGTTTGAAAAGGGAAGGGTGAGAGTGAGGAGGAGAAGGATAGGTCTGGTTTGAAGTTTGATTTAAATGATGAATATAGCTCCATTAGAATTATGATTTTTTCTAGTTGGGTTTTGGAGAAGAGATTGTGAAGTGGGATTTTATAGCAAAAAAATTCTGAATAGGGATGCCATTGTAGAGGTTTTTGCAGGGTTCTGCTACAGAGAATTTGGAGGACTGGTGTTGGATAGGGGACACAACTGGATTTTTGTGAAAAGATTGACGATGAATGAAGCGCTTTTCAGTTGTGAAGCGATTTTAGTGTCGAAGAAAGGATAAACTAACGACTTCTCTCGATTTATCCATTTTGCATTTTACGCCAAAGTTTTATTTCGTGAGTTTGGGCAAGAGTTGGAGGATCTCCTAAAATAACATTTGGATCTCTACGGCCCGTTTACGTTGGAAAATTGGGCCAAATAAAAACTATAGTCCAATATGAGCCATTGGATATTTTGTGTGATCTGACCCACTGGATATCAATTGATCCAGTGTTATTTTGAATTTTTGGATGAATAGTAATCTCACCCAAGGGTGGGATCCTATTGTCCTACAAAGTCCAGTAGCAAAATCGAAAGGGATCATTACAAAAATTACCTCCGAGATTTGAGGAAAAAAAAAAAAAAAAAACAGAAATTTTTGAAAAAAAAAAAAAAAACCGCCTTAGATTGTTATTGGTTGTGTTTCTTTCCGTCTACTTTCATTTTCCAAGAAAATACTGGTGATTTTTTTTAAAGTGAAAGTTGGATGTGTAGATAAAAAATAATGATTGTGTTGATGTGATGAATAATCTTTTACGAGGGTGTCCCCAATCATGGAATTAAATAGAATTTAGAATTCCATAACATTCTAGGTGTCCCCAATTTGAATTTCTATGGAATCCATTAAATCTTGATGCCCTCAGCTTGGATTTTAATTGATTCCACAAAAATCCAGCATCCTCAAACATTCAATGAATTCTATGAATTTCTTTTATAAATTGATTTGGGTGGAATTTGGTAGAATTAGAAGCTATATTTATGAAGGACAAATTCCCACCTTCCCCCTTCGGAATTCAAATTCCATTTTTCAATAATAATAATAATAATAATAATAATAATAATAATAATAATAATAAGTGTCTATGGTAAAAAAGAAAAACTAACATATTTTTCTCTCATGTAACTCTTCTCACGTATTGTCTTCTAATTTCAACATTTCAACATAACTTCTACCTTAATTTTGTGAATAATCATTTTATAGCTGATTGTAGTCTTGTTTCGATTGCTAGCATTTTTAATTTTAGAGATAAATTAGTAGGAAAAAATTAGGAAAAGTTATTGTTAGAATAATAATTTGTTGGGTATCATTAGTTGATAAATTTTCATTAATTCATCATGATAGACGCGTTGTTTTGGTGTTAAAATTATCCGATAAAATTTTGATCATCATTGTTATTTTGTTAGTTGAATAATTATTCTAACAATCGTTATTTATGGAACTATTTCATTTTTTTGATAATTTCAAATAATATTTTAGGGATAATTACAATAAAAAAATTGAGGGTTGGGCTAATTACAAAAAGACCATACATTTTTGAAAATTACAGAAATTCCATTGAGGGTTGATTTCGTCATAATTTTTTTTTCCTTCATAAGCAAAATTTTTGCAAAAAAACCCCGATATCTATAAAATATTTGCAGTTCCACCCTAAGATTTAAACCAGAATCCTTCTTAAGAGTCTTTTTTTATTGTAATTTTGAAACATCTATTGTTTTTTTTTTTTTTTTGTAATTAGCCCAAAACTTCCGGTGTTTTTTTGTAATTATCCCTTATACCTGATAACAAGCAGTTAACTCAATCTTGGTGTTTTTTTTTTTTGACAGAATTGGAGATGGAGATGGGGTTTTGCTCAGAATTGGAGAGGTAAACTGAATGTGTATACCAAGTGCCACTTGATAAAGGATATCAGGAAGGAGCTGTCTGAGTCCGACAATTTAGATGAGTTTATGAATGGGCGGTTTGGGGCTTTTCTGGACTTTGACTCGGACGCATACATGACCTCGAAGGGTATGCTCCTATTGCTTGGTAGACAGATCATGATGGAGGGATCTGAGACGGCGACTTGTGGTTCCGCGTTGGTGGGCGGAACCTCAGATTTGGCCGACGAGAGTTTGCTATGGTTACGGGGCTACGCTTTGACCCCTCGACGATTGGCCCATGCTCCTCCCATCATATATATGAGTCAGATGTCGAGTTACATTTGCAGACTGTTGTTAGAGCTTATTTCGAATTTTTTTTTCATGTCTATGGTTTTCAAATCTATTGTATACCCAACCCCAAACTAAATACGATACTGAAATGAATAAATGATGAACTAGAGAACAAAATGCTTACATTGTTTTGAGATTCCGATAGGAAAAAATGGGTCGCCGGAAAATCACAGTCAAGTTTTATGTATTAGAATCAAAAGTGTGAGAGAGAAAGTGAAAAGGAAAAAGAGAGGTATGTGACCTAATGTAATATGCTTAAAGGGCATAAATGTTATTTCACACCCCAAAATGGCTAAAAAAATGTGTTTGAAAAAGTTGTAGATTTTTAATCTTTACACTTTGGAAATAGTCAATTTGACCCATTTCCACTTATATTTTTTTTATATAATTCAACAAATTCCACTAAAATCTATTAAAATCAACATAATTCCATAGAATAAAATTTCAGTAGAATCTGATGAAATCCATAATATGGAATCCATAGAATTCTCTAAAAATCTATAAAATTCCATTGATTAATCCTTCAAATTCCATGTTGGGGACACCCTCCTTAGAGATGTTGATTGTTTGTGAAAAGTTTTATGAAAATAATAGTGTAAAATATAATGCAAGAAAATCGAATAAAAATGAGAAATTGAACCAAAAATAGGCAATTGTTATCAAAATTAAGAGAAAAATAATATAAATAGTGATAAATTAAAGAAATTATCGAAAATCTTTGTATGAATAGTGGGAGGAAAGAGAAACAAATAGTATAATTGGATATCGGAAATGTTAGAAAGAAAGAGAAAAATGAGTTAATTTTGGAGAGAAATGAGATTGTTTTTAAAAAAAAAATCAATTTTCTCACAAACAATCACATGTTTCTAAAATTTTTTCACTCAAAAATGAATTTTTGGGAAAAATTCTCACAACCAATAACAACCTTAAAATTTGATTATGTATTACATTTTACTCCTTCAGAAGCAAAAATATTTCAAATACCCCCTTTATATTTGTGAAAATATTACAATTACCCCTTACTTTCAAGGCGATGAATCAAATCTCATAATATATTTTTTTGAAACTTTTCTGGGTTTTTTTGTAATTACCCTATACCTCATGGGTAATCGTTGTAGTTATCCCAACTCAAAATGTTGTAAAAAGTCTAAAGGCAATTTTCATAAAGCCACAATTGTGGGCAATTTGTGGAGAATTGCAATACGCAATTCTTTCTTTGAAACATTGTTGATGAAGGGTTGGTAGCATAGTAACTAGAACTTGCCTATAAATAGGCTAAGTTAGGGAGAAGGAAAAGACACACCAAGAAGAAAACAATCAAAACTCAAGTAGAGAGATATAATTAGTTTTCTTGCATTTCTCCAAATTATTTCCTCATTTAAGAGAGTGATAGTTTCTCATATTTCAAGAAAGAGTGTGATATTATTCTCTTTTTGTATTTAGAGAGAAGGTGTTGTAATCCCTATTTTATAGTGAATTGCTCCTACACTTGCCCGTGGTTTTTATCTCAAATTAATTTGGGGGTTTTCCACGTAAAAATATTCGTATCATTTTACATTTATATTTCTCGTATCACTATTGTCATGGCGTTGTTCCGGTCCGTAATTTCCTAACAGTGGTATCATAGCCATTGGTTTAGGGGTTACTGTTCACGGGTTACTATTCACACACTATTCACATGAATAGTGAAATTCGCTTCAAGTGAAAAAATTAATCGGGTGTGGACAAAATGACGACAAAGTTTGATGTAGAGAAGTTCAATGGGAATAATTTCTCATTGTGGAAAATGAAGATTAAGGCTATTTTGAGGAAGGACAATTGCTTGGCAAAGAATTGGAGACAGCCCGCAGATATCACCGAGCGATGCCAAGTGAACGAGAGATGGACGGCAATGCAATTGCGATCTGCATTTAGCACTAGCCGATGGAGTTTTATCTAGTGTGGCGGAGAAGAAGATGGCGACAAAGGAGATATGGGATACACTAACAAAATTGTACGAGGCCAAGTCACTTCACAACAAGATTTTCTTAAAAAGCAAATTGTATACTCTTCGTATGGCGGAAACCACTTCGGTGACTGACCATATCACCACCTTGAATACTCTATTTTCGCAACTCACCTCAATGGGTTACAAAATAGAAGTTGTTGAACGTGCATAACTTTTGCTCCAAAGTTTACTACATTCATACGATCAACTCATCATCAACTTGACGAACAACGTACTTTCGGACTATCTAGTCTTAGATGAAATTGCAGCCGCTATACTAGAAGAAGAGAGCGGGCGCAGAAACAAAGAAGACAGACAAGGAAATTCGCATCAAGCGAAAGCTTTGGCGGTGGTGAGAGGAAGATCCACGGAACGTAGCTCCAGTGGGAGTCAAAATCATGGTAGATCAAAATCCAGGAGTAAAAAGAACATCAAGTGCTACAACTGTGGCAAAAGAGGGCACTTCAAGAAGGATTGTTGGAGTAAGAAGAGTGGTGACCCTGAGTCATCAAATGCTCAAGGGAATGTTGCAAGTACCTCTGAAAATGGAGAAGTTTTATACGGCGAAGCAACAACCAACGCTGAAGGAAGAAAACTATTTTCTGATGTCTGACTTTTAGACTCAGGAGCAACCTGGCACATGACCTCCCGACGAGAATGGTTTCACACATACGAACCAATCTCTGGAGGATTTGTATTTATGGGGGGATGATCATGCCTTGGATATTGCTGGTATTGGTACTATCAAAATAAAAATATTTGATGGTACAGTTCGCACCACTCAAGAGGTACGGCATGTGTGGGCATACGTAAGAATCTCTTGTCTTTGGGACAATTGGATGATATTGGATGTAAAACTCGTATTGAGGATGGGATCATGAAGATCGTGAAAGGAGCGACTGTAGTAATGAAGGCAGAGAAACTCGCTGCGAATTTGTATATGCTGAAAGGTGAGATAATGCAAGGAGGAGAAGCTTATGTTGCAGTTGCAGTTGCAGGTTCAGTAGAAGAATCAACGATAATGTGGCACCACAAACTTGGCCACATGTCAGAACAAATATTGAAGATTCTCTCTGAGCAGAAGCTACTACCTGGTCTTACAAAGGTATCTTTACCATTTTGTGAGCATTGTGTTACAAGTAAGCAACACAAACTAAAGTTCGGCAGATCAACATCTAAGAGTAAGGGCATCTTAGAGTTGATTCGCTCTGATGTTTGGTAAGCACCACTATCATCCTTAGGAGGGGGCGAGATACTTTGTATGTTTCATTGATGATTACTCCAGGAGATGTTGGGTGTATCCTATCAAAAGGAAGGCCGATGTATTTTCGTCTTCAAAGTTTACTGAGCTCGAGATAGAACTTGAATGGGAAGAAGATCAAGTGTTTAAGGGGCGATAACGGAGGAGAAAATACAAGTGATGAATTTGAGTCTTTGTCAACAAGAAGGCATCAAAAGACGAGTTCACGGTGGCGTACACACCTCAACAAAATGGAGTGGCGGCATCGAATGAACAGAACCTTGTTAGAAAGGACAAGAACAATGTTGAGAAGCGCAAGTCTACCCAAGACGTGCAGGCGGGGCGGTCAAAACCGCTTTGTTATGTGATCAATCGGTCACCATCAATTGCGATTGATCTGAAAATGCCCATGGAGATGTGGACTGGTAAATCTGTTGATTATTCTCGTCTACATACATTTGGAAGTCCTGTGTATGTGTTCGCCTATATTTTTAGCTTCACCGCAAGTGTACGGTGTACGTTATCGAATAGGGTAGCAAGGTCGTATCCACGGAGACTAATAAATTAATATGCTAAGTATTTAACCAAGATAGTCTTATTTTTATTTAGACGATCGAAATTTGATGGTTGTTGTTTTGAGATTAAGACAATTTAAATCACTAAAACACAAGAATAAGATAACACAAATGAAAGAAGTATCAAGATGATGTAATGGATTTCCGAGTTAAGGTTTCGATTAATAATCCTCTTGTTGTCCGATTTAATCAAGCCACGTTATTATCAATATTCCTATAAGACGATCACAAAGCTATTTTATCCTCCCTCTCGAGATGCATATAAAATGTAGATTGAAATATCTATGCTAGTATCTCTACTCAACATAAGATACACAACTCCCAAATGCACAAAAGATCAAATGTCCTCACAAATATTCACAAACCTCTCGATTCATGCAAATATTCGTGTCAAGTACTCAAGATCTAATATTGAAACTCATCTCTCGAATTATGAATCAATATATCAAACATGTTAAATCATTGGCCAAGTGATAAAACAAGAATAAGCTCAAAGTACTCAAATAGGCTTCAAGATAATAACTTCAACCAAGATTAAAACATCCAACAAGAGTTCATTAATCTACTTCCAAAACCCGGAAATCTCAAGAGTTTAGCTACACATGATTAAACAACTTATACACAAAGTGTTCAAAGTCATTACAAATGAAACTAAAAGATTGAAACTAAAAAGAAGCAAGAAAACTTAGGAACGCGTCGACAATCTCTCGATATATCTCCGTTCTTCAAGCTCCGATGCAACCCGATTGTCTCCTTGATGTCTCCTTCCAAGAGTTGACTCTTGTCTTGTGTTGTAGATCCCAAAAATGCCAGAATCTCCTTGTGTGCGCCCCCCAAAAAGCCTTTTTATACTCCCCATCATGTTTAGGGCTTAATCTTTGCAGATTATGGGATTCAGTAGCAGACGCACGGGTGGTGCGCCCACGCACGGGTTACCCGTGCGCCACCTGCTGGAATACCCCAACTCTCGTAGGGCGCACAGGTGGTGCGTCGAGCACGGCCTACCCGTGCGCCACTCCGGTGAAATAATCGACTCTCTGTAGGGGACGCACGGGTGGTGCGCCCATGCATGGGCTACCCGTGCGCCATCCGCAGCTCCAATTATCCTTATACAGGGGTGCACGGGTGGTGTCTTGAGGCACGCCCAACCCATGTGCCCCCTGTCTTTTCCGTGAACGCTCAACTTTCGCTCTTTTAGGCTTCACTTTTCGTATATCCACTCAATTCTCCGTGTTTCCACTTTGCTTTCCTCGTATTCTTATTCAATTAGCTTCAAATATCATGAAATTCCTACAAAATAAGCAAAGTGTAATATCTTTTCCACAAGGAGTGAATATGTAACATTTAACGCGAGTATATGCATGTTTACTTATCATTATAATAAATACGCCTCAAAATACATGCAAAACTCACGCCTATCAAAATCCCCCAAACTTAAACTGTTGACCGTCCCGATCAACAATATTTAGAACACGATAAAGCACAACAGGGAGATAAAGATAACAACGCACACCGAGAATCCACAAGAAAATCCAAATTGTTCGTCATGAATGCTGAGTACAACTCAATCAAGCCTCAAATATCTAATCAAAGAACACGACTCAATTAAAACAAAGTGAAATGCTCTGAATCCAACTCTCAAAGTTAAGTGTATACTCTCATCTCACGAGGATATAGGACGTGTTTACGCTCAAATCAATTCGATGTCGCAAAATTACCATAGGCTTGCAATTCGTCTCATATCTCCGCCACGAGAGTGTATGCAATTTGTGAATCATAAAGGACTTTCTCATTTGGTTGTAACGAAGGCTCTTTGGTTTAGGTAGGAAATTTTGGATAAAGTGACTCAAATCGGAGTGTATAGACCGATGAGCATATCAATCATTTTCATTAAAATCCCATATGCTACTTCAATCATCCCTCATTTTTATCAACTTCATTTATCTCCATTTCCTTTTTTTTTTTCTTCTGAGAATCGTCTCCATTCACAATCCTTCGCCCCCCAAGTTTATCAACTTTTCAATCTTTTTCATTTGTGCATTTTCAACACTTCTATTTATTTTTTTCTTTTCCAACTTCTTTTTCCTTCTTTTTATTCCATTTAACCAAGTATGCCCAATTATCCTATTTTTCAATTTCCACTCATTCAACCTCATTCATTCCCCTTTTTCTCAACGTTATACACTCGAGTTTAAAGTGATGGATATGTATTAAGATCAAGGGTTAATTTTTTTTTTTTTTTGTGGTTATCAAAGAAATAAAGCTATAGGCTCAACTTGGCTAACTAGGAATTTTTAACATTTTTAGGTAGGCAAAGGGCTTGAAAGGCTAGCAAAGATGGCCTTTAATCACATTCACAATTCACATACACAAGTGGCCTTGACAGAGATACCCAAGCAAGTTCTAGAAATTCGACAACACGAATGATACCTCAATCACAACAAGACGCACAAGATATAAGCGAAAAAGGCTCAAAGCTCACAGGCTTGTCAAAATGTAATTCAAAGCATCACACCAAGTTTTTCTTATTAACATGCTCAAAGTTATCTATTCAAGGCTCAATCAATTCATAACCAACATCCAATCCCAACAATATGAATTCTCAATCAACACACAAACAACAAGTTGCAACATGCTTGGTCAACACACTCTCTAACCACTACTAAAGCAATAGACGTGCTAAAGCTATAAACGTGCTCTAATGCACATGCAACCTAGAGTGCTCTAATGCAACTATATGAAAACACAAAATGCATGAATTTTTTTTTTTTAGCCTTTTTTTTTTGTATCCACACTTTTCATGTATTAAAATGCTATCTCTCCCCCCAAACTTGAATGAAATTATAGTGTCCTAAGGGGAAAAATAGAATTTCAATAACAAAAAGTGGGGATATACCTGAATCACTGCGGCGGCGGTGGTGAGAAGTGGCCTTGAGAAATATGCCACATTTGTAGCTGTTGGAGCACTTGCCACGTCTCCTCGGAATGCCGCTCAGATCGCTCGCTGAACGCGAGAAAATCAGCCCTATGTTGCCTCAAATCCTCTCCTTGCCGCCTCAACTCTTCTTCTTGCCGCCTCAAGTTCTCCCCAAACGCATAAAACATGTCTTGAAAATCGGTGCCGCGCTGGGGTCCTCCACTGTGAGAAGGACCGGGACGATCTCCGCTTTGAGAATGTCGGGGGTAATCGCCTCCGTGTGAGGACTCGGGTATATCATACCCGATTTGGGGGTGATGAGGTTCCATCCCCATTTCGCGTCCATGTATGTCATCCTCCTCCGCCACCATATCCTCCTCATCCAAGAAACCTTCAACTCTGCGATGCTTTCTTGCCTCTATAGCCTCGGTAATTCGGTTGTGTGCGTCGGAGTTCATTAGGAAGTTGGTGGTGTCCGTCAATGTCTCGACCGTGGTGTATGGCGGGTTAGGCAACGGAAATGAAACACCTTTCTTTTGTAGAAGCACCAATCTATTGTCTTCATTTGCTATGAACTTCATATGGTGCAACAATGCCAAATTAACCCAGTGTTGCCGGGATAGGCTCAAGCCTCGGAAATCAACATTGAAATCTTTGGGCAATAGGGGTAATGAGGCCCCTATAGAAATCGTACCCCTTTCCCGCCTAGCTAACCATTCGATTTGTTCGGCAAAATTGACAACGGTGTTGTAGGGGGTGTTTGTAACCATACACCGAAGAGATAAAGTTCCTTAGTCGTCATACCTCCAATGTTTTCTCGGGCAAACACGGAGGATGCGATCCATCACGCGTTGAATATACCGAAAACCGGATTAGGATCCATGAGGCTTTGGCGGTTCGCGTGGCATACAACATCGGTCCCGTTTGTGGTGTTTCCACAAGCATTCTCCAGAAGTCGTCTTGATCATAATGAGGCATCGGGCGGGTACGAGCATTTGTTGGGACCTCGAAAATGGTGTTCAATTGAGTCATAGATAGTTGTCTACGGACATTCCCCAACTGAAACTTTATCATATACGGTTCAAAGGTCCCGCCTTGTTTGAGTACTTCCACGGTACTCAAGAACTTCAATGTATACTTTTTAAATGTCGGCCACTTTCGGCTTATGAAGTTCGTCCATCCTACCTTGGCGAAAAGACGCCACACGTCCTCATGTATCCCCAAAGTTTGGGTACAATCATCGTCGGCGTAGCGAGATGGAGCTATTTGGCGACCGATCAAGCGATTCCATCGCTCAAGATCATCAATATTTGTCAAGTTGACCCCATATGCCTCTGGACTGTTTTGGTCGACCTCGCGGTGCCACGTCGTGCGTCGTGCCATCCCGCGTGCACGTCTCCTTCCACCTGGGGGTTTCTTCGCTTCGCCATGAAGAGTTTGTACAAACGCATTTCATTAGCATCCCAATATCATCAATGGCAACAACAAAATAGGGGATTAAAGCTAACATATTGGGTGATGCAAATTCACATGCCCACGTTACTTTGATCGATCAACTACCCCAAACAAGCAAAAATTATGGCCATTCTAGACAAATATTAGCTTAAACAATCATTGGCCATGCCTTATTCATCAACAATTCATCCTAAATCTCCTCAATTACACAAGCCCACAAGGTGTTTGATAATTTGCCTCAAAGAATAATTCACATAATTCATAGCAAAAATATCAAAATAAGCACCTATAATGATCCCTAATACATAATTAACAACGAATTCACAAGGAGAAACAGTGTTCTTACCGGAATTCTCTAAGTTAAACTCGAAGTAGATGACTTGAACCCTAGGTGCTTTTGCTCACAATTCTTTAAGCAAATTCGAATTCAATGTAAAGTGAAGTGCAATTGTGATGGGGGAGGGATTAAAAGGACAAATTTGAGTAGAATTTGCAAGAAATTTCGAAGGCAATGAAGTTGGGGTAGTGGGCGCGCGATTTGTGGGAGTTTTGGGAGAAGAAGACAGGTTTAAAAGCGTCATATTTAAGTTCTTTTCTCGCGGGCGCACGGGTGGTGCGTTGAAGCACGGGCTACCCGTGCGCCACCCCGGCAAATTCCTCTACTCTCTGCAGGGCGCACGGGTGGTGTGCCAACGCACGGGCTACCCGTGCGCACCTGTACAGCAATTTAGGTATTTTTTTTTTCAAAAATAAAAACACACAAAAATGCAACAAAAACACACAAATCACACTCATTAATAAAAAAAACTCGCATATCAAAGCACTCAAATCACACAAATTTTTGAAACTAAACACACACAAAAAATGGAATTCACACAAAAAACCGTTGGGTTGCCTCCCAACAAGCGCTATATTTAACGTCTTTAGCTTGACGCCTTTTAATTCCGATTATAATCTTTGCGAAATGAGGCTTGTCACCTCATCGTGCAGTTTTCCATGCCAATCTCGCTCACTTGGATTTACACCTCCCTTGATCATTACTAAAGGAGGTTTTCCATGTTTGTCAACTATCCATGTGTTCTCCTCTTCATCGTGCGAATGATACGTGCACGCTCTTGGTTCAACATCAGGCTTTTTATGCCTTTCCCTCTTCTTCATTGATAATCCCTGCATATTATCTTTAGAATGCACACAATTATTCAAGCTATTAGCTTGAGTACAGAATTAGCAATTGTTGTTGTTTTACAACCATTAAAATCATCATGTCTTTTCACATTCGAAAAATGGAAAATGAAATACGCTCATCATCAACTTGTAATGTAAGCTCCCCTTTCTTCACATCTATTAGTGCTTCCGCGATTTGCCAAAAATGGACGCCCAAGTATAAGAGGAGTGTCACAATCCTCATTCATATCCAAAGACTAGAAAATCCACGGGGAATATGAATTTATCGACTTTTATGAGCACATCTTCTAGTATCCCCGTTGGATGTACGAGTGATCTATCCGCGAGTTGTAGGGTGACGGTGGATGGTCTCACTTCTACGAGTCCAAGCTTTCGAGAACGGACAAGCGGCATCAAATTGATACTAGATCTTAGATCACAAAGTACATTGTCAAAGAAAATATCGCCTATTGTACAAGGAATAGTGAAACTCCCGGATCTTTTAGCTTTTGCGGTATTTTCCTTTGTATGAGTGCGCTACATTCTTCCGTCAGTTGACAATCCCATTCTCTCGCCCATTTGTTCTTGTTGGACATCGCTTCCCTAAAAACTTTGCATAATTTGGCATATGTTTCATTCTTACGCAAAAGGAACATTAATGTGCAATTTTTAAACATGCCCACAAATTTAGCAAATTGATTATTGATTAGTCTTGTGAAACAATCGGGAAAGGGAAGAGGAATATTATATTTCAAAGAAATTAGAGTTAGGATACGATTCACGTTTCTTGGCTCTTTTTTGTTTATCTATTTGTTGCTCGTTCTCCTTTAACCTTCATATTGCCTTGAGCGTCGTTTCGTCATTTCCACTGAATTTGAATGGTAGGCTCGGAACACACACGACGACCTGGTGGTCATGCATTGATACACGAGTCGTGCGTGATTTCGACGTCACACCAATATCGGCATTTTCGGACTCTTCATTCTCTTTTCCACCTCACACATGGATATCATTGCAATGTTCCTCGGGTTGACCTCGTGTTACTTGAAATTGACCCTTTTGATGTTGACTCCCCACAATTGCGGCCAATTGACCCATTTGAGTTTCGATTCTTTATTGAGCTTGTCACTTGTTGTTCTAACTTATCCATCCTAAGGTCTTGCTTATCGGCGGCTCCTCGTGTCATTCATGAAAGCATTAGATTGATTTATGAAGGAGGTGAGTGTATCTTCCAACGATGATTTGCCTCCTCCATTACCGCCTCCACTTGAAGCATTAAGTCCCGACGGAGGTTGTAACACATTCTTTGTATTTGCATAGGAAAAATTTTCATGATTTCTCAACCCTGGATGGTAGTACGTTGGGTTTGAATTATTAGGAAATTCTTTGAAATTCCGGTTATTCACATAATTTACCTCTTCCATCGGATATAGAAGAGCTTCACTACCCGTGCTCGCACCGCTTCGCCCCTTCGTAAATACACTCAATTGAGTTGTCAAAGCCGCTTACTTGTGCCGACAATGTTTTGATAAGGTCGAATCGAGATTTGGGCTACTCGTTGTACATTGGATCTTTCGGATGGCCATTGGTAATCGTTCATGGCCATTTCCTCAAGAAGATTTAAGGCATCTTGTGGAAACCTTGCCAACAATGCTCCCATTGCGGCATCAACAAAGGACCTCGTTTGCCCCATTAAACCAATGTAAAAGAAACATAATAATGTTGATCCTCCAGGAAAGCCGTGTTGTGGACATCTTCTTAACAAATCCCTAAATCTTTCCCAAGCCTCGTACAAAGGCTCGGAATCAAATTGTCGAATTGAGTGATCTCACTTTTGAGCCGCAAAGTTTTTCTTGGTGGAAAGAATTTAAACAAAAACTTTTGGCTCAAATCGTCCCACGTGGCCGACACTTCCTGCGTCAGTACCCAACCAATTTCTCGCCTTATCCCGTAAAGAGAATGGGAATAGCGCAATCTTATGGCGTCATCCGAGACTCCGTTCATTTTGATCGTATTGCATATTTGGATAAAATGCGCAAGGTGAGAGTTAGGATATTCGGTTGCAAACCCCAAATGATTATGTTGCACCATATTGATTAGTGCGGTTTGAGCTCGAAGTTGTTGGCATTGATAGGAATATGGGCAATACCACCGTAATTACGATTCGTTTGTGGTCGAAAGTAATCACGAATGGCTTCTTTGTTGAACCCAGTATCGGAACTCGTTTCCACCATTGTTTGACGGTATGGGTAACTCATTCAAATCCCCATTATCGAATTGTGTTGTCTTTCGGCCCGTCTAGTGGTAGACGATTCTTCTCGCAAAAGCCTCAACTTTAGGTATGAGCGGTATTAAGTCCCCCCGCCTAGAGCGCGTGTTCATGCACTACCTGGACCAAACTAAAAGAAACAAGTCAAATAATGTGGAATTAAAGTCACACCAAAACAAAATAAATAATAAAAAAATGTCTAAATTAAGAATAATTCTATCTATCGCAATATTAGCACCATAAATTGTATTAGTCCCCACAACGGCGCCAAAAAACTTGTTCGCTTTATATTTTTAGCTTCACCGCAAGTGTACGGTGTACGTTATCGAATAGGGTAGCAAGGTCGTATCCACGGAGACTAATAAATTAATATACTAAGTATTTAACCAAGATAGTCTTATTTTTATTTAGACGATCGAAATTTGATGGTTGTTGTTTTGAGATTAAGACAATTTAAATCACTAAAACACAAGAATAAGATAACACAAATGAAAGAAGTATCAAGATGATGTAATGGATTTCCGAGTTAAGGTTTCGATTAATAATCCTCTTGTTGTCCGGTTTAATCAAGCCACGTTATTATCAATATTCCTATAAGACGATCACAAAGCTATTTTATCCTCCCTCTCGAGATGCATATAAAATGTAGATTGAAATATCTATGCTAGCATCTCTACTCAACATAAGATACACAACTCCCAAATGCACAAAAGATCAAATGTCCTCACAAATATTCACAAACCTCTCGATTCATGCAAATATTCGTGTCAAGTACTCAAGATCTAATATTGAAACTCACCTCTCGAATTATGAATCAATATATCAAACATGTTAAATCATTGGCCAAGTGATAAAACAAGAATAAGCTCAAAGTACTCAAATAGGCTTCAAGATAATAACTTCAACCAAGATTAAAACATCCAACAAGAGTTCATTAATCTACTTCCAAAACACGGAAATCTCAAGAGTTTAGCTATACATGATTAAACAACTTATACACAAAGTGTTCAAAGTCATTACAAATGAAACTAAAAGATTGAAACTAAAAGAGAAGCAAGAAAACTTAGGAACGTCGACAATCTCTCGATATATCTCCGTTCTTCAAGCTCCGATGCAACCCGATTGTCTCCTTGATGTCTCCTTCCAAGAGTTGAATCTTGTCTTGTGTTGTAGATCCCAAAAATGCCAGAATCTCCTTGTGTGCGCCCCCCAAAAAGCCTTTTTATACTCCCCATCATGTTTAGGGCTTAATCTTTGCAGTTATGGGATTCAGTAGCAGACACACGGGTGGTGCGCCCACGCACGGGTTACCCGTGCGCCACCCTCTTTGGAATACCCCAACTCTGTAGGGCGCACGGGTGGTGCGTCGGAGCACGGCCTACCCGTGCGCCACTCCGGTGAAATAATCCGACTCTCTGTAGGACGCACGGGTGGTGCGCCCATGCATGGGCTACCCGTGCGCCATGCTGCAGCTCCAATTATCCTTATGCAGGGGTGCACGGGTGGTGTCTTGAGGCACGCCCAACCCGTGTGCCCCCTGTCTTTTCCGTGAACGCTCAACTTTCGCTCTTTTAGGCTTCACTATTCGTATATCCACTCAATTCTCCGTGTTTTCACTTTGCTTTCCTCGTATTCTTATTCAATTAGCTTCAAATATCATGAAATTCCTACAAAATAAGCAAAGTGTAATATCTTTTCCACAAGGAGTGAATATGTAACATTTAACGCGAGTATATGCATGTTTACTTATCATTATAGCTCGAAATACGCCTCAAAATACATGTAAAACTCACGCCTATCAGTATGTGATGTACAATGACCAAGAAAGAACAAAGTTGGACCCAAAGTCCAGAAAGTGTATCTTCTTGGGGTATGCTGATGGAGTCAAGGGGTATCGCCTGTGGGATCCCACTACACACAAGGTCGTTATTAGCAGAGATGTGATATTTGCAGAAGATAAACTGCAAGACAAGGGAGATAGTAACACATTAAAAGAGAACCAAGAGACTACTACAGTAATAGTGGAAAATAATCTACAGAATGAAGATTCGAAATCTTCTGAAGCAGTACCAGAGCACGAGGTACAAGAAGAACTCGAGTCTGATGTCCAAGAAGTATGTCGGTCAACTCGTGAGAGAAAGGTGCCAGCTTGGCAATCGGAGTATGTTATGGAGAGCAATGTTGCATACTGTCTTTTAACGGAGGATGGAGATCCATCAACTTTTCATGAAGCTACTGAAAGCTCAGATGCATCTCAGCGGATGACAGAATGCATGAAGAAATTGAAGCTCTTCACAAGAATCAAACTTGGAAACTTGTACCGTTACCATATGGTAAAAAAGCCATTGGTAATAAATGGATCTACAAGATCAAGCGAGATAGCAACGATCAAGTTGAGCGGTATCGTGCAAGATTGGTGGTAAAGGGATATGCTCAGAAAGAGGGTATTGATTTCAATGAGATATTTTCTCCGGTGGTTCGACTCACGACAGTCAGAGTAGTCCTGGCTATGTGTGCTACTTTTGACTTACATCTGGAGCAGTTAGATGTAAAAACTGTGTTTCTTCATGGAGAGCTTGAAGAAGAAATTTATATGCTTCAACCTCGAAGGTTTTTTCTTTGAAATAGGCAAAGAGAACTTGGTTTACAGGTTGAACAAATCTCTGTACGGTCTCAAACAGGCGCCGAGGTGTTGGTACAAGAGATTTGATTCCTTCATAATGAGCCTTGAATACAACAGACTTAGTTCAGACCATTGTGCGTACTACAAAAGGTTTGTTGATAATGATTTTATTATTTTGCTGTTGTATGTGGATGATATG
Organism: Rehmannia glutinosa; assembly: GCA_016081115.2. Classification (NCBI taxonomy): domain Eukaryota; kingdom Viridiplantae; phylum Streptophyta; class Magnoliopsida; order Lamiales; family Orobanchaceae; genus Rehmannia; species Rehmannia glutinosa. Next base: position 278,405 of record JABTTQ020002251.1, read on the forward strand.
TTGGTGGGAGGCCCCAATAAAGATCGAATCCAAGAAATGAAGGCACAGTTGGCTAGGGAGTTTGATATGAAGGACTTGGGACTAGCAAACAAGATTCTAGGAATGCAAATTCATCGAGACAGAAATAATAGGAAGATCTGGCTTTCTCAGAAGAACTACTTCAGGAAAGTTTTGCGTCGCTTCAACATGCAAGATTGTAAGCTAGTTTCTACCCCTCTTCCTATTAATTTCAAGTTATCCTCAAGTATGTGTCCTAGCAATGAAACAGAGAGAGGAGGAGATGTCTCGAACCGTATGCATCGGCGATGGGAGTTTAATGTTCGCTATGATATGTACAAAACCAGGCATTGCAAGCGATGAGAAGCGATCGATCGATACATGGCGAATCCTGGTAGAGAGCATTGGGATACTGATGAAGAGGATTTCGAGATACATCAAAGGAACCTCTCGATCTTTGCATTATGTTATGGACGATCGGATTTTACTGTCAGGGTTATGTTGATTCGGATTTTGTAGGTGATCTTGATAAAAGAAAATCCACTACGGGCTATGTGTTTACACTTGCAGGAGGAGCTGTAAGCTGGGTTTCAAAACTGCAGACTGTTGTAGCTCTATCTACAACTGAAGCAGAATACATGGCAACTACACAAGCTTGCAAGAAAGCAATCTGGATTCAAAGGTTACTGGAGGAGCTTGGTCACAAACAAGAAAAAATTGTTCTATTTTGTGATAGTCAGAGTGCTTTGCATATTGCAAAGAATCCAGCCTTACATTCAAGGACAAAACACATAGGAGTTCAGTATCACTTCGTTCGAGAAGTAGTGGAAAATGGAAGTGTGGATATGCAAAAGATTCGCACTGATGAAAACCTAGCAGATTGCATGACCAAACCAATCAACACTGGCAAGTTTGAATGGTGCAGATCCTCGTGTGGCCTAGCAGAAACGTAAGCAGCATGAGTAGCAAGTGTAGAGAAGGATGAAAGGATTACAAAAGTGTCTTTAAGTGTGAGAATGCAAAAAGTCTAAAGCCACTTTTCATAAAGCCACAATTGTTTACTAGATTTTCAACAATTGTGGGCAATTTGTGGAGAATTGTAATACGCAATTTTTTGCTGAACATTGTTGACAGAAGGGTTGGTAGCATAGTAACTAGAACTTGCCTATAACTAGGCTAAGTTAGAGAAAAGGAAAGACACACCAAGAAGAAAACAATCAAAACTCAAGTAGAGAGATAGAATTTGTTTTCTTGCATTTCTCCAAATTATTTCCTCATTTAAGAGAGTGCTAGTTTTTCATATTTCAAGAAAGAGTGTGATATTATTCTCTTCTTGTATAAGAGAAGGTGTTGTAATCCTATATTTTATAGTGAATCGCTTCCTACACGCTCTTAAAGTGGTTTTTACCTCAAATTAATTTGGGGGTTTTCCACGTAAAAATATTCGTATCATTTTACCTTTATATTTCTCGCATCACTATTGTCATGGCGTTGTTCCGGTCCGTAATTTCCTAACAAATGTAAAATGTCCACTCTATCCTAAAATCTGAATTGAAAATTACATCAAAAACTCTATCCATCCATTCATTTTCTGTGAAGAAATGAGTTATCTCGGAACCAAACAAAATTGTACAATGGTCATGACAGCCTTTCATTTCGTTCGTTTCCGTCTTATGTTGGGTACAAGAAGCAAAACTTGACAGCCCAAAATTAAAAAGTAGAATCTATTTGAAGATCACCAATCAATCAACAATAATACTACTTTATTTAAAAAAATAGGCATCAATAAAATGAGTAGGGCAGAGAATGCTGAGTGGACCCTTGAGTAAAGGTATAGATAAGTACTTATCAAACCAAAAATCCATGAATAAATTCCCAGCAATAAATGACCAATCAATGGCTAAATTGTCCTTTTTTACATGACTATTAGGTCATGGCTCTGACATTTACAACCATTTGAAGTCGTTTATCTTTCCTTTTCATCTCAATTAGACTTTTGAAAACCCCACCTCACCCAATGGCTAAATTGCATGTTTGGTCCACTAACTTATATGAAGTTGCATTTTCGTCCACTAATTCAGGGGTGTGCCAAAATCATTTGGAATTGCAATCCCATTTTGGAGATTTCAACTTGACCATTTGGAAATGAAAAATAATTCAATATGTCAATCTCATTAAAAATGGCAGGTGGAATTGAAATTCCCAAAATTTGGGAGCGATTCCGGTTCATTTTGCAATTGCTGACAAAGATTTGACTCAATCTGCAACACATTAAAAATTAGTGTCCTATTTCGCCACACCCCTAAATTAGTAGACAAAAGTAGAGTTGTCAATCCCAGCCCGACCAACCCGGTATTTTACCAGCCTGGGTTGTAATATCCTAGGCCCGAAAAACCGTGCCTCAAAAGCCCGACCCATTAGGCCTGAAAACTGGGTCGGCCCGATTTCTTTAGTGTAATTTTCATGGGTTGGGCTGGGCTGGACCGGACTCTGAAATTAGCAGCATGGTAATTGTTTGGCCTGGACATCCTGGCCCAATTTTCCCTCTTGACCCGCCACCGATCCATTTGACACGTCTAGATACAAGTGCAACTCATTATATAAACTAGTGAATTAAATATGCAATTTGACCCTCACCTTACCCTAAAAAAATGTGCAAATGATGAAGATTATAAGGCATAGGAATAATAACAAAAAACTATGCCTAAGGGTTAGCCTAATCACAAGAAAAACTCTAGTTTTCTTTCAAAATTACAAATTTCCCCACCCCTTGAGGCCTGTTCCCAGTATTATCTGACAAATACCCACTCCTGATGGTGTATTTTGTAAATTAGAAACAAATGTTAAGAATATATTTGTAATTTTGAAAGGTAACTGAGGCCAAAACAGGTTGCTTTTGTAATTATCTCAATTGCATACTCGGATTTACTAGACCCAGCTAGTTATATGGTTCGAACTTGATTGTTTTGGGCTCTTATTAGATTTTGTTTGTTTGCGAGGGTATAATAAATGATGATTCTGTTGAATGTTGAAAACGAAAGCAAGAAGAAAAGGATGTGGTACGTAACTTAACTATTAACTTTCTACGGGAAAATTCTATCTAAGACCATGTGTTTATACATTGGAATATTTAATTAAGAGGGGGTAAGGGTTGCCAAATGCCAATGAGCCAATTTTTTAGTGGTAAGAAAGAGACCGCAGGATCGTTGTGGTCGTGAGTTCAATTTCCCAGGATACGGCTCAACACAATATTACAAATGTAATTTCATTGATCTAACATATAATATATGTAATAACTAAAATATTATATTGGAATTTATCATAGATAAAAGACAAAGAAAAAGGAAAAAAAAATTACTCTAATGAATTAGTTATGAAAAATTGATATTCTTGTGCATCCAAAAGAAGAAAGAAAAAAATAGTTCGATACAAAGGAAAAAAAAGTCACTTGATCTATGCATCCGCTTGGAATTGAACTCTAGATATCTCTACCACTCCACCAACTCATGACCATATTATTGTTTAGCTCAACCTTGTATATGTATATAACAACCCTAAACATATAGGAACTACCCCCCCGCAGTGGTTTCATGTCTTACAGATCATCCACTTGTCGCCTGCAGGCCGATCGACAAAGCCGGAAACATGATACATCAAAAAAAAAAAAAAAAAAAAAAAGTGGGTATGTGGTGTGACCTAATGCATGTGAAGGAAAGTTGGAATTTAAAGAACTGTTGTTTCAATAAGCACCACTTTAATTCATCTCTATCTTTCATTTTCCCCTCATTCTTGGCCAGCACAATGCATGTGTCTCTGCCGATGTGTGTTACCGAATTCCCAAAAATGATTTCCTATATGAAACTTTGGTCTTTTGGGTAAAACCCAAAAATAAAAATAAAAATAAAAAGAGAGATTGGCACTTTTGTGGATGATAATCTATCTCCACATGGAAAACTTCTTAATTTGGCACCACTATCTCATCTATGTCGCCAACCACACACTCTAAACCAAATCTTCTTCCCTCAAAAAATTTCAATTTGGTCCCCCAATTTCTCCAATATTATCCAAAATACATCTACTAGTTTTGTGAACACATCCCTATAATAGGAATTATTCCCAAGTGATGATAGAAAAATATTATAGAACCTGGAGAATAATAATATTTTCATATCAGAAGTGTTGATTTTCAGTACAGAGTTATTGTCGGGGAGAAAAGACTAGACCTTTCAGCTATTTTCTTGGCCATACTAATGAAAGCAAATTTCATATCTGAATTTCGTACTAAATTTTTTAAACCTTTTTGATGGCAATAAATGAAATCAGGGCCCTTTAAATAATAATAGGGATGGTGGATATTGAGCAGGATCAGAAATCACCATCCAATGCTGCAAACATGTCTACCAAGAAAAAGGAGCTTCTTTCTACTGCTATGAAGAGGACTAGTGAATGGTTTGCTATCTTTTTTCTTTTTTTATTATTTACAGTAATTATTTGTATTTTTCATGGATTCTTGAAATAAATGGAGTTTTTAAGCTGTTTTTATGTTATATTTTAACAGGATATTTTCCCAGGAAATCCCTAGTGATGTTACTGTCAATGCTGGAGGAGGTTCCTTTTCTTTACACAAGGTATGAACTTATCTTTTTTTTTTTCCCTTCCATAATTTAATTAATTAATGTGGAAAATCTATTAAGTTTCTGATTTAATCATTTCCTATTATCAAGACTGTTCCAATCCTCAACTTTTGCATTTTTAAAGTCCTCTGCTATGTAGTATGAGTTAAAAGAATTCACAATAAGTGATTTTTCCAATTAATAAATTAGTTTTGACTATTCCACATTTTATTTTAACTGTTATATCAGTATTTTAATTAATTAATGTTGAAAATCCAGATTAAGCCTGTGATTTAATCATTTCTTGCTAACACTAAAAAAGTGATTCTTTATCTTCTAGATGGAATAACTATTTTCACCGAAAAGCTGAGAATCACTTTTTTCTTTATCTTCTAGATGAAACTCTCCCTAAAAGTCCTCTGTTATTGGAGTATGATGTGTTTCTAAAACTATTTTCCCAATAACTCTCACAAATTAATTTTTTTTTTCAAAAATTTTGTGACAGTTTCCATTAGTCTCAAAATGTGGATACATAAGAAAGCTAGTTTCAGAATCCAACGACGCAGATCTAACCGTAATCGAAATCCCCGATATTCCCGGCGGACCCGAGTCATTCGAACTCGCCGCGAAATTCTGTTACGGAATAAACTTCGAAATAACGACGGAAAACATCGCCATGCTAAGATGCGCCGCGGAGCATCTCGAAATGACAGAGGACTACGCCGTCGGAAACCTAGTCGGACGAACAGAGGCGTACATTAACGAAGTCGCGTTAAAAAGTCTAGCCGGCGCAGTTTCGATTTTGCATTCTTCCGAAAACCTTCTTCCCACCGCAGAGAAAGTGAAATTGGTGAGCCGATGTATAGATACAATCGCGTTCGTGGCGTGTAAGGATAGCCAGTTTGCTGCGCCGATGAGGGCCGATAGTGGGCTAAACGACCTGGTTTCGTCCGCGGGGCCCAATTCGAAGCCCATTGTTGATTGGTGGGCTGAGGATTTGACTGTTCTACGAATTGATCTGTTTCAGAGGGTTCTGATTGCGATGATGGCTAGAGGGTTCAAGCAGTATGCTCTTGGTCCGATACTGATGTTGTATGCGCAGAAATCTCTTCGAGGTTTGGTGAGGTCTTATCCCTTAAATTTCGATTACTGATCACATGAACTACTGGTGTTATGTTATATATTTTTCATAATTTATTAGGGATAATTACAAAAACCCCTGGTGTTTGGGCAGCAGAACCGTGTCAAGGGAGTATGGGGCCTGAGGCAAAATTTTAGAAAAGATCTATGTAAAAAAATAGAGAAATTTTATATTTCTTGCTTTTATAGTTAGAAATCACTTATTAAAGTTTAATGTTTAAGATATTATAACATATTACTTTCATTGACAATCCATTTAATCTATCTTGTCACGTTAAAGGAATAAGCATGCTACCTTCCTTTCTCAGCCGCAAAATATTATGATTAAATTTTTTGAGTTTTGATATGTAATAATTTAATCGGGAAAACATTAATAGAAAAATAGTAGATGTAGTTTACGATATAAATTAAGCCTTTTGATTTATATATAATCCAACAATGGAACGTTAATTTACAAGCCAATTAAAGTCTATAGAGAGTTAATAATTCCTATTTTGTAGGCACTGATTTGTCAATTGATTCCAAACTGCAACGTTCAGTTCTGATTCTTCAATCTCATCAATTATTCATCTAATATTTTAGTTTTGAAAACTAAAAACAATCAATATTTATATAGTATATATATACACATATGACATATATATTTGACATTAAGGAGTCTTCATTTTGCTAGGGGCCTCATGGTTCACACAGCCATGTGTTTGGGCTAATTATAGAAAAACCCAGAGTATATATTATTTTTAGGAATATCCGAGTGTGGGGGGGGGGGTGTTATCAAATATTTTTCGTTATGAAAAGGGAAAATGTAAGGCGGAATCAAATCTCAAGCTGTTTCTTTTTGCAAATTTCAAAAACTTCGGTTTTTTTTTTTGTTATTAGCCCGAACCCTAAAGGATTCTCAGTAATTATTCCATTTTATTATACATACATGTTGTAATGCATATGTTTTGTCGATCTCAGAGTATGTTTGCTGCTTCGAAGCGGGCTGTCCCATGAGGTCGCTGTTTCTTAATCGTAAAAGAGCGTGATTTTTTGTTTGCGAAGAGTTTTGTCTGTTAAAAAACTCCGTCGTATGTATCTTGAGAGAGATTTTCTATAAATCCCACACTGACATCGCAATTTATCAGGAAGGAGAGAAACATTTCTTAAAAGTCAATGATTATATCGTGCCTTGGAGATAATTCATATTCATATTTTTCCAGTCTAATATCCCAACATGTTATACGTGTTTGCTTCTCAATTTCAGGATATATTCGGAAAGGGAAGGAAGAAAATCGAGCCGCAACAAGAACACGAGAAGCGAGTCGTTTTAGAAACGATAGTTAGTCTTCTACTGAGGGAGAAAAACACGATGTCAGTTAGCTTCCTCTCGATGCTACTTAGAGCCGCAATATTCCTAGAAACAACAGTCGCTTGCAGGCTCGACTTGGAAAAGAGAATGGCTTTGCAGCTTGGACAGGCTGTTTTAGATGACCTATTAATTCCTTCTTACTCCTTCAATGGGGACACATTGTTCGATGTTGAGACCGTGCAGAGGATCATAATGAACTTTTTAGAGTCCGAAATGGAGGTGAACAGAGCGGGCGGTTATGCAGATGACGATTATGTTTCGCCTTCGGCTAGTGACAGAGAAAGAGTGACCAAATTAATGGAGAATTATCTTGCTGAAATTGCTTCTGACCGGAATTTATCAGTTTCGAAGTTCATCAGTCTTGCTGAAGTTATACCAGAACAGTCAAGAGTGACGGAAGATGGAATGTATAGGGCCATCGACATTTACTTGAAGGTTTGTGCGTTGTCTTGTTTTTCTTTCTTAAGAGCCACATTGCTGATTCGTCATTATTATGTAAAACAAGTATTTATGCATGCTAACAAATAGAAATTTAGCATGATGATCAATAAATTTTCACTAGTTGTGGGCAGGATTAGTTTGAATTGTCTTGATCCCCTTGATTGGTAGTATGATTATAGAGCCAAAGGTAAATGTGGTTATCCTATCCCAGACAATAATTGTTGTTCAGCGGAAGCAAACTTTTTGCGTAAATTCTTGATATAGAAGTTTCGGGTGTTCTCTTTCTTTACATATATCAGTATCAGACCTGAAAGTGTTTGCTGCGAAAATATGTGCTCTCAGAGAAAGTGATTTATTGTAATCAGAAGTTGGTAGTGTTTGCAATTAGAAGCTAAAGTTGAATATGTTTTAGTCTTTTAGAAAGTTTTCAGTGAATAAGTTTCGAAAGTTATTTATTCGTTTTAGATTCTAATTAAATTATGTGAAATTAGAAGCAGAAGTTGATATTGGCAAACATTAAAAAAGTGATTTTCTTTTTCCAGCCCCAAGCTGACAACCACTTTTTTAAGCGTTTGCAAAACATTCCCTTAGTAGTGTACTACATTGATAACTCAGACAGATTGCAGATAACTTATAAGCTACAGATAACTCCAAACAAACTACTCGTGTTTACAATTATGACATCATCTTGTATACAAGTGTTTTTCAGTCCGTTTTATAGTTTCTCATCTGTTTCATTCCATATAATTCTACAGGCTCATCCTGCATTAAGCGACATGGAGCGAAAAAAGGTTTGCAGCGTAATGGACTGTCAAAAGCTTTCACGCGAAGCCTGCGCACACGCAGCTCAAAACGACAGGCTTCCCGTTCAGACTGTCGTTCAAGTCCTTTACTACGAGCAGCAGCGTCTCAGAGAAGCCATGGACGGCACCAGCCTCAACGAATCCTCTTCTCTTACAGCCAAACTGAGTACCTATTCGATCGACGTCCACCCTGTACCCGACGAAGTCTCGACTCTAAAACGGGAAAATCAGGACCTGAAACTCGAGCTCGTGAAGATGAAAATGCGACTGAAGGAAATGGAAAAGCCTTCGGATAATAAATCGCCGGCTGTTAGTAGTCGGTGGGGCCCACCACGCGGCTGATGTCTGCGGAGAAACCTCCGTTGCCTAGGAAATCATTCATAAGCTCTGTTTCGAAGAAACTTGGTAAGTTTATAAGGGCTGATGGAATTTCGGCTCAGGGTTCTAAAGGTAGGACTAAACCGGCGAAAGATAGGCGGCATTCTATATCGTGATACATTGTTTTTTATCTGATTTTTTTTTGTTTTGTTTTGTTTTGGTATTAAGTTAAGAAATATTGGCTCGTTTGTTTGCATTGTTTTGAGGCTGGGAAGAGGGTGTTTTTGCTGTCTTCTTTGTTTGTCTCTCTTCTGCTTGTGTGTGGTAATATGTATAAAAATCATAGTTTTTAAGTGGATATGTGTATGTAAATTGTTTTGAACTTGGGTGCCTAATTGTATTGATGATGAATTTTGAAATTGAGATTCACCAGCAAATGTTTAAGGAATGCCAAAAGCAACAATGCAAGCTTGAGAACTGGGAAGATTACTGAGAATATGATGTTTCTTGTACACATGTCTACAAAGATTTTGAAATTAAAATAGTCCCTTAAAGTGTTACAAACAAGTGAACAACCCATGAGGTTTGAAATTATGTTACAAATACCACCCTCAAGAGGGTGTGATTTGTAAAAGAGAAACAAATATAAGGGGGCATTTGTAATTTTGACAGATAATTGGATTTTTTTGTAATTAGACTATATTTCAAGGGTATTTTTGTAATTAATCCTATATGCTAATCTAAAATACCTATACTTGGGTCAGTTTCATACTGTGAATAAAAGAATAATTTTGTGGTTTTTATTTTTATATTCGACGATTTTACCTTTTTTTGAAAAATAAATAACTCACGCAGTAGTTGTTTATATTGCATGGAGCTAAAGCTTTTGAAAATAAGTTATAAGTCATAACATGCAATTAATTTTTTTTTAATAAGTTGAAAGTAGTGGTTGGAGGGGAAAAAATAAATTTCAAAGAAACTGAAAGATACATGGTTCGAACTGCGCGTGGTCAATATTCATACAAAGGGTGAGCGATACTACTTGAGTTACAAGCCCGTGGTTAACTTGCAATTAACATGCTTATGTTGGAATAAACTTTAGTGAATGATATCACTTTAATCCAGGAGTTTTCATATTGAATTATCAAGAATCAAAGACTAGATTGTGGAAGCGTACCTGACTCCATAACAGTTGAATTCTGGGATTTGACCTTCTAGATCTACACGTCTCGAAGTTTTTCAGAGAACCCTTTAGTTTTCTCCGTATGTTTCTATCTGACGATGGGATAGCAGAATAAAATATCGTAGACTTGTATCCTAGGGACCATAACCCTTATATAACTGTGTTACATTGTGTATCCTATTTTAGCCCATCATAAAATAGGAATAACCCACTAAGTCTCTACACATTAATGTCTACACCCTATTAGAAACATTAAAGTCTAATTTTACTTAAACCTTATTTGATCACTTATAAAATGGGCTTAACCTTAATTTACAGTCTACAATACATAGTTATTTCACATATAAGCCCAACGTTGGATTAATAATCCAACAATCTCCTACTTGGGTTATATGTATAACCTTATAAATATGTATTGTGAAAATAACCATATGAGCTCAACTTTCTTTGTCATCATAACCAAAATGTATACGTAACCAATCCGTCAATTAACAATATCAACATAGGATCAAGCGGTCTTCGTTACATTTATCGTGAATCGACCCATCGTGGTCACATAATATGTTAAATATACAAAGATAATAGTGTTAAATATACAAGACAATAATGAGCGTGATTTTTTCTCTCTCTCTCTCTCTCTCTATAATCGATTTACTTAATCCACGGCCCTCACATGTTAATGAGCGTGATCCTCTCTATTTCTATAATTGATTCCTTGATTTACGGTCCCCACATATTTTTGTTTGACCATTTTAATATGCAAAGTAAAATTATGTTAAACATACTGAAGAAAATAATGCTAAGTATACAACAAATATATGTAAGTGACAAAGATATCTTGCATAGCGAACACATGCGTGATTTTGGGCTTGTTTGGGAGCACTTATGAAAAAGTCCATTTAGAAAATGAGCTTCTCTAGAATGGACTTTTCAAAAAGCCTCCAATTCTCACTTCTCTAGAATGGACTTTTTGGAGGAGTGACTTGTCCAAAAGTCCATTCTAAATTAATCACCAAACATAAATTATTACTGAAATGGACTTTTAGATCCAAAAGTCCTAAACAAGCACTTTTTCTCTCCAGCGCGGTTTTCTCGCGATTTTCTTTCTCCCCACGTGATTTTTTCTCTCCTAAAATCTGATTCCATATTTGGATGGTCCCCACATGTTTATTTTGACAATTATACCCTTAGTTTCCTTAATTAATTGTTTAATATAATTTTAACCCCTATTTATCTTAACCATTGATATAGATAAGGGAGGGTTGAGATGAGTCCACATTGTCTCACTATAATATGTGGTCTCATTGGATCCTCCCTCCCCTCTCTCGCTCTCTCTCTCTCTCTCTCTCTCTATATATATATATATATATATATATATATATATATATATATATATATGAGTTGTATTGTATAAGTCCAATTTGTAGAGTTTCGTTGATCTATTATAATCCACTGCCCATATTAAACCAGTTTTATCTATATTTCTCACCTTATTAGAAAATACTAAGAACAAATTAGTAAAAAAAACACAAATTATACTGATAGTGGACGGTCACATCTCATATTTGGAGAAGATATCATTAATATTTCTCTACCTTCCTACACGCTTTTTACCTAAAAAATAGCATCTATTAAATATCTAAACACCTACAAATCAAATCAAATTGTTTATCTTCTCTAACACCTTCATTATTCCATCCCAGAAAATTGGAAAACACCAAACAAGAAGATAAAAAGACGCCTGAACATTGCAACGACAAATTAGAATCCAAGATTCCAATTAACAACTTCACCTTCATATCAAACCACCTTCCACCAACTAATTATTGCATAGATAGTTTTTTTTATCAGTTAATTAATAAGTATGTCCCATATGTTGGATTTTGTTCAGAAGATTAGATTAGCCATTACGCGACGATACTTGACAGAAATGAGATGATCATTCTTTGATACGTGTTTTGTCCAACGCCTCTGTTGCGAAGTTCTGATCTACAGATCTGTTAGATCTATTTAGGTTTGAAATTTTTATTTTAAATTTGTATAGGTTTACGATCCTATAGGGCTCGCAGCTGTTTTTCACTCATCATTGTAATGAGTTGTAAGCTTTTTATGATGAATATGAATGAAATATTTAATTAAAAAAAATTAATATATTTAATTCTACAACGTGAGTGTATCAAATTTTTTGGAGTCTACTATTGAATTAGTTATTCATTTAATTGTTTTAATCATATTAATTATTAGATTCAACCAGTTAATCTACTAATATCTTTTTCTTTTATACCAACTAGCTAGATTTAAAAATAAATAGGAAGATTTAAGAAAATCTCCGTCCAAGTAAACAATCCTTTGAAACGCCATTAATGCGACACACGTACGTTGTGTAATTAAATTAACAATCCACTTCACGATAACTAATTCATCTAAACTCATCATCTTTAATTAATAAACATATTAAAAAACCCAAAACGCCAATATTAATGCCACACACGTATGGCATGGAATAATTTAATTTAATTTAATTTCCCAGCTCTGCCCATCGAATACATCCTATAAATTGGCACCCTTAATCAATCACATCACACACACACACACAAAATTAAGATCATCGAAAGTAATATATATATATAGATGGCGGGCATTAATAATAATAATCTGTTGATGAAAGCATCATCATCATCCATGTTATTGTTAATGGCGGCCTTGATTGTGGTGTTGTTGCTGGGCAGCCATATTCATATGGCCGCGGCCCAAGAATTTGATTGTGTGCGGCCGGGTCCAATCATTGTGCAGGCTTTTAACCTTGTCCAGAGTTGCACAGGTCGCATTGATCCTTTAAGGTGCTGCGATGTGGCCAGAGACTTCAACTTTAGATGCATCTGCTCAGGATTGCCGAAGCTCTTCAATTCGCGAAGCGATTTTTTTAGTGCCGTGACTAATGTTGGAACAATATGCCGCGACAATATTACTATTCCCCAACAAGCAATGGACTGCATTAATAAGGAACTTAACTTTAATTGTTCGCGGGATTCTGTCATTGCGGACGCTGTTAGAATTTCTAGGACTTGCACAACGGACCGGCTTAGTGATAATTCATATAATTGCTGCAATATAGCTAGATCCTTCAACTTTACCTGCACCTGCTCAAAAGCTTTTGCAGGATATCTGGAGCGCATCGGGGGTTTTCAAGATTATTTACTTGCTGCCGTCAGTAATATTTCAGAATACTGCCTCATGAAAGTTCCCGAAAATGCAATTGACTGCATTCGTTCATCAGATATACCAGGTATATATATATATAATAGAGTATCAACTACGTACTGTGTGTATGTATATATATATATATATATGCTTGCAATAATTGATTTCTTGGTGTGATTAATACTAATAAATTAATTAATTAAAATGCTGATATATATATTATCAATTAATGATGTTCAGGTGGCCGATTCTAATTAAGTAGTACTGCATGCATGAAAGAGCTAGAGATCGATGTTATGATGGAAGCTGATGATCATATATTAATTAATGTGCACGCGCGGGTTCCTTCATCACATGCAACTCTAGCGGTGTACATGCACGTCATCTGTCATCATACAATTATTATATTTAATTATGTTCTAAATAAATTTTATGCACGTGTGGATCTTGTTGTAATTTCTTTTTTTATTTTGGAGTGGTATTAATTATGGCATATGATTATATGTCTTATTGTCTTTCTGCAATATTGCTAATATATGTATGATTGTCTTTATTTATCTCGCCAGTCTCCACGTTATTATTAATTAATCAATATTTCCGGGTTTTTTTTGGTCATTAATCAATATAATCAATATTGCTAATAACATTAATTTGAGGGCTCGAAAGCTCATTCCCGAATCAAACGCCATGATTTGAGTGGACTCCGCGATAAACGCCTTGAATTTCGCCTTGAACACCGATCTTCTTGAATTTGTTCTTCTTGACTTGGGAGAATTTCATCTACCGCCTTCTTGCTTGGATTTCTTCTCTTCGAATTGTGATTTAATTCATTGAGAATGATACATATTTATACTTGTAGGAGATGGCTTCTTGGATAACTCATACGTTGAAGGCTTTGATTTGATTGGCTAGTCAATACAATTCAATATCTTATCAAGATAAGTCTCAATCTCCAAAGATTTGAGATATCTGTCAACACATGTCTTGGTCTCCAAGGATTTGAGATTTGACACTTGGCAATTATCGATTGGCCATAATTTTTATATATCTACAAATATATATATACATACACCAGGTATGGGGAGGACTATAAAGATTTTAATAGAGGATTCAAATTGATCACTTTACCTATATATATATATATATACCAATTACTATTTTTATCCAAATTAAGCCAAGTATAATTTATTTAAATAATATAACAAAGATATTGAATCAAGTGTGGCATAGGTCTCTACATAAGATGGTATGTACTAATCCCAACTATTTAATTATCAAATCCTAGGACAGTGATTTTTTCGATTTTTTATCCGGAAAGGGCAATTATATCATTTAAGGAGGGTTTTTCGTTTTTATTTTGTAAACATTTACTAGTCCATGATTTTCGGGAAAATTAAATTAGCTAGATCAGTGGAGACAGTTGAAATTTATATCAACAAATAGTATAATATACATGTTACTTTATATAATAAATTCAGAGCGTCATTTGATTTATCAATAACAATATCATTCTACTTAAATAATGATTATATGAAAAACTATCTAAAAGAAACGAATGATCAATAATTTTGTTATTGTTTGAGACTAATAAATAAATATAATCTAAATAATAAAATAAAAAAATAGAATTGTTTCTATGTAATCAATACTTAATTATTTTATATCCAAAAGTATATACAACATTTATTTCTATAAACCCATACATATCTATAACTATTTTATTTCCAAAATCACTGCATAATATTAACTTGAATATATATAAATCTCATTTATCAATATTTAAATTTGAATGTGATTTTTGTTGGTTTTGTATTATATACTATATTTATTTATGTTTTTCAAGTCACTTTGAAATTTTAATTTTGTTCTCCTCATTTGTATTATTAGGACCGTATAGTATATTTTTTTGAATTATTCATATTTGATAATTATCGATATTTGGTTGTATTTATCCAAGTGTTATGATTTTTGTAAGAAATTAAACAAATTAAATATTTATTTTTGTGGGAAAAAAATTAAAATTAGAAACTATTAAATTGAGATTCACATTATGGCTAAAATCCTACCAACTGTAAATTTGTGAAAATCTACGAAAACTCTATTTACTCAAAAATAAATTTTAATTGTTTAAATTAAGAAAGTATAAAAGCTGCATATTTTTTTCTTACCTTAATCATTAGAATTTACCTAAATTATGCTATGGTAAAAAACAAATTTACTGAAAATAGGGTATTATAATTTTTAGGAAAAATACAATAACACCCCCTAAACTTGGTTTTATGTATCATTTACCCTACTTAACATGCAAATGTAACACTTGCCACCCTCAATCACGTTAAAATATAATGTATGGACAAAACAAAACCACCCTTAATAAAAATGAATATACATAATTTTTGGTAATATTTCAATTTTTTGTAACCTATTTGATTTATATTCTTATTAAATTAAAACAAATGATTTTTTAAATTGAAAATTAAGTAATTTAAACTTTAAAAGATTAAAACAATATATAATACACTCACAAACAAATCAAATATGAAATATCAACGAAAAGGTCAAATATTAATTACTTAATTTAAATAAACTTTCAATATTATAAAAAATATGGATAAATATATTTTCTTAAACCTAATTTAGTTATAAATTTTACACTTCTTCAATTATTTATTATTTATTTAATATAATTCATATTCCAAAATATAACATTAATAAATTACAATATTTAATGGATAATCGATATAACAATAAAACGAATTAAAAGCATGCACATCCATTTTGTTCTATTAAAATATTTTAGACACTACATCTTGTATTTGAGTAAAGATAGTTCAAAGTATTTAAATATTACCGAAGAAAATATGTATTATTCCTTCTCTCTTACTAAACCATTACATATATCATTATATTAGAAATATAAATTATCAATAATTAAAAACAATAATGTGTATGTATATTCACTATATAAAAAATATATTAATTCATACTATTTTAAAGAATTTGAAAATCGAAAGTTATTTTTACATTGACTCAAATAATCAAAATAATTTCTACATTAAACTTTTTTTATTTTTTGTACTCAACTATTATAAAAAAAAATTACTTTTTGAACTTGATAAGTAACAAATTGCTTTTCAAAAACAAAAATAATTTAAATAAAAAATATAAAATCAAAATTGAGGTACAATTAATAAAACATGCTAAAAACAATTAATGTTAGTAAGAGAAATTTTGTCTAAACATTAAATTATACCTTGATTAAGAAGAGTGAGTGTTACATTGGCAAATTCAGGGGCATAAATGAGACATATGGCCAAGTTCAGGGGGTGTTATTATAGTTTACCCTAATTTTTATAACTTGGAAAGTATGATGTATTAAATAATTTAATATTTTATATCATAGTCTTTAATTTTAACTTCTTATAATGATTGTTGATGTAATTTGATTATATGTTAATTTATCCAATGATTTATATTTTTGCTATACTGAATATTTTAATATTGTTTATATTTTATCAGGTGATTTTAAGACTTATTAAATAAATGTTAGATTTATTTGATAATTTAAGGTTTATTTCATTATTTTTATTTATGTATATAATTTTGTGAATTCTTGAATAATTTTAGATTTATTGATTATTTCAATTATTTTATATGCTTATTTTTGAATTTTTAATTGATTTTGTATTTTAAGTTTCTAATTTCTATTTGCTCAGTTTTATCAAATAATATTTAGATTTATTTTTGTAGTATTTTGATCATTAAATAATTTTTAAATTATAAACTATGTGGAAATAGAAAATATTGAGTTTTTAAATTAAGAAAATACAAAAATAGTTTTGAAACTAATTTTACTTTAATAATTAGAACTTACCAAATTGTGCTCACAGTGAAAATCTAATTTACTGAAAATAAGAAATTATATATATATTTTTAAAATTTAGCAGGTATAATTCTGTTTCTAAAATAATATTACCTTAATCAATAAAACATACCCAAAATCTTAGTATTTTATTTCAAGTTGTTGACATAATTAAATTACTATTTTTTTTACTCAATCGTTTTTATATAATAATTAAATATTTTCTAGAATTGGAAATGTGAAATGGGCGGGAAAATTTTCATACTACCATATATTTATAAGTGTCTCTCTCTCTTTATATATATATATATATATGAATATTTCCGTTTTTTTTTTGGTCATTGTTCTATTTGTTCATTTCCTTGAATTAATATATACACACACACACACCAGGTATATATATTTGTTCATCTTCATAACATCCTCATAACTCTTTGAGCTAGCTAAGCTAGCAACGAGGCCCATTAAAGAGATTTCTTTTAATTACTCATAACTAAACTTAATCTAAATATACAATAAAACTTAATCCATTTTTTTAATGTGGAAGGATGACATTTCACCTTTCAATTAAACTTTTTGATTATGTGCTTCTCCATGAATAAATAAGAGAGAAGCTTACAACAAATACAATGTAATGCAAAGCAGTATATATACGGAGGAATATAGGAAGGTAAAAGATGATTTTATTCATAATTGTTAATAATGGCAACTTCATACAGAAAGGGAAATTCTAAAGGGAGCCGCTATTAACACCCCAAAACCTATCAATACATTCCTCTCCTTAATTACAAAAATGTCATCATCTGAAAAGATTAAAATGGCCTTCGTACCCTACCAAATTTCTAAATACACCCACCAAATCTCTTAATACACCTCATCTTTTAAAACCTTCTAATCTTCTCCCACCCCACCTACATTTTTCTTCTTCTCGATCTCCATGAAAGCCGAACTTAACATCCAAAAAGAACATCCAAAAAGAAATGTCGCGGCAAGAAAAATTGATGAGGCTACTTCGGTGCTTTGAAAAAATTTTACATGGCAAATTATAATATAATAGTTATCCATCAATTTAGCGCTAACATAATTCTTAGAAAATCGTAAATCCGCACCACTCATATGAGGTTTTAAATGACCCTGAGGACAAAATAATGGAACACCAACTAGGCATCATGTATAGTGATATTTTCTCCATTTGTATGCAATATTAGATTTCCTGCTTTGAATAAAAAATATATAAGACAAAACCAACAAATTTTGAAGAATGAACACGAAAATTCTTCTAACCTCACAAATAAATGAAGAAACCATGGTTTCATGAGATGCTTGACTGTTCCAATATTTATCTTTATGGAAAAATTGGAGTTTAATTGGGAAAATGATAAATTCGGAAATATTGGGGGTATATTAAGTAATTAGGTTTACTTTAAAAGGGAGATGGGATGTATTAAGAAAGAGGGTATATTGATAGATTTTGGGAGTGTTAATAGCGCCTCCCAATTCTAAAATAGGGACACTAGTTATTTTTGTTTCATATAACTTATTACCCTTTTATTTTATTGGTTTAACTGTGTTAGTATGACTATTAGTCATCTTGATCTTTGTAAAAAAAACCAAAAATTACTAGAAAAGAGTCTAATTGTATTCAATTTTATTTCTTTTCGCTCAAAAGTATGCTTTTGCAACATGTACTCCCATTGATATTTCATCCAATGATTGGCTAACAATAGTACTATGACAGTTGCAACTATCCTTGCCAATATATATTTAGGACCATGCTATTTGGACAGACTCTGCCCATTGTTTTTTGACAGAAATATAAAAATAAAATTTAAAAATAATTAAAAAATATAAAATAACTTTATTGCCCTTTTGCCATACCATCTCTCCCGTGCAACCTACTTTTTATAGTTCCAAGATTGCAATAATTATTTCCAACTATTTCTCTCTTCACACCATATTAACTATATATATTTGTATATGTTGGAAATTTACCTCTCAAAAGACATAATTTTATTGATCGCTCAAATATTACAAGACACACCTCACCACAACTTCACTTAAACTCAAATATTACTTAGAAGCTTTGCTTCTCACTCACTTGTTTTTCTTTCTTAACTTGATATAAAATGAACCAACAACACCACCTATTTATACTAAAACTTCATCTAGATCAATGGTTAAGATTGATTCTCACCAACCTTAATCCAATGGTTATCTTTTATTTCCATCTACCGCATTCATCTACCATACCAACAACTTAAACTCAACTACCAAACTCATCTACCACAATTAAACATAAAATAAGTTTATATAATTCAACACTCCCCTTTAAACTTATTTTATAATCCCAAGTGAACTTCTCAATCTTGCAAAGTCTTCATACTTCAATGATTTGGTAAAGATATTAGCAACTTGATCTTGCGACTTCACATACTTCACTTGAACTTGTTCTCTGGCAATGCATTCTCTGATATAATGGTATCGAGTATCAATATGCTTGCTCCGATTATGAAATACCGGATTCTTGGCCAAAGCTATTGCTGACTTGTTATCAACATAAATCTCTGTTGGATCTTCTTGTGACATGCTTAATTCTTTTAACAAATTCCTTAGCCATATTGCATGACTAACACATGATGTAGCTGCCACGTACTCAGCTTCACATGTTGAAAGAGTAACTATTAGTTGTTTCTTCGATGCCCAAGTGAAAGCAGTATCTCCCATGAAAAATGTGAAGCCAGTTGTACTTTTTCGATCATCAATATCTCCAGCCCAATCACTATCACTGTATCCAACTAGCTTATAATCATTAGAAACTGAATAAAGCAGACCAAAGTTGATTGTACCTTTTAGGTAACGAAGAATTCTCTTGGCTACCTTGAAATGTGTGGTGGTTGGATTTTCCATATAGCGGCTCACAAGCCCAACTGCGTAAAGAATATCAGGCCTTGTACAAGTTAAGTACCTCAAACATCCAACTAGGCTTTTGAACAGTGTTGGATCCACTTTATTTGCTTCATCATCCTTGCACAATTTCAATCCACATTCTACTGGTGTGTTTATTGGATTACAATCATCCATCTTAAACTTCTTCAGGATCTCTTTTGTGTAGCCTTCTTGTGAGATAAAAATCCCATCATCCTTTTGCTTGATTTCGATTCCGAGGTAGTGAGCCATCAACCCAATGTCAGTCATTTCGAACTCTTTTGTCATTGCCTTCTTGAATTCTTGGAACAAGCCTATGTTGTTCCCTGTAAAAATCAAATCATCAACGTACAAGCAAACAATTAAAACATCATTATCCTTGTTCTTGATGTAAAGAGCATGTTCGTATGGACATTTTGTGAAGCCTTTCTCTTGCAAGTATTTGTCAATTCTACTATTCCATGCTCTCGGTGCTTGTTTCAATCCATAGAGAGCTTTCTTTAACTTCAAGACTTTATCTTCTTGTCCTTCAACCACATAGCCCGCTGGTTCTTCAATGTAGACTTCTCCCTCTAGTACTCCATTAAGGAATGCTGACTTTACATCCATCTGATGTATTTTCCACTTATTTTGGGCTGCCAAAGAAATTATTAGTCTTATGGTTTCTAAATGTGCAACAGGAGCAAATACCTTTTGCAACAAGCCTCGCGCCTTGTACCTTTCAACTTCTTCTTTGGCATTCTTTTTCACCTTGTACACCCATTTTATGACATTTGGGAAGTTGAGCAAGCTCCCAAGTGTCATTTTTCTTGATGGATTTAATTTCTTCATCCATTGCATCTCCCCATTTCTTATTTTGAGTATATTCTTCAAAGTTCACTGGCTCACAATTTGCGAACAGACAAAATAGGGTGAGATTTTCGAGCTTATCAGTTACCTCATAGAGCTCTTCTAGACTTCTTGTACGCTCTTCATTTCTCTCAACTAGGAAAGATGGTGGTGATTGTGAAAATGACGGCGATGTTGGTGGTGTAATGGATTCTTCTCCCGATTGCTCAACAATTACTTGTTCATCATCTTGGTCAGAACGAAGTTGTAATCTTTGGCATGTGTACCCCAATCCCATTCGCTCTTCTTCATCAAAGATAACATCTCGATTGGTGATTATCTTTCCATTGATGGGGTTATATAGTTTGTAGCCTTTGGAGTTATTGTCGTAGCCGATGAAGATGAACTTTCGCTTTTATCATCCAACTTGCTTCTTTGTTCATCCGGTACATGTACATGAGCTATGCTTCCAAAACTCTTAAATAAGAAATACCAGGCTTTCTCCCATTCCATGCTTCTTGTGGTGTCTTGCCCCACACGCTTCTTGTTGGTGAGCGATTTGACAGATAAACCGCACACGCCACGCCTTCCGCCCTAACTCTTTTGGCATTTTCTTGCTTTTGAGCATACTTCGTACAATGTTGAGAATGGTTCGATTCTTTCTTTCTCGCAACTCCATTTCGTTGGGGGATCGGGAACATGAAGTGGTCGTCGAATTCCATTTGCTTCACAAAACTCTTGGAATTCTTTCAAGTGAATTCTCTCCTCAATCGATTCTCATGGCTTTAATGTGAAGACCACTTTCTTTCTCCATCGCCGCCTTAAACTTTTTGAATGCTTCAAACACTCGACTTCTCGCTTCAAGAAATAAACCCAAGTTTTTCTTGAAAAATCATCAATGAATAGTAGAAAATAATTACTTTTACCGAATGAATTTGGCTTGATAGGACCACAAACATCGGTATGTATGAGCTCAAGTGGCTTTTGAGATCCGGAGTTTGACTCTTTTGGAAAGCTTTGCCTCGAATTGCTTCCCAAGTAAACATCCTTCACAAAGCCGATCGGGATGGCCGATACAAGGTAAACCTCTCACCATATTCTTCTTGGATAGTAACTCGAGTCCTCCAAAGTTGAGATGTCCAAATCTTAGATGCCACAACCATGATGAATCTTCATAGCACATCTTGAGACACTTTGCTACATCGGTTTGAATGTTGAGCGTAAACATTCTATTTCTTGACATGGGTACCCTGGCAATCAAGTTATTCATATTGTCTCTTATAGAAAGGTTATTGTCTTTCAAATGAATATCATAACCTTTCTCTAAGAGTTGTCCCAGACTCAAAATATTTGTTTTCATGGTGGGTACATAATAAACATTAGAAATAAATTGATGCCTCCCATCTTTCAAGCGAATAAGGATTGTACCTTTTCCTTTTACGACTACTTTAGAATCACCACCGAAAGAGACATTGCCACTTATAGATTCATCAAGTTCTACGAACATTGTTTATCTCCCACACATATGATTGCTAGCACCTGTATCTAGGTACCATGTGTCATCTTGAGCTTCACCGTTATCGTTTCGTGCTAGAAGCAAAACATTAACACCATCTTCTTTCTTTTTTTCCACCAAATTGGCTCTCTCATTAACTCGAGTATTGGGATTTCTACAATCTCTGGCGTAGTGACCAAACTTTTGACAATTATAACATTGAACTTGAGATTTATCATACCTCGAGTATGAATTTCCTCTCCCACGGCCTCTTGTGGAACTTTCTCCTTGCATATAGTTGTTGTTGTTGAAATTATTGTTTGAATTCCAACCTCGTCCACGACCTCGACCTCTTCCTTGTCCACGACCTCTTCCACGTTGACTTCTATTATTGTGGAAGTTTTCTTCATTCTTGGTTGGGTGGACTTGTCTTAAGGAGTTGATCCGCAACACCCTTTTTCTTCTTCTTTTTTTCTTCATGGGCTTGCAAGTGAACCAAGAAGTTGTTCAATTGTCATAGTTTCGAGGTCTTTAGTTTCCTCGATGATAGTTGTAATACTATCAAAATTTGCATCCAAAGATCGTAAAATTTTCTCCAAAATGACTACATCTTCTAGTTTTTCACCATTTCTTTTTAGTTGATTAGAAACGGTCAAAACTCTAGAAAAATAATCAGAAACAAGTTCACCTTCTTTCATTTGCAGTGCAAACTCTCTTCTCAATTTTTGTAGTCATACCTTTTTAACTTTCTCTTCTCCCTTGTAAGAGACTTGGAGCTTATCCCACACTTGTTTAGCAGAGGTAGCACTTGAGATTTTCTCAAAGCCATCATCATCTAAAGCTTGGTAGATGAGGAAGAGAGCCTTCTTGTCTTTCTTTCTCGAGTCCTTCAAACTATCCTTTTCTGTAGAGGATAGCGTTGACTCGTCTTTAGTCTCTTCATAGCCTTTTTCCACGACTTCCCATACGTCATGTGCTCCAAGAAGTGCTTTCATTTTGATACTCCAGTTTTCAAAGTCGTTTCCCTTAAGTTGTGGAACTTGGAATGATGCCACACTCGCCATGTGAATTGAAGATTCTAACTAACAAATGGACTGAAAAAGAATCTTGGAACTTTTTTTTTTACTTGGTCAACGGTCAACCCTTGGTCAACTCGCGGTCAACGATCTCACTATGTATAAAATCTCAAGAATTTTTTTTTCTGATGTGGAAGATCAGTCAAAGCTGCAACCACAAAGCATACTTAGAATTTCACGAGATTTTACAACCGTGGCTCTGATACCACTTTGTTGGAAATTTACCTCTCAAAAGACATAATTTTATTGATCACTCAAATATTACAAGACACACCTCACCACAACTTCACTTAAACTCAAATATTACTTAGAAGCTTTGCTTCTCACTCACTTGTTTTTCTTTCTTAACTTGATACAAAATGAACCAACAACACCACCTATTTATACTAAAACTTCATCTAGATCAATGGTTAAGATTGATTCTCACCAACCTTAATCCAATGGTTATCTTTTATTTCCATCTACCACATTCACCTACCATACCAACAACTTAAACTCAACTACCAAACTCATCTACCACAATTAAACATAAAATAAGTTTATATAATTCAACAGTATATTTCTTCTACAATACGAATAATTATTAATCAGTTAATAATTAGAAAATATAATTATTATCCATTTACTTTCAAATAAATTGAGGCGGTGGGTGCAAACTCAAGCATATGTATTACTGTATGTAGATAGTTTGGTAATATACTTATTAATAAAGAAAAGTTATCCTTTATTATTTATCTATCCATCAATATATATATATATATATATATACAAAAAAAACTTGTGTAAGACTGTCTCACGAATCTAGATCCGTGAGACAGAGCCTAAATACTCGAAACCCATTTGGTAACCACCGAGATACCATTTGCCGAAATTATTTCTTTTGATTCTTCTCTCTCTTCTCTTTTCTCTCTCTTTGGTCTTTAGTTTCTTTCCTTTTTTTCCTTTGATTTTCTTGCGATATTTCTCACGTTTTTTTTGGGATTTTTCTTCCTTTTTTTGTAGTGCATAGTTTGGTTTTTCGGTTCTTCTTCAGTACTTCAAAGCACGACGACCAATCTTAGTTGAAAGTATCACTATTTTCTTTCATTTGACAATATTCGTTTTTGTTCTTATAGTATCACTTTTTGTTCTAAAAGTATCACATTTAGTTCTGATAGTGTTGTATATGTTGTTTTAGATATTATGAATATTTTGTACTGTGAGGATGAAACATATAAAAAGTTAATGAAAAATGGTTTGTCTCTTCATATTAGAGTATAACCTTTTTTTTATTAAATTGGTATTGAATTATTATGAATGATGGCCGCTGGGACTGAATTAATCTTTTTCTCTTTTTTTGTAAAAATATCGTTTTTTGTTGTAAAATATAATTTTTTGAATTAAAAGTATCACCATCTTTTTCAACAAAATACTGCAAATATCACTATTTTATCGTAATTTGAAAAGTATCAATTTTCGGTTAAAAAGTATTGATTTTCAGTATAAAAGTATTACTTTATTATAAGAAAAAGGATTGCATCCCTATTTCCTTCTAGTTAAAAAAGTATCATATTTTATTTTAACTATCCATTATATTTTAATAATCAATTAATGTGGAAAATCCAGATTAAGCTTGTGATTTAATCATTTCTTAATTGAATTTGTCTAGTTAACACTAAAAAAGGTGATTCTCAACTTCTAGATGGAATAACCTTTTTTCACCGAAAAGTTGAGAATCATTCTTTTAGAGTTCGCAAATACTCTACTGAAGTATGATGTGTTTCTAAAACTATTTTCCCAATAACTCTCACAAATTCCTTCTAAAAAAAAAAAAAAAACTCTCACAAATTACACTTTTTTTTTTAAAACTTTTGTGACAGTTTACATTAGTCTCAAAATGTGGATACATTAAGAAAGCTAGTTTCAGAATCCAACGACGCAGATCTAACCGTTATCGAAATCCCCGATATCCCCGGCGGCGCCGAGCCACTCGAACTCGCCGCCAAATTCTGTTACGGAATAAACTTCAAAATAACGATGGAAAACATCGCCATGCTAAGA
Organism: Rehmannia glutinosa; assembly: GCA_016081115.2. NCBI lineage: Eukaryota > Viridiplantae > Streptophyta > Magnoliopsida > Lamiales > Orobanchaceae > Rehmannia > Rehmannia glutinosa. Next base: position 303,678 of record JABTTQ020002251.1, read on the forward strand.
TGCGCGGCGGAGCATCTCGAAATGACAGAGGACTACGCCGTCGGAAACCTAGTCGGACGAACAGAGACATACATTAACGAAGTGGAGCTAAAATTCTAGCCGGCCATGCATTTGATTTTGCATTCTTCCGAAAACCTTCTTCCATGCAGAGAAAGTGAAATTGGTGAGCCGATGTATAGATACAATCGCGTTCGTGGCGTGTAAGGATAGCCAATTTGCAGCACCTATGAGGGCCGATAGTGGGCTAAACGACCTGGTTTCATCCGCGGGGCCCAATTTGAAGCCCATTCACTACAAGAAATTGAAATTTTACCGACGAAAAAATCCGTCGGCAAACCCATTTTACCGACGGATCTGCGATGGAATACCGACGGATATTTCCGTCGGCAAAACGCTTGTTGGTAAATTTTTACCGACAGAAAAAATAATCCGTCGGTAATTCTGAATGATTTCGATGGAACAACAATGTGAGAACTTTATTACACTATGCCGAAGAGAGAGCCGATGGAGTTTGTGTCGGTAATGATATCTATCGCCAGGAACTTAAGGCGCCCGGTAATAACGAGAATCCCGACGGAATGCCGACAAAATTGTCACCGACGGATTACCGATGGATATATGCCCGACGGAATGCCGACGGATCGCCGACGGAATTGTATACCAACGGAACGCTGACAGAATTTTACCGACAGAATGCCGACGGATTTGTTAATAACTCTTACCGACGGAATACCGACGGAAATTTAAAAAAAAATTATAAATATTTTTGTGAAATTTTATTTATTTTTAATTATTCATTTCTGTTTTACAAATAACAATTCTAACATCCATTAAAATTTCACAAAAAAATTGTACGAATTGAATACAAAACTACCCAAAATTCAACATCCAACATCCAAAATTTCAACATCCAACATCCAACATCCAAAATTCAACATCCAACATCCAAAATTTCAACATCCAACATCCAACATCCAAAATCAACATCCAACATCCAACATCCAAAATCATACCAAACAAAGTACCAAAATAACATAAAATAATTCAACATAAACATCAAAGACTGCAACATCTAATAAACCAACATAAACAATCCAAAATCAAACACATCCATATAATCCAACCACAAGAGACACATCACTAAAATATAATAGTCTAATCCTCACTAATACTCGCATCACCATCACCATCACCATCACCATCAGTCTGTGGGCCTCGGGGAGTAGGTAGGTCATGGGGAGGGGAAATATCAGAGGTGCTCATTTTCCCCATCATCCACTCCACCCGTGCCTCGAGGGTGCTCGTCCGAGCTATATACTCATCCAACTTTTGTTGTACCTCAGCTCGACCCTCAACTCTTCCCTTCTCTCTTAGGCGCTCTGCTGCAGCCTCAGACATCTGGGATCCTTCAGAACATATCTGTAACAACAATCATAACATCCAAAATAATCAGCAAATTACATTTGCCTACTGAAGAAACTAGTATCTAAAACTAGTAATTAGCCTGAAATGTGCTTTAGATAATTACGAAAACTACACATGAGGTTTTGGATAATTACAACAATCCAAATATGTTTGAAAATTACAAATAAACCCTTGAGGGTTGATTATGTTCTGTGTTAGGGAGCAATTGCAATCATAATATAGAAAATAATCAGCACAAATGAACAAAAAGTAATAACAACTGGTAATATCTAAAATAGAAAATACCTGTGACGCGCCAAATTTACCAATGCCATAGATTCACTGCTTTTTAGAAGTTCCTCCCACAGCTGTCATATAATGATCATCAATCCTCTTATTGCGCTGAGATTGATCTATGTTGGACTCATCACCCAAGGATTGATCATTTGCTATAAGAGACTCTATCTCCAACTACAAAAAAAATAGATGATTTGAAAAAAAAACTGAAGGAGTGCATTAATTTACAGACTTCATAAATGGATATGTAGATAGATGATCTTTTTTAGATTAGGTTATTAAATGATTTATTACTTACAACAACTTTCTGTGATTTCGTATCGGCCCATTTGGAATTTCAGTATGTAATCGGTCCATAAAGAAAAGGCTCAACTCTTCTTTGCCCTTAAAGAAAAGGCTCAACTCGGTAATTGCTTTCCATACATGTGAAGGAATAAGTTCCTTGAATGCAATAGGTATCAGTCTCTGCATAAATACATGACAGTCATGGCTCTTCATGCCAAAAAACCTTCGTTTTTTCACGTCTACGCATCTTGATAGGTTAGAGACATAACCATCGGGGAATTTAAGTTCTTTCGCCCATTTACACAATTCTTCTTTGCCCTTCTTGTCCAACGTGTAGCAAGCCTTAGGGTATTTCCCTGTTTCCTCATTTCGTGCCAATTCAGGTCGACGACAATATTCATTCAATTCTTGACGAGATTTCAAAGTATCCTTTGTTTTGCCTTGTACATCCATGACCGTATTAAAAATATTATCAAAGACGTTCTTCTCAATGTGCATTACATCTAAATTATGTCGGATAAGGTTTGTGCTCCAATAAGGCAACTCCCAAAAGATACTTTTTTTCCTCCAACCACAGTTCTTGCATTTTGCTCTGTTTTTCTCATCAGCACCGATGTCTGTGACTTTCATTAGCCCCAAATCTTGTATCTCTGTTAATATTTGGACTCCGGATCGAACAGAAGGTGCAACTTTTGTAACTATGTTATGTTTAAGGAAGGAGTTTTTATTCTTTCTGTATGCGTGATCTGAAGGAAGAAACTTGCGGTGGTTGTCGAACCAAGATTGTTTACCACTCTTGGAAAGAGTGAATGCATCTGAACTCTCCATACAATATGGACAAGCTAATCTTCCAGCAGTACTCCATCCAGACAACATGGAATAAGCTGGGAAATCACTAACCGTCCACATGAGGGCAACTCTCATTTGAAAGTTTTACCTCTTTGAGATGTCAAAGGTTTGGGCTCCCACATCCCACAACTACTTCAACTCCTTGATAAGAGGTTGCAAGTATACATCCAACTTATCTTTTGGGTTTTTTTGGCCCAGGTAAAAACACAGTTAAGAACATGTGTTGGTCCTTCATACACAACCACGGTGGTAAATTCAACGGTGTGACTATCACTGGCCAACAAGAATATTGTGCTCCATATTGTGCAAATGGTTGAAATCCATCTGTGCAAAGACACAATCGCACATTTCGAGTCTCTTTTGCAAATTCTAGATGAGTGTCGTTGAAATGCTTCCAAGTTAGGGAATCTGAGCAATGACTCATAACACCATCGTCGACCATATGTTCTGCATGCCACCTCATTTCCTTGGCTGTTGCATTCGATGCGTACAATCTTTTCAATCTATCCGTCAATGGAAAGTAATACATCCTTTTGTAGGCAATATTATTGTTTGTCGTGTACAATTCCTGACTCGTTCTCTTAAATCGAGCATGCCCACGAACTTGCAAGTCATAGCTACATTGTCTTCACCCCAATACAACATACATCCATTATTACAACAATCAATTTTTTCCACTGGCAGACCCATGCCTCGCAACATCTTCTTGGTTTTATAGAAGTTATCAGGCACTGTGTTGTTATCAGGAAGAATCTCACTGATAAGTTGCACCATGTCATCATAGTTTCTTTCAGACATGTGATGTTCAGCCTTCATGTGCATCGTTCTGGCAACAAAGGATAATTGTGAGTGTTTAGTACAACCAGGCCACAACTCTTTATCTGCCGCATTGATCATGTCATAAAATTTCTATGAATCTGGATCCGGAGGTTCCTCTAATTTCTTCGGATCAAACTCAGGACCTGCTGCATCCATCACCATTGTATGGTAATCCATCGTTGATTCCACATCTTCACTATAATGTACGTTTTGGGTGTTGCTTGCTTCAACGTGTGTTTCTCCATGTCTATCCGCACATAATATTCGTACAAATCCATATCTTACAAGGTGGTATTTAACTTCATCACGGTGGAGATATGGCGATTCGCACTTACGATGATTACATGGACATCCGATCTTATCCACATCCATCCACTCTACTTGACTACAAGCAAAGTCAATAAATTTTTCAAGTCCTTCTAAGAACTCACTAGATAGAACCCCTCTTCTTTCAAACCTTTTATACATCCACCCACGTTCGCACTCATTTTTCAATGTCCTCGATAAATTAAAATAATATATAATAGACATTATATATTATGTAGATATTTCATTATTACTTGCATTTTATGATTATTACTAATGATTTACCAAAACATTTGTGTTGAATATTGAGGCTAGACAACTCCATTAAGATGAATTCATTATTAAAGAATATATGCTCGCACAATCTCTACTAAGCACAATTTCACCAAATAAATAGATACCCTAAAGAAAAACTAGTATAATCCACTCGCAAAACTTCATTTGAATTGGACAACCACCAACGCAAAAAAAAATAAAGAAGCTCAAAGGCATTAATGTTATCAAAGATAAAGGACAATTTAAGATTGCAATAATAAACCAACTTGTGAGATTTATATTGTACACTCGATCTTGAGGCATAGACACAAATATCCACATCAATATAATTATACTCAACATTTTTATATTTAAAAAAGAAAAAGGAAACTCAACACCAGAAATAAAAGCAAAGGTAATCAGACCAAGCAAAAGTAATCATGCCCCCAATGCAAATGTTCGCTTCTAGTTCTAAATCAATCAGAAAAAACTATGATGAAATTTTCTAACCTGCTCAAAATAATCTTTCTTCTCAAGCGGGACCCACGAATGTACTGGTTGAACTCCAGAACAAAAGTGTCTGCACAAAGATAAGAGTGATGGTAACCTAAACAGATTATACTTCAAAAATAGACCATGATACTCAAGCCATTGGAATATCATGTAATAACAGATTATATTATACTTCAAACATTCCCTAATCAGATTGGAACTTTTTAGAAGCTACTGAGCTTCAATAAAACCACGAGCAAGTTAACAAAGCTAGAGCCCAACGAAAGATTTTTCCTTTCCAATTCAAACCCTTCAATATACAATAAAACCATGATCTTTTTAGTTAGTCTAGACATCAATACATGAATAACAGGAATATATTTGCTGCAGATCAATAAAAACAAAAATGAAATTGGCAAGTTTATTACACAACATTAAGCATTAAAAAACTTTAACTTATTATGTACCCAAGCAAATTTAGCATTTATCATTCAACATTTTATTTAGAGAAATTAACTTTATTTTTTTTTACCAAACCAATGAACCAAAGAAGGAATAGATAAAATTAGAGCAGTAAATAGGAAGCCAAAATGAAATAAAATTTTCACATTTTTTTTTATTTTGCTTTATTTTAGAAACAAATTACGAGCCACACCCATAATCACTCCGACCAAAATTTTAAAAACCCATCAATCTAAAAGATCATAAGATCCCAAAAAAACAAACTCATTTCACAAAATCTCAGAAAATCAGTCATTAAACGCCTTAAACAAAGAAAAATTAGCTTACTTGAGCGAGAGAGACTGCAATTGGGAAGAAAAAGAGAGTGATTTAGAAACCCCCAGTTGAGATTTTTCAAGCTGAGTCTTTACGGATGCAATGCTTGATGTTGACGAGTGACTTGAGGGTTTGCGGAGACGGCGAAGTTCAACCGAGTTTTTGTGAGTGCTTGAGGGTTTTGTGAGTTTTCACGTTTTCATGTTTTAGTTTAGTAATTTAATTTAATTTTATTTGTTTTGGAGAAAAGGTTTTAATATTTTTTGAGAGGGAAAAGAGGTTTTAATATTAAATACACGCTATATCTTATTTTCATAAAGACACTTTTATAATTCTTATTTCATATTAATTTTTTTGTGTATACCTATAATTATAGTTGTTAAAAGTATCGGGCCGATCTAGCCGGGCTTTTCGAAAAAAATCGGGTTGGGCCCGAGCCAAACAGTAAACGGCCCGTAAAATTTGGGAGCCCAGCCCGATCCATACATAGAAAAATACACTAAAAATGTCGGTTGGGCCGGGCTTTTGAGGCCCAACATTTTTTGGGCCTAGGATATTAAAGCCCACCCCGTAAAAATACAGTGGTGGGGCGGGCCCGAATTGATAGCTCTACCTATAATACTTAGCTTATGAATATAAAACTTCCTCATTAAATCATATAGGGAGTTATGAATTATCACATCTTATTCAAAGTTTGACTTTTTAGCTTTCAGAATAATTTAATTTGTGAGTTAACTTATTAAATAAAAAAAATTAAATCATGCATATTCATTATATACTTATTTGTATTAAACGGTAAATTTTTTTCGTCTTGTATTTAACTAATTGGGCTCGTAAGCTCTTACATTTTATAAATTATATCAATATGCAAATTGTGAAATGGCAAACACTCGTCAAATACAACAAAGTATTGTAACTAACGATTGGGGTTAGCTCAGTGCCCACGGTATTACTCTTTAGTGAAATGGTCTGAGTTCGAGTCTCTGCAATGACAGGGCCATTTTGTTTTTTTTAAAAAGACATATATTGTAACTACAATGATAGCTAACATATATAATAATATATTAAAAGAAATATAAGATCTTCTTAACAGGTTCTAGAACATAAATTAAACTAACAGTTTGACTTTCATTTTAATTTTTATACCTTATGATAAATATATAAATATTTGAATATTTGAATAAAATCATATATTTAATACATATATTGTGCGTTTTAGAAACATATAATTTTATTTTTGTACGAAATTGAAGAATAACTTTAATTTATATTGATATTTACTAAGCTCATTTAGGCTCGATTAAGTTCGAAGAAGTTTGTAAGCCATCAATATATTCGATAAATTCAAGCTCGAGCTCGAGCTCAATAATAAACGAGTCAAGTTCAAACTCTCAAAACTCAACTCGCTTTGGTTTGATTAAATGACTCTATATGGCATCTTGTGATAAATATATTTATCGAGGGTCGTTTATCTTTTAAGTTATATATATCCAATTGAAATTCAATAAACAAGAACAATAACATATAAAATTATTATTCCTTCTTCTACACGAGACTTTAATTAGGTTCATTAAACCACAAATTATTGAAATAGTTAAAATTATTATTTGCACAATTTTTGACCATATATATAATTAATCTAAATAAATTTGAACAATATTGTATTTGCTTCTATTCAATTCATTACAATCTAGAAGTGAAATTCACATTTTTGTTTGGTCTTACTATTAGTTTTTTTTAATTTTAATTTTTTTTATCAAAGTCCATCGCTATTTTCTCGGCATTCCGTTGGTAATTACCAATAGAAAATTCCGTCGTTGCTAACGATGGATTTATCCGTCGGCAATTGCCGATAGAATATGTCTGTCGGTAAATAACGATAGATATTTCTGTCGGTGATTATTTAGTCGGTATTCCATCACAAATCTGTCGGGAAATTTGGTCTTACTATTAGTTTTTTGTTAATTTTATTTTTATTATTTTTTTTTATCAAAGTCCGTCGCTAATCTCTCGGCATTCCGTCGGTAATTACCAATGAGAAAATTTCATCGTTGATAACGACGGATTTATCCGTCGGCAATTGCCAATAGAACATTTCTGTTGGTAAATAACGATGGAAATATCCGTCGGTAACTATTGGTCGGTATTCCGTCGCTGATCTGTCGGAAAATTTGGCGGTAGAATTTTCTGGGAATTTTACCTTCAGATTAACGAAAGACTATTGTCCGTCGTTATATTCCGTCGGTGATCCATCGGTGATCCGTCAGTATTTTTGTAAATGTGTATCCGTTGGTATTCTGTCGCTAATCCGTCGGTAAACAGCGACAGAATAATTCCGTCGGTAGTTTCCGTCAGTAAAAAAGCAATTTCTTGTAGTGATTGTTGATTGGTGGGCTGAGGATCTGAATGTTCTACGAATTGATCTGTTTAAGAGGTTTCTGATTGCGATGATGGCTAGAGGGTTCTGTTGTATATTTACATATAATATAGTGTATTGGATCATATGTCATAGCATCATTTAGCTAGGCATTCATTTTATGCATATATTATATTTTATATTTTATATAATATATGAAAGGACAATAAAAAAATAAATAATATGAAAAATAAATATCATGAGATGAAAATGTGTGTCTTTTCATGTGAAGGCATCCATTGGTAAGGATTGCAATGAATAGATGCAACCTTTGGATGAAAAACTTCCATCTGTTGAGAAGGGACGCGACTGTTCAACGTAACCCTTGAAAATCTATAAATAACTTCAAGTTATTCTATAGAGGTGAGGTGAAAAGATGATGAAAAAGTGATGGAAAAATCAATTCTTAATTTTCCTACGAGTTTTATTTCTTTCCAACTCTCTACTATTGTTATTTTACAACTTATGATTAATGCTCCTAAAAATTCTAAGAAGTGTAATTTTGGAATTTTTGTGAAATAGGCTTTGTATCTTGGAGGTTAATTCCTTGAGAACCATTTACACCATAGTGAGAGGAATTAATACCTTAAAGAAAGCATCTTTAAGATGTGCCTAGCCTATACAAAATTCGATTTCGTTTTCATAAACATACTCCATTACCCACTATTCGAGAAATATATACAACAATTTCAAGGTATTAAATTTATCCTATAATGGAGTCTATTATCTTGAAAACGGGAAAGCGAAAGTTGAGATCGAGACATGAACATCTCTGCCGAAAGAAAAAGAAAATAGCCAATTCACAAAGTGCAAGGGAAAAGTGTTGATTAATGGCGAGGAGACGGGATGACGATTATCTCTTCAAGGTTTTCTTAATCGCTGTGGTCGATCGTTGGAGGAAGGGTGGTGATTTGGTGACTACGAAAATGGTATGGTTGTTGAGGGTGACGGGAACTTTGTTCAGTTTGAACAAGGTGGTTATTTTGTCCAAAAATTGGGAATTTGGGGCTAATGCGTAATTTTCAGAAGTTATGGATTTGTTTGTTTATAATTCAGCCTTGTTTTGGAATTTCTCTGGAATTAAAATTTAAGGCAGATTTACAATTTTATATATAGTTTGGGAATTGTATGTGTTAAACCATTTTATGTGGTGTCTCTTGTTAATAATTTGTAATTGGACATAAGTTGATGTTCTGTGTCAATTTTATTTTAAGTCTAAATTTGGATATTTTGGACTTAATTAAAATTATATTTTGAGCCTAATTTAGTTTGTAGACTTTATTTCTAAATAAAATTAACTGAATGGTAGTGTTGGTGTTATACTAATGATTTTAAGAGTAACAAAGTAGAAAATTGTGTTTTTACTAAAGTTACTCTTGGGAGTGTTATAGTGATGCAAATTGAGCAATTGGTATGGTTGATTATAAATCGACTAGTGGTGTGTAGTTCACTATTGGTAGTGCCTTAGTTGCTTGGGACCCATAGTTCCATAGTTGCTTGGGCATCTAGAAGACAAACCTGTGTTTTGCTTTATCTTCTATGGAATCTGAGTATATAGCAATATTTACTGCGAGTAAATACATTGCGTGGCTTAGAAGATTCCTTAGGCGATTTCGTTTGTAGATCCTAAAAAGGGTCATACTACTTGTTTTGTGATAATCAAGCTGTGATTTACAATGCAAAGAATGAGAGAATATTAATCCATAACAAACAAATTGTTATGAGGTATAATCATATAAAAATATGATTAAGAAAGGGAAGATTGTACTTGAGTATCTCCCTATGAGTTATATGTTAGTTGATCCACTAACCAAATCCTTATCTTGTGAAAGGATCAGAAAGATCATGAGAGATATGAGACTCTTACCGATTATAATAATGTCTTGATTGAAACCAACTCTATCTTAAGGTACAAGTCACACATTTGTCATCTTATGTATGAGAGTTAAAAAGGCAATTCAATATTAGACATTGGTGAAATAGAAACTCGGATACATTTCAAGTGCATAACTTAAAAATAGTGGGGGTGACACTATTTTGAAAGTCTCAGATCTGATCTATGCATTTTATTTACCATAACATGAGTAGGTTGGATTTAAAATCCTTAATAGACTTATAGCATCGTGGAATGAGTTATGGACATTCTTGATAAGTCTACCTATACAAGTAGAGAAGTGAGAGGCCGCTTCTTATGGATTACTTGGTAAAATCCTAGAGTACTTGTGAAAACCAGGATTCAGCACAAGACCCATTACAAAGGTGCTGCCAAGAATAAAAAGGAGCATGAATCATACATAGTGAGAATATGTTTTCCTAGTGTTCCATATTCAACCATAAAATTAAAGACTCGTCCACTTTATGGGTATTCACTATGTAAAACAAGTTGTATTTATTTTTATATATTATATGTAAATTAGTGGGAGATTGTTGTATATTTACATATAATATAGTGTATTGCATTTATTGCATCATATGTCATAGCATCATTTAGCTAGACATTCATTTTATGCATATATTATATTTTATATTTTATATAATATATGAAAGGAGGAAAAAAATAAATAATATGAAAAATAAATATTATGAGATGAAAAGGTGTGTCTTTTCATGTGAAGGCATCCATTGGTAAGGATTGCAATGAATAGATGCAACCTTTGGATGAAAAACTTCCATCTGTTGAGAAGGGACGCGACTGTTCAACGTAACCCTTGAAAATCTATAAATAACTTCAAGTTATTCTATAGAGGTGAGGTGAAAAGATGATGAAAAAGTGATGGAAAAATCAATTCTTAATTTTTCTACGAGTTTTATTTCTTTCCAACTCTCTACTATTGTTATTTTACAACTTATGATTAATGCTCCTAAAAATTCTAAGAAGTGTAATTTTGGAATTTTTGTGAAATAGGCTTTGTATCCTGGAGGTTAATTCCTTGAGAACCATTTACACCATAGTGAGAGGAATTAATACCTTAAAGAAAGCATCTTTAAGATGTGCCTAGCCTATACAAAATTCGATTTCGTTTTCATAAACATACTCCAATACCCACTATTCGAGAAATATATACAACAGGTTCAAGCAGTATCTCTTGGTCCGATACTGATGTTGTATGCACAGAAATCTCTTCGAGGTTTAGTGAGGTCTTATCCCTTAAATCTTGATTATTGATCACTTGGGCTATAGGTGTTATACGTTTTTGCAAGAGATAATTACAAAAACACTCCCTGAGGTTTGGGCTAATTACAACAAAACCCAAAAATATTTCAAAATAACAAAAAAAACCTTCAAGTTTAATTCTGTCTTAAATTTAAGGGGCAACTGTAATATCTTTATAAGGGGGTTTTGGAATTTTTTTTTGTTTATGAAAGGAAAAATGTACTTACGAAATCAATCTTCAAGGGTTTTCTTTTGTAATTTTTGAAAATTTCTAGGTTTTTTTGTAATTAAACCGAACCTTGGGGGTTTTCTAATTATCCTTTTTTGCAAATGGGATCTTCTTCCATGCTGTATTCCATCTAGTGTTTCAAATGAATGATGATGTCATAGTTAGACGCGTGACAATATTGTGTTTCTCTTTTTTTGCACAATTCCAAATGTGAAGTACGTCCACTTATCCTAGATGGTGAAACTAAATATTTGAAATTCAACAGACGCTGTTCTGTTTTTTTTCTTTTTTCGTTTTCTGTTTGCATTAACCGAATTGAGTAAACTTTTTTACCATATAGATATGGATTTTACCTATCCATAATAATAATGCCAATAATTTGAATGTGGTATGCACAATAACATGATCAAAATTTATTTATGAACTCCCAATTTTCTGAACTTAAAATCAATTAATCCAATTACAAATTGGATTTTGACCTCAAAACACCAGATGAAACACGACCGAGCATAGGAAATCCAAACTAACGTTTTTGCTTCTCGTTTTTAGGACATATTCGGAAAGGGAAGGAAGAAAATCGAGCCGCAACAAGAACACGAGAAACGGGTCGTTTTAGAAACGATAGTTAGTCTTCTACCGAGGGAGAAAAACACGATGTCAGTTAGCTTCCTCTCGATGCTACTTAGAGCCTCAATATTCCTAGAAACAACAGTCGCTTGCAGGCTCGACTTGGAAAAGAGAATGGCTTTGCAGCTTGGACAGGCTGTTTTAGATGACCTATTAATTCCTTCTTATTCCTTCAATGGGGACACATTGTTCGATGTTGAGACCGTGCAGAGGATCATAATGAACTTTTTAGAGTCCGAAATGGAGGTGAACAGAGTGGGCGGTTATACCGACAAAGATTATATTTCTCCTTCGGCAAGTGACAGAGAAAGAGTGACCAAATTAATGGAATGTATAGGGCCATCGACATTTACTTGAAGGTTTGTGCGTTATCTTGTTTTTCTTCTTAAGAGACACATTGCTGATTCGTCATTATTATGTGAAACAAGTATTTATGCATGCTAACAAATAGAAATTTAGCATAATGATCAATAAATTTTCACTAGTTGTGGGCAGGATTAGTTTGAATTGTCTTGATCCCATTGATTGGTAGTATGATTATAAGGCCAAAGGTAAATGTGGTTATCCTATTCCAGACATTAATTGTTGTTCAGTTGAAGCAAACTTTTTGCGTAAATTCTTGACATATAAGTTTATTTTGTCTTTCTTTTACATATCAGTATCAGATCTAAATGTGTTTGCAGCAAAAACTTGTGCTTTTAGAAAAAGTAATTTATTATAGTCAGAAGTTGGTAGTGTTTGCAAATAGAAGCTAAAGTTGAATATGTTTTAGTCTTTTCGAAAGTTTTTGGTGAATAAGCTGTGAAACTTATATATTTGTGTGTAAAAGTCAACAAGAAACAGAATCAGAAATCGAAAGCGCCTTCCTCATACCTTTTGGATTCCAATTAAATTGTGCGGAATTAGAAGCAGAACTTGACATTTCCAAACGTTGTTAAGGGTTTGGAGAACACTCCCTTAGTAATGTACTACATTGACAACTTATAGAGATTGCAGAGATTTTATAAGCTACAGATAACTCCAAATAAATGGCTCTTGTGTACAATTATGACACCATCTTGTATATATGTGTTATTCAGTCCGTTTTATAGTTTCTTATCTCTTTCCTTCCACATAATCTACAGGCTCATCCCGCTTTAAGCGACATGGAGAGAAAAAAGGTATGCAGCGTAATGGACTGTCAAAAGCTTTCACGCGAAGCCTGCGCACACGCGGCTCAAAATGACCGTCTTCCCGTTCAGACCGTCGTTCAAGTCCTTTACTACGAACAGCAGCGTCTCAGAGAAGCCATGGATGGCACCAGCCTCAACGAATCCTCTTCTCTTACAGCCAAACTGAGTACCTATTCGATCGACGTCCACCCTGTACCAGACGAAGTCTCGACTCTAAAAAGGGAAAATCAGGACCTGAAACTCGAGCTCGTGAAGATGAAAATGCCACTGAAGGAAATGGTAAAACCTTCGGATAATATATCATCGCCGGCTGTTAGTAGTCCGGTGGGGCCCACCGCTCGGACAATGTCTGCGGAGAAACCTCCGTTGCCTAGGAAATCATTCATAAGCTCTGTTTCGAAGAAACTTGGTAGAACTAAGGGCTGATGGAATAACGGCTCAGGGTTCTAAAGGTAGAACTAAACCGGCGAAAGATAGGCGGCATTCTATTTCGTGATACGTTGTTTTTTATCTGCTTTTTTTTGGTTTTGTTTTGGTATTAAGTTAAGAAATATTGGCTCGTTTGTTTGCATTGTTTTGAGGCTGGGAAGAGGGTGTTTTGCTGTCTTCTTTGTTTGTCCCTCTTCTGCTTGTGTGGTAATATGTATAAAAATCATAGTTTTTAAGTGGATATGTGTGTGTAAATTGTTTCGAACTTATTCTCAAAAAAAAAAAAAAAAATTGTTTCGAACTTGGGTGCCTAATTGTATTGATGATGAATTTTGAAATTGAGATTTCAACAGCTAATGTTTTAGGAATGCCAAAAGCAACAATGCAAGCTTGAGAACTCGGAAGATTACTGAGAATATGATGTTTCTTGTACACAAGTCTACAATGATTTTGAAATTAAAATAGTCCCTTAAAGTGTTACAAACAAGTGAACAACCCATGAGGTTTGAAATTATGTTACAAATACCACCCTCAAGAGGGTGTGCTTTGTAAAAGAGAAACAAATGTAAGGGGGCATTTGTAATTTTGACAGATAATTGGATTTTTTGTAATTAGGCTAAACTTCAGGGGTATTTTTGTAATTAATCCTATATGCTAATCTAAAATACCTATACTTGGGTCAGTTGCATACTGTGAATAAAACAATAATTTTGTTTTTTATTTTTATTTTGACGGGTTAACCTTTTCTTTGAAAAATAAATATTTTTTTTAATAAGTTGAGAGTAGTGGGGATAAATTTCAAAGAAACTGAAAGATACAGGGTTCGAACCCTGGTCAACACTCTTACAAAAGGTGAATAATACCACTTGAGCTACAAGTCGTGGTTCTTTGAAAAATAAATAATTCACGCAGTAGTTGTTTATATTGCATAGAGCTAAGGTTTTTGAAAATAAGTTATAAGTCATAACATGCAATTATTTTTTTTAATAAGTTGAAAGTAGTTGTTGGAGGGGAAGGAATAAATTTCAAAGAAACTGAAAGATACATGGTTCGAATCGTGGCCAATACTTATAGAAAGAGTGAGTGATACTACTTGAGCTACAAGCCGGTGGTTAACATGCAATTAACATGCTTATGTTGGAATAAACTTTAGTGAATGATATCAATATAATCCATGAGCTTTCATATTGAATTATCAAGAATCAAAGACTAGATTGCGGAAGCGTACCTAACTCCATAGCAGTTGAATTCTGGAATTTGGCCTTCTAGATCTACATGTCTCGAAGTTTTTCAGAGAACCCTTTAGTTTTTTCCGTATGTTTTTATCTGACGATGAGATAGCATAATTGAATGTCGTAGACTTGTGACCTAGGGACCATAACTCTTATATAATTGTGTTATATTGGGTATCCTATTTTAGCCCATCATTAAATAGGAATAACCCATTAAGTCTCTACACATTAAAAGCCCACACCCTATTAGATACATTAAAGTCCAATTACTTAAACCTTATTCGATCACTTATAAAATGGGCTTAACCTTAATTGACAGTCCACAACACATACTTATTTCACATATAAGCCCAACGTTGGATTAATAATCCAACAATCTCCCACTTGGACTATATGTATAACCTTATAAATATATATTGTAAAAATAACCATATGAGCGCAATTTTGCAGTCATAATCAAAAGATCAAAGCGGTCTTCGTTACATTTATCATAACTCGACCACCCATCAATGGTCACGTATGCCAATACAGTTAAATGACATGGATCATGATGTGGATGTGTAGCATGGAAATTTCATGTAATGTGATCTTAACATGTCTATTTCCAACTGGTCCACCTTACCTTAGTGAGATCAAACCATATGCCAGAATCAAAGTTTAAGTGACCTAAAACTTTCTCTACAAAGTAAAACATTAAAATATCCTTAAACTGAAGTAACTGAAAATATGTCTATCGTAAAAGAACATTATAATTACAAACTCCCACTAGAATTGAATATCCTTTAAAACTGTATAACCTTAACTGTTTTGACACCCATATGAACAACAACTTCATGAAATCTTTTGGGTGGCAATCCCTTAGTAAACGAATCCATAATTCTGGAGTTTGTACCAATATGTTCTATAGACACCTATCCTCTTTGACTTATTTCTTTAACAATTAGGAACTTGATCTCTTTATGCTTAGTCTTCGTCAAGTTCCTATTGTTTGGAATATAACATTGCTGACTCAATGTTACAAACTTGGTGGTATTTAAATACCATCGACATACGCTACCCCATAACAAACTTTCGCAACTATAATCCATGATTTGGATGTCACATAATATGCTATGAATTTTGCTACCATGGTAGAAGAGTCTATATAGTAGACTGTTTAGCATTCTTCCATAACACCCACAACTAGTAGAAATACATAGCCCAACTTAAGTATCATGTTATCTTGACATCCAATAAAATCAGAGTCAGTATATACTGAATGATCTCAAACTGATTCGACCTCTGATATGTGAGCATGTAAATTTTCTTTATCCATAAATATCTTAAACTTGTTTGGCTGCTTTACAAATATTGTCTATTACTTACACATATATCTGCCAAGCATCCCTACAATGTATGTAATATCTGAACGCGTACATATCTGAGCAAACATCAGACTCCCTACTGCTGACGTGTAAGGAATCTTCTGTATTTCATTTTCCTTAAATCATTCTTAGGGCATCGTTTGAGACTAAACTTGTCTCCCTTAGCCATAGGGTTATCACTTGGTTTATAATCATGCATGCCATTTTGCAGGACATTTTCAATATAACTCTTTTTTGATAATCCATAGTACTCGGAGAGTGATCTCAGTGTATTCGTATCCTAACACAAAAGACACATCACCAAAATCTTTCATCTCAAGATTCTTAATCAGAAATCCTTTGGTGTTATGCAATAAACATATATGGTTGATGGCAAGCAAAATGTCATCGACATACAAAACCAAAAATATATACTTACTCCCATAGAAACTATGATATATTCAATCATCGACCAAATTCATCTCAAAACCAAATGAGATGATCACTTGATGAGACTTTAATACCATTGTCCAGATGTTTGCTTGAGCCCATAGATGGATTTCTTAAGTTTGCAAACCATACCCTTTGAGTCTTCCGACACAGTTTTCTGGTTGCACTTATAAATCGCCTCATCAATGTCACCTTTGAGAAACAACGTCTTTACATCTATCTAATGTAACTCAAGATCAAAGTGTGCAACCAATGCCATTGTAATCCTAAAAGAGTCTTTCAGAGAAAATGAAGAGAAAGACTCTCTAGAATCGATGCCTTCTTTATGTGTCAAACCATTTGCGACAAGACGAGCTTTATACCTTCTCATATTGCCTCTTGAATCTCTCTTGGTATTAAATACACATTTGCAACAATAAGTTTCGCACCTAATGGCAATGGGACAAGTTCCAACACGTCATTGTCCTCATGGACTTAATCTATTCATTCATGGGCATTCATGGCTCGGTTATGAAGTTAACCTGGGTCACAAACAACCCAGTCCCAACCAAAAAGACCCGGAGTAAACCTAGAAACTGCTGCCCAGTTTCGACCCAGGTTATTTGCCTTATTCTCATCCAAACTTTCTGAAGGAAATAAAGGATAAATAAGGTAACTGAGTAATTATAGGAGTCTAGAAAATACAGAAAACAAAATCCTAGTCACATCTCTTTCATGGTTTTACTTTGCATCCAATTTTTTCCCAGTTGTTGACGTTTCCTTTCAAGTTTAACCTCTTCTAGTGTTGCTTGGTTCAATTTTTTGTTTTATGCTTGATTCCTTTAGCATCCAGCTTTTGTTCTTTGAGGAGGTCTTATGTGGGACCATCTCATAGACTTAAGTTTATAAGATGGATCCTACAAAACACAAAAAACATGGATTTTTTATGGGTTTGGGTTGAAATTCTATTTATATTCAGGATCCGTCTGATGGACAATGCCCGTAAGACCGTCTCATACAAGTTTTTGCCTTGTTCATTTTTTTTAATTTTATAATTTTTTGTGTATAACAATTTTATCTTCCCTGTATTCTATACATATAAATATGGTTTGTATTTCTTGTGTTTTTCTTCATACTGTGACTTGACCAGTTTTAATTTGGGGAATTGGGCTGTTATTGAAATGTTGATTAACTTTATTTGCATTTGTTAGCTTTGTTTCTTGTATTTATTTTTCAAATTAATGTGTGTATATTTATACGTATATAGGTCAATCGGTTTTTTAAAAGCGGCTTAACCGGTTGGACCAGCGACCAAATGACCCAATTATTAATCCGGTTCAATGTCTGGCCTGGGTTTAAAAACATGGAATAGAACTTGATTGAATCATCTTTCATCATTCCAATACCAACCTCATTTTCTTGGAGAAACACAATGTGATCATCTGACACTGCACTTCTTCTTTCCATAGTGGATCTCACTAATGGCTTAAGTTCTTGAGGTTGTAGAGTTTGTTCATTTAGAATAATTTCTGAAATAAGAGGTTCTCCGATATTGTCTTGATTTGTGTCTTGAATAAGGTTGGAAATGAAATTTCGATAAATGCTATCAACACCTGTGGGAATATCAATGTATTCCTCTTCAAGACAAGTCATTAACTCTATCTCTCCCCGAGAACTCAACATACTTCTTGAAGATTTTCTTTATTTCTATATTGTTGTTGGACTCTTTTTATTTTAAGTATGTAATCTAAGGGCGTCGGACCCTTGAACAAATGTTAAGTTTTATTTGGGTTGTAACTTAAGAACTATTCTGTTACTTTACCAGACTGTAACTTAAGATTTCCGTTGCAATGTTAGACTCTGTTTGGGTTGCTTTTGATGAATGTCTGACTATTTAGGTATTAATTGTTAGTCCAAGTTGCTACGATAATCTAGAGGGGGTGAATAGATTATGCCGATATTTCGCAAATCACCCTCTTTTTCGAATGAACAATAAATGACAAGAATGTAAGTGCGGAAAATAAACAACACTGTCGATTTATAGAGGTTCAACCCACCTAGGGCCTAATCCTCTACCACCTCAGTATCTCCGGGATGGATTTCAAAAAGAAAAAAAGATTTATTAATTACCACAATTAATACAACACCACCTTTGAAGATTACCACAATCTTCTTACAACACCATCAAGGAGATTACCACAATCTTCCTTCAACACCTATGAAGAGTACCACACCCTTCAACACCTAAGATCACCCAAGTGTGTTCTTACCACAAGAACAATAACATGGATATCTTGTTTTGGATGATAGAAAAATTCAATATTACAACTCAATAAATGAAGTATACAAACTTTGAGTACAAGTGTAATCATGAACAAAAAGCCTAGACCTCAAGATTGTGTAAGTGCAAGAATTTAGGCTATTACAACAAGAATATAAAAATGAAAGCTTGGAGGATTTTGCAGATTTCTTGTTGTATTGTATGCTTGTGTGTTGTATAGTTTGCTTCAAATCTTCCTCTATTTATAGGAGAGTCTTCAAGATTGGATCTCCAACATAGGCTCCTCCATCTTCACTTTTGTCTACAAAAAGAAGATCACAAGTGTCACGCCCCAAACGTGACGCGACAACGATCAATCACTTAAACAGAAATAAATCAACAGTTTAAACCAAAGATACAAAACTCCAAGTGAAATAGAGTCTAATGCAGCGGAATTAAAATAAACACGAGTATAAATTACATCTTAAAGTATGGCGGTATCCGAATACAACCCAAAAGATTATCTGAATTAACTTACAGTACAACAGAAATAAAAATGAAGGAGTCCAACAACAAATAAAAGTAAAAGGGAATGTCGTTCCACATCACTGATAGGGATTCAATCTGCAGTAGGTTCGATGTCTTCAGCGAACTCTTCATCTAAAGGTTAGAAAACAGGAGGGAATGAGACAGAAATCTCAGTGGATGGGTGATCGTGTGTGAGTGTGGCGATATATAAAGTTAATGCGAGAAAACGGTTGTATGAAAACGCATGAGGTATGATGCATGTGTTCACACATAGTCCACAAGCGTCGTGATAAATATATTAAGTAATATACTTATACAGTTTAAGAAAACAGTTCGTGGTCACGCAAGCATTATGGTTCAAGCAAGACATGGGGATTGCGTACTGATGTGTAGCGCCAATCCTATGCAAGACAATTAGTGGTTGCGTCATCGATATGTAGCGCCAACCCGTTAAGTTCAACTCCGGAATCGTGTGGATCGAGGCAAAGCGATTCCTTTGTTCTCCTTGTAACTCCGTTCATGATGGTCAAAGACCTGTCACCTTATCGCTCGTAGGCAAAGACAAAATCCATGTTGAGCTAGCAAGGCTCGGATTCGTCATAATCATGATTATACCTCAAGCACTACGACCCGCTTCCCTTGGACAAACTCCGTCCCTCACTTGTGGGATTAGGACGATGGGGCCGGAGAGTGGAATAGCAGCCGAGCTGCCCGGTTCCATCCCCGACGTATCCATTCCGACTGTGAGCTCGACACACCAAGTTGACTCAGGCAGGAAATTAAGTACACGTTCAGGTAGTCAACCAGGCGCAAGTATTATTGATTGATTCGGAAGCGAGTTCATGAAAAGTTCTCAAATTTTGCACAAGATAGTTATGGCGTTGGTGGAGTTATTGGGATGAAGATAATTATCGGGAGGATAAGTATTCTTCGATATATTAAGGATTAAGAGGATCATAAGTCCCGTTATAGATTCGAAATCGCAAGACGAGGAAGTCGCCCCGCGATCGGGTATTAATCGGTCAAGACGATCCGATAAGCTAAGGGATTTTTAAGAAAATAAAATATTTTAATTAAATATTAAAGTAAGAGGGTCCAGGGCTGTTTCTTTAAAAGGAAATAATTTGAGTTAGGTCCTTATAAAAATAAAATTTACAATTAGCCCCGTTTTGTCAAAACCAATACTTTTGGGGTTAAAAGTTATATAAACAAATGTCCCGACCTTGAAAAATTATGAGGTCAGTTCCTAAATTCTCTAAATTGTTCAGAGATTCAGGTTTTTAAAGTTTGAGGTCGAGTTTTTATAAAATTCTCACATTGGCCCCAAATTTGTTAAAATTGTCATTTTGGGCCCTAAATTTAAAATAATCGGAACTCACAAACCGGAAGGGCTTCTAATGTGATTCCAGTTGGAAAATGTCACTAAGGTTAGTGGGATATTGGGACAAAACCAGTTTTAAAACGTCATAAGTATAGGTCCCTTTAACTTTTAAAAATCTCATTTTTGTCCCATTTTGAAATAATTGCCTTTAAGGCTTTTAGGGGTCCAATTGTTATGAAATTTGAACCTTGGGTCCAAAATATAATTACGTTATAGGTAATTTAGTATTTCCAGGTACATGGGCTGTATAAGTCCTGGAAATTTCATTTGGGTCCTCAAGTTTAATCTTTTACAATTTGGTCCCTCAAGTTTTATAAAATTACTTTCCAAGCTCTAAACACTTGGATTTTTGGAATACACTTAAAATATTTTATTTCCAGTCCCTTAAGAGTTAAAATTTCAAATTTTAAAATTAGGGTCTGGTACAGTTTCGAAATTTGCAAAATAGCCCTTAAACTTATCAAATTTTACAATCTAGTCCTTGGGCTTTTAAGGGTTGATTTTATTTATCTAAAAACTCTTAAAACTTTATTAAAATGTCCTAACATTATTTTTGAACCTGAGTTCAGTCCCAAACTCGAAAATTACAGAGGGGTCCCTTAAGTTTTATTTTCTTGCAATTAAGTCCACCAACTTTCCATTTTTGCATTTTAAGTCCAAAATCGAAATTTAATCAATTATGCTCGACATGTCCAGGTTATAAATCATTCAAAACATAGATTTCAAGAGTCATAAACATACATATCCATTTCGTGCAAGCATTCATCAAGTACAACAATAAAGTATACGTGTATGTCCTATTTTTCGATAAATCGCATTTTTGAGCAACACTTGAGAATTTTTTTTCAACTGGATACAAGAAAATAGCATGCAATACATAATATATATCTCAAGTGCTCAATAACAAAATACTACATGCATATTTTCAATTTAAAACACCTAGAAGTTGAAAGAATTTTTCCACCCACCTTGTTTGTTCGGTTGATTGGTGTAAAGTGGTGTCACTAGACCTTGAGGATTTTAATACTCACTTAAGGCAGCCCCTAAGTCAAATAATATAAGGAGTTTTGAGTTAGAAAATGAAGAATTGAACTAAGGGGAAAAAGAAGAGAAATAGGCCAAAGGTACCACACTTACCTTGTGTAGTTGAAAGTTGTAGTCAAAAATTGATAGTCTCCTAAGAACTTGATCACAACTTAAAAACAAAGCTCCAAGGTCAGCCCCTAATCACCTCAAAATTATAATTTTGGTGTTAAAATTCGAAATTAATAGGGAAGAAGAAGATGGTACCAAAAATCCCATTTCTTACCTTGTAGTCCAAATTCTTCAAATTTTTCTTCAAGTCTAGAAGTCCTCTTCAAGGTGATGGTAAGGCTCTTAGTATCTTCCAAGTATTCTATGTAAACCTCAAAAAATAAAAATCCAAACTTACATTAATAAGTGAGAGGAGATAGCTAGATGATATCAAGACAAGAAGAGGAACAACATTCTTACCTTGTTGAAGGGGGGGTGTTCGAATTTTGTAGGAAATGGAAGGAGAATTCTTGTATTTTTTTCTAAGTGTTGAAGTGAATAGAAGAAGAAAGGAATAGAGAGAAGGAGGAGAAGTTTAGAGAGATGGAGGAGGAAGTTGGCAAATTAGAGTTGGGTGTTGGTGAAATGAACAAGAAATTTTTTGTTCACCAAGGCCATATTGGCCGTCCATTTGAGAAGGGTGGGGGGACAAATTTTTGTTTTGTTCTAAGTCTTGTAAATTGTAGTAAGCATGAGGGACAAAGACTTTGGTCAAGGTGTAGTCTTGCATGGGAGGATGGAATTGCAAGGATAGAGAGGAATGTTGGCATGGGGTGTTGGGAAGCCTCCAACATGTTGGGTAAGTTTATAATAAAGAATTGGTGTATACGATATTATGTATAAGATTTGAATTGATGGTGTAAAAATACACAAGATGAATACACAAGGTGTACATGTACAAGAGTTGGGAGATATTTCTACACCAAAATTCCCATTATGGCCGTCCACTCAAGGGGTATATGTGGTATTTCCATATATTTTTTTTGTCCCAAATTGGTGATAATAGATGAATAATATCAAACTCCAAAATAATTAGTGATCTCCTTGATCACTTATAAGTCTCATGATCATTTAATCTAAATCGAATTCTCAATTCTATAAGGTATAAATTTCTAAAATAAATAGTCTCTTAAAATTCTAAGGTGACTAATAGATACGCAAATAACAATAATGATGATCGATCAAGTGATCATAAATGCGAAATAAAATTAATAAATGATTATGATCACAAGAAGTAAATAAAGAAATTAAGGCAAAATATAATTATCAATAATATTTACCCGTCAAAGCGACACAGTAGAATTGTCAAATAGTACAAGGACGATACGTGATATAAGTACATGTTCGAATAAAAATCGAGGGCTTCACAACAAGATGTAGAAATATAGTACAAAATTGATAAAGTAAATCTTGCTGATAATGGTTGTCCAACGGTTTGAATTTTGCTGTAAAAAACATAGGTCAATCTGTCGCGTAGAGATAGAAATTTGAATTTAGATCGCACAAATTTACACAGGGGGACCAGTCGACGGGGGGTCCGATCGGTCGCCCCCTATGTTGACCTGTTGGGGTTCTTCAAAATATGAAACAGAGAAATCTGTTCTCGAGGGAGGGCACCCAGAGGCACCGGTCGCCCATACCGGTCGACCTCAGGGTCGACCGGTCGCCCCCCTCAATTTTCCCTCTGTCCTTTTTTCTGTTTCAAAACTCAACACAGGTACGGGTTGCCCTATAGGGCGACCGGTCGAGCATGAAACAGAAGTGTTGTCCAATTTTTATCGAAAATAAACTTCAAGAAATACTCCAAAAAAATAGTAAAAACATTTTAAATCGATTGGGAGTATTTGGACAACATTTAGGAACATTGTTTTGGTGTAAAAACTCAGTTAAACAAAATCATCAAAATCATGATAAAAATATTTATCTAACAAACTCTCCCTTTTTGATAATTACAAACCAAAATAATTTTAGGAGAGCGATTTTTAAAAACAAAACACATTTTCCGGTCTAAAACATCAATCCATTACAAGCAACAGTTATCATAAGCAAAAACATAAGGATATGAGCAAAGATTTTTCAAAAACTTTTTGCATAAGCTCTCCCTATCAACATGGATAACAAAAATAAGTAGAAACAAACAACTACAAGCTAAAAGCTTGAATTTCATGAGCTTAGAAGCTCCCCTGTCACAAAGACATCATTAGTCAAGCATAAAAGTCCATAATACATCACATGGACTAAGTATTATTCACAGCTTTTGGCTTTTAAAAGCCCTAGCTTGTAGCTTTTCTTGCGAGCTTATTTTTGCTTCTGTGATGCCCCGAATTTTAGCGAAGTGAGATACGACGTTGTTTAGTGATTTATTTATTTAGTTAAGTAACACGAACCCATTATTAATGAAACGTGACCCGATTCTTATTTATTTATTCCTTCCAACGCCAATTACGCCTTTTTCATTTCGAGCCTAATGATTTTTAATTCCTTCTCTAGTATTAATACTTGATCGATTGACTACGACTTTAGAAATATTGGACCCTCGATAATTTAGGAGTACATTTCAATCCTTCTCCAAATATTTCACCTTATTCAAAAAAAATATATATATATATATATATATATATATACAATTTTGTTATTTAACATCCATATTTTTATCTTTCTATATTATATATTTATATATATATATAATCACATATATATATACCTACCTTTGTTTAAAAAAAAAACCCCCTAACCCCCTTAATGAAAACTTTAGGCTATAGCATAAGGGGAATCAATTCTAATCATTTTCTTATTATCACTAGGTCCACTATAAGTCACCATCCAACATTAAATTACAAAAAAAAAAAAAAAAAAAAAAAGAAAAGAAAAGTTCCCTACCTCTCTCTTTCGGCCATAGTATTCTTAGGTAGGGAATCATGTCAATTGTTTTTGTTAACAATCAAATGAGGCCAACTTTTAATAAAAAAAAAAAAAAAAGAAAAAGTTTCCCTCCCAAGCAAATTTTTCGGCCATTAGCCCTATTAGGGAATCAAAAATTTCACTTTTTGTCCTAAACATTTATTCAAATTCTCCAACTTCTACTCATTTCAATACTTGGACAAAAACACACAATATCCTCTCCCAATTCTTCCAAAGGGCCGAAAAATACAAGCAATAGGTGAGAAATTTTCTTTTCCTTTCATTTCATTTCATCTCCTTGAAACTTCAAACCTATACCTTCAATTCCTAACTTGATGAATCCTTCTTGTTGAGGTACTCCTAGTGGAATTTGTTGAAGAATTAAAAGACTTACACTTGACTACAAGCTTGAAGAGGAAATTCAAGACTACACATTTTTAAGGTGAGAAAATTATGGTTTTAGTATTTTTCTCTTGACAACATGAAGAATTAATTTTTGACTCAAGGATATGAATTTTTGAAGTTTAGGGGCTGACCTACACCATCTCAAGTGAAGTTAGAAGCTTCAAGGAAAAAATTCCATTTTTAGAGACTATTTGAGGACATTAAGGTAAGTAGTAGCCATTTGATCCTATTAAATTTCTTTAAATTTGAGACTTTAATTTTAACACCAAAATATGGTTTGGATACCATATAGGGACTGACCTTAAAGAGTTTGAGTCAAGAAGTTAGTATCAAGAAGAAGACTCAATTTTAGATCAACCCGAAAAACTACTACGAGGTGGGTGGAAAATATTTCTACAAAAATACATTATTCTTTCTACTAGTGCACAAAAATGCATGTTAAGGTGAAAATATGATATTTTATGAATTTTATCAAGTATTTATGAGATTTATGTTTTAATGAAATTTTGAGAAAATAAAAAGATGGGTATGATATTTTTCTTGCATAAAATGTTGATAAATTGCTCATCATTATGCTTTTATAATTTATGATGCTATGAATGTTCAAATATATTTTAGAAATGTTTAAAAATGAGTTTTTATATGTTATTGGAATTCTGGACTTGTAACTTATGCAAGGAAAATCGAAGCTTGGGTTATTTTTGCAATTATTGTAAAATATTGGGTCAAAAGTGTAAATAAAAAAACTATGAAGGCCACCTCCGAAAATTCGAAATATTGGACCCAATAATCTGTAAATTTCATATATGAACTTACTTGAAAGATTGGGACCCCTTCCGGCAAGACAATACAATAAGGAACAAGTTTAATATCAAAATGTAAAATTATAAAACTTAAAGGACCAAAAATGTAATTTTTGAAACTGGAGCAGTCAAGGTATCTTGAAAACTTTCAGATTTATTTAATATGTTATTTCAAACCTTTAGTTCAAATTTCATAACAATCCGATTTGAAACGAGCCTTTAACGACAAAAATATCGCTTTTGGGCCAAAATTGTAAATTTCAAAAATGAGGTACCTAACTTTCGAAATTTCTAAAAATGTTTTTACCACAACTTATTACTCTCCAAAGAAGTTCTTTAAAATTAGAATCACCTCAAAATCCTTCCCGGTTTAAGAGTTAACAAATTTTAAAATATCAAGTCAAAAATCGAAATTTTTGGAAACTAGAGGACTAATCTGCAAATTTTATAAAATCTGTCTCTAGCCTCTGAAAAATTTTAACCTCTGGGAATTTATAATTTTTTGGAACTAACCTCACCATTTTCCGAGTCCGAAATTGAAACTTATCGAATTTTGGAAGCCGGCAAGAGAATATTTTTCCTTAATAAAAATGATTTTTATTTTAAAATTTGCTAAGGACCTTGAAATTGATATTTTCTAACATGGTTACCTTATAAAAATTTTAAGATATAATTTTTGTACTTATCTAATAAAAATATCGAGCTTGAACATAATGCGCCGAACCGAATATTAAAATCGGCTAGATTATCCGCCCGATAACTAGACCGCGAGTTTTGTTTTGAAATAAATACCGGAGATCATGTGACCAAGATCACTCTGGACTTGCTAACTAATTTTATCAAATTTTTCGAACGAGTAAGATAGTACATGGAAGAGAATTTTTGACGTTAAAATTTAAGTGCACGTAAAGTGAAATTAAATGTTGTGAAGTGAAAAGTGAAATGAATTGTGAAGTGAAATGATAAGTAGAAGTGAAGTTGAGAATGAAAGTGAAAAGTAAAGTGAAAATTTAAAATGGGATAATTTGCTACGGCTTTATCCAAGTGATGTGGGATAATTTGCTTCGGCTTTATCCAAGTGATGTGGGATAATTTGCTTCGGCTTTATCCAAGTGAAGTGGGATAATTTGCTTCGGCTTTATCCGAGTGGGATAGATTGCTTGGCTTTATCCAAGTGATGTGGGATAATTTGCTTGGCTTTATCCAAGTGATGTGGGATAATTTGCTTGACTTTATCCAAGTGAAGTGGGATAATTTGCCGGCTTTATCCAGTGGCGTGGGATAATTTACTTGGCTTTATCGAGGAAGTGGGATAAATTGCTTCGGCTTTATCCGATTCAAAGTGGAAGTAAATTTAATAAAATATTAATAGTGTTTGACTGATTCTGACCAATCTAGCATAATGGTTAATCGAAAATCTTTATACAAACAACGAGACAAAGTCATATGTACATCATGCATTGTTTTCCATGAAATGATTTTTCGTGCATAAAACGAGCCACACTCGCACACCAGCACCCACCTACTGAGAATTTTTGTTCTCACCCCACCTCTTTTATCAACCAGAGGATGAAGAGTTGTATCAGGACAATGGCGACAATGGATCTCAAGACGTAGCTTAGTTATGTATTGTATTATGAACTTTATTAAGACGATGGATTTTATTTGTGATGATTTAGACTTTGAACTTATTTAATGTAATAGCAGGGCGTAGGACCCTGGAGAACAATTATTATATTGTATTTTTATTTTTTTCGGATTCCGGTAACCATACTCGACTTATTTATTCCCTTATTTATAATTAGTTGGGATTTTTTCGTTCTATTGACGTATGTTGGAGGATAAATAAGCAGACATGGTAAACCGGCATAAGTTTGGTAAATTATGTCACGACTTTCGTTTTGGGGCGTGGTTATGGTAGTATCGAGCTCGGCTTGTAAGAAGGAAACTTACACCGAGCTAACCCGTGATAGGACCCTTCGCCTATAATGGGAATCACCACTATTGGATAGTTTATAACAAATAATTCCTTAATAATTGCTTCGTTAAATTAGATATTATACATTATTAATTGTTGTACTTTAGCTCATAATTTTATCTACATAAGTGAGTGGATGCTAATTATTCTAAACACAGATGGCTGGTCAAAGAGGCAGAGGGAGACCACGTAACGTGGACGGGGAAAACCTTAACCCTCCGCAGAGAGAAATCCATCGCCCGAACTTCCACCACCTCCCCATTTCTTGGGCTCGATGTAGGTCCCAAGGGGTGTAAGTGTAAGGTTTAGAAGGGGGTTGAATAAACCTTACCAAATTTTCGATTTAGTCCTTTTAAATCTACGAGTTAATTCTACAATTTGTGTCTCCGATGGACGATCGAATTAGTCACTTAGTAGAGTTAATCTCTCAATGACTCAAACCGATTGATGGAGTAACTCATTTGTTGGCTACAATTTAACTCATTTGTGGTTTTATTTTAATGGAAGACTTAACACCCTTAAGTTTGATTAAGCAAGATATTAGAGTTTAATTTAGTACTTATAAATTATCAAATGGATAGCAAATTTATCGTGAGATATAAGCAATTAAAAGTGGGAATTTAAATCTTTGAAATGTAAATGACACAAGAAAGTTTTTATAGAGGTTCGAAGATGGGGTAATTCTTCTACTCTCTCTTCTCCAACTCCCGGAGGAATCCACTAAGTAATGATCGAGTTTACAAAGTGGTAGCATCCGGATACAAGTCTTGATCACAACAAGCCGACTTGATCCTTTGGGACTCGATCTGAGACGCCTTGATCACTCGGTGGCTTCTCGTTCGACTCAGCTTCTTCACAGGGCAGCTGCCTTGCTACTACAGACTCACTTGCTCAAGCTCTTTGGATTTGATCACGAAGCCCTCCAAATGCTTAAGACTTAGTTCAACTTTGAACTTTTCTACAATCCTTCCTGGAAAGTAGACCCCTTGTTTTCAAAGGTTTCCTCTTCAACTGGTTGAAGCTCTCTTTCCTTCACAGGTAAGTGTTGGATTGATGTACTTCGGAATATAGGCTTGAGGATTGAGATTGTTTCAGTTTTTCTAATGTGCTTGTATATCTCACGTATGTGTCATTCATGCATCTTTTTCTCAAACTAACTCCTCAGCCTTTTATAGTGAACTTTCAAAAATTTGCCCGTTGAAGAGATAGGCTTATTTTTGAAAGTCACTTTGCAGTCGTTGGCTTGCAGTTCTTGGAATTGCCGTTTCCTCGTATGAATTATTCTTTTCACCTTTTCAGAGTTCTGACACGGTGTCGTGCTTCCCATTGGTTCATTCCTTTTGCACGCTTCTGGGACTGAGCACTCCAAGAAAGGTTGTATGGAGATATTACTTGTTTAAGTAAATCTCTTGATTTCTGTGCAACGGTTCTTTTACGATTATCTCGACTGATTGCATTTCCTTGCTTTCCCCAGGTGACTTAGAGTCACTTCCAATCATGGATGACTCTTTGTCACTTCAACTTGAGACTTGGCTTTTCTTGAGTTGACTTGACCGATGCTCCACTCACCGCATCTCATTTGCTTCTTGATAGTGTTCCGTCTACTCTTCTTTTCCATACTCAATTTGTCTCACACAGAGTCTTCCTTCGATCTTGATTTGTCTTCTTGCATGTTTAGGGCGTAGTTGTCTTGACTCGGCTTGGCCACTCTATTCATTACAATGCATTTTACAACAAGAATTGGGGTGCCAACTTTCTATTCTAAGTTTTACATGGCATTCATCAAAATCTAAACAATAAAATTCCTAACAATTTCCCCCTTTTTGATGATGCCAAAACTTAGATCATACAAATATGTAAATAACAAAGATACATACGAGACAAAGTGTATTGACATAGAATGTATGCTTTGAGAATCAATCTTTTTATTGATCATATCATTCTTGTACTTAACACAATGTTTTACAAGGTGTATCGAGTATATAACTGTCTTCAAAAAAATTTATAACTCTATTACGAGGAAGACTTACATTGTATGTATTTACATAATAAAATACATGAAGGGTTGGACAAAGAACACTTCATCTCCTTCATTGTCTCCTTCTTTCATCTTGATTAGCATCTTCTTCTCTTCTTCTCTTTTTTCTCGTCACCGCTTTCTTTTTTTTCTTCTCATATGCCTTCCGGGCGGCGCCTTCATCTTTCCTTAGTCTTTCTGTCTCTCCCGCCATAGCTGAGTTTGTCTTTTTTTTTTCTTCTATTCTCTTTGCATACTCGGCGTTAGTTTTAGCCACTCGCAAATTTGCCACTTGGTCAAGCCCAGCCCCAAGATAGATCCCTCCTTTCTTTCCGGGATCTACGATTCGATATTCTTGGGCGGAGGTCTAGGTCCAAGCTTCTTCCTCCACCGCCGCTTCTTCCTCTACCGGGGCGTATCTTTATCTTGGGGTCTTCTTCTTCCCGGTGATTGACTAGCGAGTGACCCAGAGCGGATTAGGAAGTCTTTGTCTGTCGCCTTCTTCACACAATGTGAGACCCTTTTCCCAAGATACAAGTCCCAAGCTTGAGCCATGGACATATTTGCAAAATATCCCTTGATTCGAGCGTTTTGAATTCGTCAAGCGATCTTGGCTCGATCCCGACATCGAAATGGCATACGTGTCTCTGTCCAATTGGAATGCCTCCATGTTCTTTCAAGATGTTCATCACCCTGGCATCCATTCTTCCTTCCACTTCCTTCATCCCTCGCTTCAATTTCTTTTTCTTTCGCCTATAGATACGAAGAGTCTTGGTGGCAGAGTCACGAGGAGTTTTCGCTTATAATGTCATTTGTGTGAGGACCTGTTGGGGGTTTGTGCTATCATCAAGGTCATATTTTTGTTCCTTCCCCCTCGTGATTTTCCTTTCTTTAGTTTCAAAATTTCTTGGTGATTTTCCCTTCTCACCGCTTCTTTCTCACCGTTTGCTCCTTTCTTTTCGACTTCGGATTTTCTTTGCTTTAAGGTATTCCTCTTCCCCCTTTTTGGCATCATCAAAGGATAGAGGAACCCCAGGGAACATCTTTGGCAAGCATGAAGTCGAAGTCTTGTTGGTTGAATTCTGCTTCAAGTCTGCTGCGTTGTATGCAGACGGAATTGCCGAGTAGCGTTGGATTCTCTGAAATCGCTTCATCTCGGCCATGAGAAGGCTGAATTTTTCGTCATGTGTTCTTCCAAAATCGTATATCATTTGCATTACGCTCACGCAGACTTGATCTCGGCGGTGTGAGCTTCATGCATATGCTCAATGTGTTCCCTCGAACTTCCTTTTCGCATCAACATTCTCGACTCTCCACACACCAGCTGACTTGTTGAACAAGGTTCGAAGTATCTCACTGTTCCACACGCATGGATTCTTCTTTGTTGCCACCATTCCCTTATCATTGTGATGCCTCTCAAGTCACCGTCGGTTGGCATCTCTGTTGTCCGGCGCATATCCAAAGAGTCCGATGCCTCTCCATCTTTTCAACTTGAGAAAGAGTGCCTTGAACACTTCGAACTTCGAACTTGGTGATTCTTACATTGCGGTGATGGCCAAACAACAGTCGTCGAAATCAAAATCAATTTGGAACAATGGTGCCGAGTGAAAAACAGGAGGTGGTCGTGATATCGTACTTGCTCATTTTTCGACTCTTCGTGGAGTTCGTATCTCCGGTGAGAAAGGGAAAGATTCTACAAAAGATTCATCACCGCCGATCGGGATCTGTTCAATGATGAGCGGTGCGCGTGGAGTTCTTTTGGGAATCGATCCAATTTGTAGCTTGAGGAGCCGAGAAGCGGTTGGTTCTTTGGTTGGTTTGGGTTTGGTTGTGAAATAGACTAAACTTGGCGAGCCTCATTGTCTTAATTAACTTCGTTGGTCTCGGTGATTTTTCCTTTTCGATGAAGACTTGTCCTCGGCCTTATCGCTGACCTCATCGGACGATGATGAGATTTCTAGAGGTGGCTCATCATCAAAATTAAAAGTTTGACGAGTAGTCTTGGGATCGAGACTTACTCGTGCTTGGAACACCCGCTTGGTGAGTCTTTTGGATTTGTCATGGGGTTGACTAAACTTCTTCTTCTTCGTCTCCGATCCCAGAAAAGTGACATCGGGGTTGTCCTGGGAATCATGAAGTGCGCGGCGATCTCCTTCTCGGATGGGTCGATGATTGCGGAGGGATGTTTCAGACTTGACCTCTTTACCCCGGGAAGTCTCAACCTCCCGTGGGCCTTCATTTCCTCCAGCGGTCTCTCTGCTGCGAGGCTTGGTCCTCCCTTTCGACAGTGTCACTGTCTTAGGGTCTTCTACAGTGGCATCCATTGGAGTCTCAACCCCATGGATTGCACTTTCATCGCCCAGTGTTAACTCCCGGGTTGTTCCTTCCTCGTGCCCTCGATCGCATCCACGTCATTAGCCTTCGAGAGCGGTTGGCACTTTCACCGAGAGCAGTCTCAATCGCCTCGAGCTTCGTTGATGGCAACTTGTCTTTCTTCTTGTGATTGTAATTTCTCTTCTTCGCCTCCTGCTTCTTTGTGGAGTCATCTGCAAAGCATCCTCCGACCTTGCGCAGTGGAGGAGTTTCCCCCTCGGTAGCGCGCCACCGGTGAGTGACTTGGAGTGGGGTCACTCGTCTCGGACTCATTTGTTGCAATTGATGGTTCACCGTTGGGGCGGGTGGTAGCACACCTTCAATAGGGGTTGGCTCGACCGGGGTCCCCACTAGCCGATTTCATCGCCGATTCCCTTATTGCTTCTTCAGAGTGAGTGGGGAAGTGGTAGCAAAGAACATCGGTGGCTATTTCTTTGAACCACTCCCATTGGATCGATTTCGGTGTGTTCGGAGGACTCTCCTGGTCCCTCCATCGAGTCTTTGCTCGTGAAGAATTCTTGATTCATGTAATGCTTGCTTTGCATTTGTAACTCTTCTTCGTGGCGCAGACATTTCTGCAGTTCCTCGTCACTTTCGAGAAGACATCAAGAAGAGGATGGAAGTGTTCGTGGTGCCGGGAGATAGGGCGGATCTTGCCTTTTCACGTGCTTGGCTTCTTGACTTGCTTTGCTCTCTCCCTGTCCTTGTAGATTTGCGGGATGTCTAAGCGATTGTCTCATCAAGTCTTTGGGAGCACGGTAGTTAGTCCAAGGAAATTTAGCAGATTCCTCTTCTTCTTCTATGAACTCGGGCCGTTGGAACTGTTCCTTGACTTGCTCAACTTCCATTTTCTCCACTCACGCAGACGATTTTGAATGTCGGGTAAGGTGGAGATAGGATCATTACATCACTATCTGTTTGGGCTGGTTCTTCTTGTGTTTTGTTGTGTGAGCTCTGTTGTGTCTTGAGTTGCCTCTGCGCTGATCGCCTTCAATTTCGAGACTTGGCTATTTCATCAATTACATCCGGAGACTCTACTTCTCCGGTAGTCTCGGTATTTGTGCTTTAGCCGAGTAATCGACTCACGGTGGTTTCTCTGTTCGATTTGCTTGACTAGTCTTCTCCGTCTCTGGTTTGTACCGAGGGGAATTTAGTTCGAGGCGGTATCCTCTCGAGTCTTGGGCGGCGGGGGCGTCTTTGGTGTTTGTTTTCGAGGAGGTGAGCCGTGCCGGGGCTTGTCGTTCTCCTCCTTTTGACGATCGGAGAAGGTATTTGTGAGTCCTTCTCGACCTCTGCTGCGGGGCGGTGACATGGCTCTTGAGGCGGTGACTCTGCTGCAGGGCGGTGCATGTTTGGTTTTCTTTCTTTGCGGGGCGTGATCTTCTTGGCGTTGCGGGCGCTTTCTTTTTTTTGGGGAGAGGAGCATTTGTATCTTCTTGGTCGGTGATTCCCATGAGTGTCGCTCTCTTGGCATAAGCTCGCTTCGTGCACGGAGAGAGGTTAGCTCGAACATCCTTTTGTTAACATGGAAGGCCTTCCCATGTCTAAGAGGGACTCCTTTCACCTCCAATAGCCGGCCAATCACTAGGCCATATCCCGGGGATCCTCCAAATGTGCCATCTTCTTTGAAGGACTTGTTCCCCACGTTCGGCAGAGCTCTTTGTAGATAAACTCAGCCCAGTTTATCTTCTTTTTCTTCCATGATTGCAGCCATCACAACCAGCTTTGCCTTTGATAGTTGGTCAAAGTGCCAAATTTGATGTCGATACATTTGGCAACTATGTCCAACAATTTATGATAATCCTCCTTCCAGATCTGATCTCTTGTTTCTTTGTGTATATAATTTTATCGGCAAGGTCGGACTTGGCTATCTCTTTCCATGCGTCACCCAAGTTTACATCAGCTTCCTTAATTTCGATTTGCTCTTCTGCAGGTAGTGAGCAAAATTCACCAAATCCTTGGCGGTAATAGTGTTGCTTCCCATGAACAGATGACTTGATTCTTCGTCGTGAATCTCGGCATTCACGTAGAATTGTGCGACCTCCTCCACATAGGTCATAGGATATTCCAGCGTTAGAAAGCGGTTTTAGTCTCCGGCGTTTCCAACTTCTCCGCGATTTTCTTCACCAGGGTGTCGTCGGACCCTCGCTTCACCATTCCGTCGAAATCCACGGTCGAACCGTGTGGATTTGTTTTCCCAACTTGGTAAAGTCATACGTTGGTGCCATTTCTCGAGAATAATTTCAAGGAAAAGTTCAGAAATTTGATTTGAAGGTTGATAGGGTTTGAGAGTATTTGCCTTTGCCTTTTGAGAGAAAAAGATGAAGTTTTGGAAGTGTGAGAGAGAAGAAGGCGAAAATGGTTTAAATATGGTTTATGAAAGGGCGTGCAGACGGTTTTGAATTGTGATCGAAATCAACGGCTTGGATTTCGACGCCTATTGAGCATTTCACGTCTCGTATTTAATGCGGCGGCATTTATATCCAATCATAAGCTTAGTGTGCGGCTTTATGTCCGTACACATCATCATTATCGACGTGTTCCTTAAAACATTCCCGCTAAGTTAAAACGACGCATTTTTGCCACTTCGCTCATAAGTTATTCAAACTTATCTCTTAGCCGATTTAACTCTACTTTTCACATTTCTCTTAGCGACTCGGCTATCGGTGACTCGGTGTAAATTTTTTTCCGTCTGGTGATTCTTGGTGATTTGTTTTCGGCTCTTTTTCACTTCTTTTTCTGTTCTAATACTCTTCTTTGATTGATTGTCGAGTGTCGCCTACTTAGCTCAATTAACCCCAACTCATGCTTGAGTTCATCAAATCTTGACTCACATAATGGTTTTGTGAAGATGTCGGCTAGTTGTTTATCGGTTGAGATATATTCCAAGATAATGTCCTTCTTTTCAACATGATCTCTTATGAAATGATATCGACATCAATATGTTTTGTTCTTGAGTGCGGCCACGAGGATTTTGAGTGATTGCAATGGCACTTGTGTTATCACACATGATTGGAATTTCTTTTCTTCAACTTCATAGTCTCTCATTTGTTGTCTCATCCATAGGATTTGGGCACAATGTTTGCCCAGCCTATGTATTCCGCCTCATTTGTAGAGGTGGCTATTGAGTTTTGCTTCTTGCTAAACCAGGAAATTAGTCTGTTTCCTAGCATTTGACAGTGCTGAAGTGCTTTTCTGTCCACTCTGCATCCAAAGATAGTCGAGAATCTGAATAGCCAATTAGCTTGAATCCACCTTCCTTTGGATACCATAGGCCTACTTCTTGGCTTCCTTTCAAGTATCTCAAAATTCTCTTAGCTCTTTGTCATATGGCTCTCTTTTGGAGCAGATTGAAATCTTGCACATACACCTACAAAGCAAAGGTGATGTCCGGCTTCTTTTGTGAGATAGAGCAATGATCCAATAAGTGCTCAGTATCTTGTTTGATCTCTGGCTTGCCATCTGCATCCATGTCCATTTTGGTGATGTGTTCATTGGTATTTTTCTGAGAAGACTTCTCTTCCATACCAAACTTCTTCATTAAATCCTGGTATATTTTGTTTGACTTATGAAGGTTCCATCCTTGGTTGTTTCACTTGAAGTCCAAGGAAAAATGTCGGTTCTCCCATCATGCTCATTTCAAATTTGCTTTGCATGAGGTTTGAGAATTTTTCACATAGCTCTTTGTTAGTGGATCCAAAAATGATGTCATCCACATATATTTGAACAAGCGTATACTCTTCTTGTCTTGAATTACGAAAAGTGTTCTATCTACTTTTCCTTTTGTGAATCCATTCTCGTTAGGAATTGTGACAGGGTATCATACCATGCTCGGGTGCCTGTTTCAATCCATACAGGGCTTTCTTGAGTTTGTATACCTTGTCTCCAAGAGTCTTACTCGCTCAAATCCTGGAGGTTGTTCAACATATACTTCTTCTTCCAATAAACCGTTTAGGAATGCACTTTTTACATCCATCGATATACAATGAAATTCTTGTGAGTCGCATAGGCAAGAAACATCCTTATAGCTTCCAATCTTGCTACGAGGGCAAATGTTTCATCAAAATCTATCCCTTCTTCTTGGCAATATCCTTTGGCTACTAGTCTTGCTTTATTCCTTACCACAGAGCCTTCCTCGTTCATCTTATTTACGAATACCCATTTGGTTCCAATAACATTTTGATGTATGGGTCTTTGCACTAGTTCCCATACTTTATTTCTCTCAAACCGATTCAAAGACTTCTTGCATAGCTTGAATCCAATGTGTGTCATCCAATGCTTGTGACACATCTTTTGGCTCTATTTGCGAAATGAAGCATGTGAACATAGCTTCTTGTTGAGTTCGGATCTTGTTTTGACACCTTCTCTCATATCTCCAATGACAAGTTACGGTGGATGGTCTCTTAGCCATCTTACATCGAGGTTGGAGTAAGTTATTTGGATTGATCGACTTGCGGTTGTGTTCTTTGTGGTCGACTCTTTCGTGGTCACTTAGCTGCAAATTTTCCACTGCTTTTGAGGTTCAACTATCTCATCTTCTTCTCGAGTTGATAATTCCGGCTTGACCAGCGTAGGGACTCTTACGTATGATTGGATGTTTCAACTTATCGGTGACTCTTCAATGTCTTCTCCATTTACATTTGGCTCATCGAATACTACATGAATGGATTCCTCTGTAACCATAGTTCTTTTTTATTGAGTATTCAGTCAGGCTTTGCTTTTTCGGTGAGTATCTAAGAAGATACCTTCATCGACCTTAGCATCAAAAGCCTTTAGGTTGTCTTTGCCATTGTTATGGATGAAGCATTTACATCCAAATATTCGAAATATGCAACATTTGGTTTTCTTCAGTCCGGATCTCATAGGGAGTCTTTGTCATTTGTCTATTTATCATACATCTGTTTTGGGTGTAGCAAGTTGTGTTAATTGCTTGACCCAAAATCTTTTTGGTAACCCCGCTTGACTAACATGGTCTTTTTGCTTCTTTGAGGGTTCTGCTTCTTCTTTTCGCAACTCCATTCTGTTTGTGGAGTCCTTTGCTGTGATAGTTCATGACCAATACCATTCTCAATACAATCGAGTTATTATTCCATTGACAAACTCGGTTCCTCTCCGATCTTATTTTGATAATGGTTTGACTCTTCTCATTTTGAATTCTCTTCATCAATTTGTGGTAGTTTTTGTAGGGTTTCTTTCTTCTTGCACATGAATATTGTCCATGTATATCTTGAGTAGTCATCTACTACCACCAAGGTGTATTTCTTTCCACTTATCTTTGGTTCCACTTTGGGCCAAATAGATCCATATGAAGTAGATGCGTATTCTTGTTGAGGATGGGCATGTCTTTTCTTTGAATGACGACTTGATTTGTTTTCCTTCTCGACATGCATCACATATACTCTCCTTCTTGTATCGAGTCCGGAAGTCCTTCTACCGGATGACTTCTTGCTAGCTTGTTAGTTGTTTTGAAATTCGGGTGACTCGGCTTTTTGTGCCCGACCAACTTGATTCAATTTGTGCTCTTTGCTAGTAGACAGTCTTTGGGTGTTGCGGTTGACCAATCCACTACATACATATTCTTGTCATTTCCTTGCAAAGACAACTTCATTTGATTCAATATCCTTGATTTGGCATACACCCATGTTGAATCCAACATTGTAGCCCTTGTCACGGAGAGCCGATCGATACTCGATGAGGTTGAAGTTGAGTCCTTCAACATATGCAACATCTGTGATTTCTAATCCATTCCTCTTGATGGATCCAATGCCTCTTATTTCACCAGGAGCTTCATTTCCCCAAATATGACTTTGGCTCCTTTGACTTCCTTGAATTTTGACATGATTTCTCTTATTTCTGTCATATGTCCGGAATGACCACTATCCATGTACCAGGTTCCTTGGCACTCATTTGTACATTTGTTCTTGAACCGCAATCAAGGAAATTAAGTTTTAGGTACCCATACTTGTGCAGGTCGAGGGGTTAGAATTGTAAGATGATCCAACCAACCTATAGCCAAATGATTTGACTCTAAGGGGTTGCCATCTATCGGTGCCATAATCATAATTAATTCGGCAAATTGCTTGGGGATTCTAGGTTCATACGTTTGTCTCTTTTGTCTCGTATGCTGCATATGTGTTTTAGCAATTGCCTTCCTTGGGTAATTGTGGTGCTTTTGAGTGTAGTGCCTAGGTGCATGTGTGTCTTTGATGAAAGCTCTTATACTTTTGGAATGGCCTTTGTTGAGTTCTAGGCCTTTGCCACTTGGGCTTATATTCCATAAGTCTATCGATAGTTCACATTGTTCCAATCACTTGGCTTGGATATTTTCTACCATTCCCATCATATGTATTTCTTTTATGGATTTTCGGAATTTTTGGTAGCTCTGCTTTTTCCTCTTTCTGAGTATTTTACATTAGGAGTTTCTTTGAAGGACTCGGTGAATCTATTCTCATTTGTCCTTTCAAAGACACTCAATCGGGTTATTTTCCTTTTCCTTTGTAACTAAGGCCGGTTTGCTTAGTATTGTGCTTTGGAGTGAATGTGTGTGCAACATTTAGAGTTTTGGGTTTTTCGGACTCTTCATGACTTGAAGATCCTTTTTCCAAAATTACTCTTGAGGTTTGACATGGCACAAAGGAATTAAATCTAAGCTTTGTCTTGTCTCCACATTCTCTTTGACTCATAATAAGATCATCCAATGATTTAGATGCCTTAGTGAACGAGGCAATAACATTTTTGAGGTCATTCTCCTCTTTTCTATAGCAGCAATTTCAGCTACTAATTTAGCATTTTCAGCCTTTAAACTTTCATTTTCAATGACTATTTGACTTAGAGTACTCGGCTCCTTAGTCGACTTTGAGTTTTGACTTTTAAGTATTTTGTTTTCCTCATTCAATAGTGTGTGTGAGGATTTAATGTGCTCAAAATCTTTCATCATTTTGCCTAATGAATCATAAAGATCAGTAGGTGATGAAGTGTGTGTGTCACGATCACTATCACTAGTGTCCGAGCTTGTTGAATTAGATTGTACCTCATCTTCTTGATCTTGTTCTTTGGTCATTAAGCGGATCAAGGCTTCTTCTTCAGAGTCACTCGAGTAGTCGCTTCATCGCTCTCTGAATCATTGTCTCTTTTGACTTGCTGTTTCAAAGTGATCTCTGCTGACCATCATTGCCTTTTTCTTTTCTTGTCTTCTTTCTCTCGAAGACCTTTTTTTTCTTCTTCATTCTGTACTTGTTGACTACGGGATATGAGCGATAAATGGCATAGTGACCTGGTTGTCTACAATTCCAACATAGATATTCACCTTTTGATCGGCTCTTTCTACTCTTGAGTTGTCGGCCCTTTGATACTCAACTTGTTGATGATGCATTCTCTTGGTTGGCCTATCATCCCTTGATTTGGAGGAGCCGAGTGTCTTCGGAAGATTCACCCTTTCCTCTCTTGTAGTTCTTGTTAAAGAACTTGTTAAATCTTTTGACCATCGGGGCTATTTCTTCGGGTCAATTGCTTCTTTGACCTCGGCTCTCTTCCCATCTTTGACAATTAGAGCATTTGTTTTGGGTACAATTTGTCTCTTCCTCGGTCTTTTCTTTTCACTCAAACTCATAGGCTTTGAGGTCCGAGAATAGTTCATGGTTGGATGTCTTTGATAGGTCTATGGAATGTCTCGAGTGCCATGACCTTCATTTCCCATTCATTTGGAAGACTTTTAGGATCTTCATACACATTTCTTTCGTGTATATTCCTTTCCAAGTGTAGACGGCTCGTTTGTGATTTACGTGAACGAAGCGTCTAGTTGATCCAGGTTTTCTCCCGAGATCATTTTGAAATTTTCAAATTTTTGTCTGCTCGACAATTTGTTTTCTTTGATTTGCTCGAGCCTTCACATTAATGTCGGCTTGTCCCGATTTCTTTAGCCGTTTTGCATGATTTGACTTTGTTGAACATGGCTTTATCCAAGGTTTTGTAGAGGATGTCCTTGGCTACATTATCCAGGTTGTATCTTTTTCTGTCATCATTTGTCCACTCGGTTCTTGGTTTTTCAACCATGACTGGTCTAGAGCAACATCTTCTTCTCCTTGTTGCAACTCTACGCAATTTGTGTTCACCTTTAATATTTGTAGAGGCCCATCTTCTATTACTATCCACATCTCATCATGTAATTTGATAGATGAGCTCGCATCACGAATTTTCCAATCATCAAATTCTTCAATGGTGAACATAGGGATGCGTGTTAGATTTGCTTCCATGATAATGACTTTTAATAAAAAGAGTTTTGAAAGTTTAAGTACTAAAGCGGACTTTGAAAAATTTGGAGATCTAGT
Source organism: Rehmannia glutinosa (assembly GCA_016081115.2). Classification (NCBI taxonomy): domain Eukaryota; kingdom Viridiplantae; phylum Streptophyta; class Magnoliopsida; order Lamiales; family Orobanchaceae; genus Rehmannia; species Rehmannia glutinosa. The sequence goes on from JABTTQ020002251.1 coordinate 344,240, forward strand.
TCGGTAACCGGTGCGGAGGGTTCAATGAACCAACCGCTCCGATACCACTTGTAGGTCCCAAGGGGTGTAAGTGTAAGGTTTAGAAGGGGGTTGAATAAACCTTACCAAATTTTCGATTTAGTCCTTTTAAATCTCTGAGTTAATTCTACACAATTTTGTGTCCGATGGATGATCGAATTAGTCACTTAGTAGAGTTAATCTCTCAAATTTCTCATTGATTTGTTGATGGAGTAACTCATTTGTTGGCTACAATTTAACTCATTTTGTGGTTTTATTTTCATTGGAAGACTTAACACCCTTAAGTTTGATTAAGCAAGATATTAGAGTTTAATTTAGTACTTATAAATTATCAAATGGATAGCAAATTTATCACAGATATAAGCAATTAAAAGTGCGGGAATTTAAATCTTTGAAATGTAAATGACACGAGTAAAGTTTTTATAGAGGTTCGAAGATGGGGTAATTCTTCTACTCCTCTCTTCTCCAACTCCGGAGGAATCCACTAAGTAATGATCGGTTTACAAAGTGGTAACAGTCCGGATACAAGTCTTGATCACAACCGACTTGATCCTTTGGGACTCGATCGGGAGACGCCTTGATCACTCGGTGGCTTCTCGTTCGACTCGAAACTTCTTCACAGGGCATTTGCCTTGCTACTACTGACTCACTTGCTCAAGCTCTTTGGATTTGATCACGAAGCCCTCCAAATGCTTAAGACTTAGTTCAACTTTGAACTTTTCTACAATCCTTTCTGGAAAGTAGACCCCTTGTTTTCAAAGGTTTCCTCTTCAATCTGGTTGAAGCTCTCTTTCCTTCACGGGTAAGTGTTGGATTGATGTACTTGAATATAGGCTTGAGGATTGAGATTGTTTTGATTTTTCTAATGTGCTTGTATATCTCACGTATGTGTCATTCATGCATCTTTTTCTCAAACTAACTCCTCGGCCTTTTATAGTGAACTTTCAAAAATTTGCCCGTTGAAGAGATAGGCTTATTTTTGAAAGTCACTTTGCGTCGTTGGCTTGAGTTCTTGGAATTGCCGTTTCCTCGTATGAATTATTCTTTTCACCTTTTCGAGTTCGACACGGTGTCGTGCTTCCCATTGGTTCATTCCTTTTGCACGCTTCGGGGTGAGCACTCCAAGAAAGGTTGTATGGAGATATTACTTGTTTAAGTAAATCTCTTGTTTACGGCAACGGTTCTTTTGATTATCTCGACTTGATTGCATTTCCTTGCTTTCCCAGGTGACTTAGAGTCGACTTCCAATCATGGATGACTCTTGTCACTTCAACTTGAGACTTGGCTTTTCTTGAGTTGACTTGGTCGATGCTCCACTCATTTGCATCTCGCTTTCTTGATAGTGTTCCGTCTACTCTTCTTTGCCATACTCATTTGTCTCACACAGAGTCTTCCTTCCAGTCTTGATTGTCTTCTTGCATGTTTAGGGCGTAGTTGTCTTGACTCGGCTTGGCCACTCTATTCATTACAATGCATTTTACAACAAGAATTGGGGTGCCAACTTTCTATTCTAAGTTTTACATGGCATTCATCAAAATCTAAACAATAAAATTCCTAACACTCGATCTGACTGCACAAGCCCTTCAACAGATCTTACTATTCATGCAGCAACAAACTGGTCAAAACCAGAACATGCAGGAATCGGTGCGGGAAGCACATGATCGGGTGTTGGAACGATTCTTGCGTTTCGGTCCACCCGTCTTCCGGGGGGAACCGGACGATGCCAAGGCTGAGGATTGGCTTGAACAAATGGAAAACATTTTTGCTGCCCTACGATATACCGTGGAACAACAAGTTACCTTAGCGGTATTTCGATTGGAATCCACCGCTCGTGATTGGTGGAAATCTGTGGAGAGAAGGTGGGAACAAGACCGAACCCGAAGGACATGGGACAATTTTCTGTCAGAATTCAGGGACCAATACATTCCTCAAGTTGTCCGAGAAGCGAGACGTGACGAATTTCACCATTTGAGGTAGGGGAGTATGACCGTGGCACAGTACGAATCGGAATTTCACCGACTGTCAAAGTACGCTTTGGGCTCCATAAGTACTGAGGCGGACAAATTGTATAAATTTACTCGAGGATTGAGATTAGATCTACAGAAACAACTATTGACAGTGGAAATGGATACATACTCTGCTGCGGTTAGGGCTGCCTCTCGTGTAGAAATGGGTTTGAACCGAATCAGGCAAATTCAACAAAACAAGACATCGGGATCAAAGAGGCCTATAATTGAGAAAACAATCGGGCCGTCTACAAAATTCTAAAGGGGTGGAACTAGATCGACTAACAACGGAAACAACATGTACAAAGCATAACTTGCTCTCGCCGCAGCCGGGACATACACGGATCGGTGTTGGCGTAAACAAGGGAAATGCCTCAAATGTGGCAACAATCAACATCAACTATGTGACTGCCCAATGATTTCCACACCTGGAAACAAACCCGTACCACCTCATAAATCTAGGAATGGACCGAATAACCAAGCGAGGGTACCAGCGCGAGTATTTGCCTTGGCGGGACATGATGCTCCCGAAGCAACCAATGTGGTGGAAGGTACGTACGCTTCTAGTATCTAACCATTATGCTAAAGTGCTATTTGACCCCGAGTCATCACACTCATTTAGTGCACCACATTACGTACAACATGTTTATACATGCATGGAGCGTATGCCTATATGCTTAGAAGTATCAATTTCCATGGGCGCAAGCCAAATAACGGATATTATGTATAAGGCATGCGAAATAAAGATTGGTGATGTGACCTTTCCTGTTGATTTGATTTTGTTGCCTATATCTGAGTATGATGTTAATTTTGGTATGGATTGGTTGTCTACATATCATGCACAAATGGACTGTCATCATTAGACTATCAAGTTATGTGAACCTGGAAAGCCTATAGTAGAATTATCGGCAAGAGCACGAGTCAAGATGACTCCAACCATTTCTGCCATTAAGGCTAGGAAAACAATCACAAAGTGGGCACGTGGATACTTGGCATTTATAACTAACAAACCTAAAGTAGAGACTCAAATCCTCGAAGTGCCTATAGTGTCAGAATACCAGATGTATTTCCACAAGGACTCACCGCCCTTCCTTCCGATAGGAAAATTGAATTCACCATTGAGGTCTTACCAGGGACGTAATGGAAACAAAAAAAAAATAAAATTGAAGACGATATGCGAAGACAATACCCGGAAATATTTTAAGAGGAATTTGGGGACCAAATTCTTTTAAGAAGGGGTGAATGTGACGCCCCGAATTTTAGCGACGTGAGATACGACGTTGTTTAGTGATTTATTTATTTAGTTAAGTAACACGAACCCATTATTAATGAAACGTGACCCGATTCTTATTTATTTATTCCTTCCAACGCCAATTACGTGTGAGACCCCATATTTAGACTAACTATGAAAGCATATGTGTATGAGACAACAGTCAAAATATTATTTCAGAATAGTATTGTTTGTTAAAATTAAAAAAAAAATAGTAATAATAGTAATAATGAGAAGAGGACTAAGATCTATTGCAATGGTGTATTAACGTGTATATATATAATCGATAGATGATTAATTAGATACTATAGATATATATACATATACATTTGGGTGTAATTAATAATTATTTTCTTATAGATAAGGTTAGAAACAGATTAACATATGAGTGACTATATATGTGTATATAACTATACGCAATGTATATATTTATAAAGTAAGACTATATATATATATATATATAGGGATTTGATCAAATGAGACCAGATAAATAGAGTGAGACAGTGTGGACTAATCTTGGCCACAAATCAGTAATTTTAAATGGTTCAGATTTACCCAATTTAGTAAATATTATTTATTTATTTTAAATTTGAGAAGGGCAGATTAGTCAATTATACCCTGGTGGTTGTGCTGCTTCTCTCCGAATCAGACCCAAAAAACGCCATGAAATCGCTGATCCGACTCCAGGAATCGGTCTCCCAACACGGAGATCCACTCGAGCGAGTTTCGTTCTACTTCTCTGAAGCTCTTAATAGCAGAGTCTTGCGTCAAGCAGAGAAAACGACTCTCAGGGATTCTCCAACAGCATCGCTTCTCGCTACAGGGAATCGGTTGTGAGACTTTGCCAAATTTCTTTGGATCAAGTTCGAATTTGAACGGATTTTGGTCCCAGTTCATGAGCTCAAAGGCTCGAGTTTCCGTGTCGAGCCGGATGAGGTTTTGGCAGTGAACTTTATGCTTCAATTGTATAATTTACTGGACGAGAAGTAATGAAGGCGTTGAAGTTGCACTCAAGCTTCCAATCATTAAATCCATGCGTGGTCACTTTGGGTGAATACGAAGTGAGCTTGAACCGGGTCGGGTTTCTACACCGTTTCAAGAACACGCTCAAATACTACACAACCATATTCGAATCGCTCGAACCGAACTTGACCCGGGACTCGTCGGAGCGGCTCGGTGGAAAGAGCATTTGTTGCTCGGTCGTAGAATAGCCGAGTGGTGGGCCGGAGGAAAGAGCGATGTTGATATGGATGGATTCTTTGTACACTTATATGTTTTTCGATGTATACTTAGATGTGTTTTGATGTATAAGTAGTTAATTTTTTATGTATGTATTTATGTTGATGTGTACTTATGCTTTTTGATGTATACTTATATGTATTTTGTTGTATACTTATATGTGTTTTGTTGTACACTTTATATTTTTGTTTGACCATTTTTTTTATGCGGTAAAAATTATGTTAAATATACAAAGAAAATAGGTTTAAGTATACATCAAATATATGCTAAATATACAATACAATAATGAGCATGATTTCCTCTCTCCCTATAATTGATTTACTTAATCCACGGTCCCCACATGTTAATGAACGTGATTCTCTCTCTCTCTCTCTCTCTATAACTGGTTCCTTGATTCATGGTCCCCACATGTTTTTGTTTGACCATTTTAATATACAGTAAAATTATGTTAAACATACAGCAAAATAGTGTTAAATATACAACAAATCATTGATAAGTGTACATCATCTTGCATGGCGAGCACATGCGCCGCGATTTTTCTCTTTCGGCGTGATTTTCTTGCGATTTTTCTCTCTCCACGTGATTTTCTCTCTCCTAATAACTGATTTCATATTTGGATGGTCCCCCACATGTTTGTTTTGACAATTATACCCTTATTTTGCCTTAATTAAATGTTTAATGTAATTTTAACCCATATTTATCTTAGCCATTGATATAGATAAGGGAGGGTTGAGATGAGTCCACATTATCTCACTATAATATGTGGTTTCATTATAACCTCCCCTATATATATATAATAAATACTTATACTTTGTTGTCTAACTAAATTATTATATATGTATATGTTTCTAGACATGCATTTTTGATGTGTGGGAACCGACTTAAGTTGGGTCGGTTAAATATATCTAATGGTAATGATATATCTAATTGTATACTTATCCGATCCTTTAGTCATATATGAAGCAAACACACGCACACACACAAGAAAGAGTAAAAAAAAAAAAACAAGCTCAGCACCAGGAAAGAAAGAAGGAAAAATGAAAGAAGAAAAAAAAAATAAGAAGAAAGAAAGAAGAGAAAGGTGATACACACATACACGATCAATAGGAGAAGAAATAACAGAGTACTTTGTGTTAACCTATGGGTTAACTATTCCCTATTATTACAAGTGCAGGTAATTTTTATCTTGTATTGGAATTGGTAAATTTCTATTTTTCATGATTTGAATTAAGAGGCCTTGTTATGTTGGGTTAGTGTGATTACAGTTTATGATTATTGATATATATAGCTAATTTTAGTAAATAAAGGTTTTGTCAAACAACCTTTACTGAATTTTGGTACTCGGATTTCTATAAGATTTGGATAATGGAATTCTTAAATTGACTTTTCATGATTTTTTTTCTAATTGCATAATAGAGAATTTAAATAAATAAATAAATTGTAACAATGGCATGAAATAGTAAGAAACCTAAAAAATTAGACTTTGAAGAACTAATTGACTGAGCTTAAAAATCAATTTAGCATAGTATGTTTGTCATTCAGTAAATTCTTCACTTATTTGCTAAATTGGAGATTTAATTATCTATAGCTCCATAATTATTAGTTATGAAATACCATATCTATAAGCTAAAAGATTTATAAAAACAAAATAGAATCAATGAGACTAAATCACAATTGGAAAACCAAAATATTTGTGAATAATGAATCGGACATGTTGAATTTGGAAATCAAATGGGCCTGATTTGTTCTTAACAAATGGTAATTTGGGAATTTTATTAATAATAAATTTATAATCTTTAAATGATATACAATAATTGAATACCACAAGACTAGTTTTCAACAAGTGTATTATTTGGGACAAATAACTCATTGATTTCAGTTCTTTCAAAAAATTAATTTGTGTGTATATATATAGAATCTGATTTGTGAGTAATGTCTAAATGATATGAACAATAGTCTTAAGGAAAAGATAGTGATAATAAATTGTATAGGTATTTTAGAATTTACTAATTAGTAAAGGATATGGACAGATCCCTTCAATTATTCACTTGCATCAATTGGTATAGGTGCTTGGTGAAAGCTTGGGAATTAACTTCGAATTGAGAAGTGAAGAAGTTGTGGATCACAGTAAAGGTGGGCAAATTATCATCCTCCTAAAAAAAATTAGGTTTGCTTGCAATTTCATAAATTTCACGACATTAGCCATTTCACGACCATGAGCAGTTGCATAATTTCATGATAATCATTTTTATGAATTCACGATATAAGATTGTTCTATGATTATATTTTGCGTTTCTTCCAGGATAATTTTCTTTATTAGAGAAAATATAAAGTATATCATTCATGACCATATTCGCTTACATTTTAACTATTGTAACTGCTTGACTCAGCCTTTGAGCAAATAAATGTCACGTTGACAAAATTATTGACTGTGTGAGTCTATTGCGGAGTGGGTAGGTTAGACAATGGATCGAACAGGTTGCCTGTGGTCCTTGTTTGACTACCCATATGCCTAATCCCATTTTCGGTCGGCCAGGAGAGGCGCGAGAACTTGGGTCGTAGAACGGTATATTCATGAATATGACGATCTCTGGGCAAAAGCCCATGCCAAAGAGACGGCGGGCCTAGTGGGAGGGATAAGGTGACAGGGCTTCGACCAAATATTGTTAGAAGCAACAAGGAGAACGGACAGGGCCAGTGTCCGATCAACACTGATCCTACGTTTCTTATTTCGGGCTGACGAACTAATTGATTAACTGTTTATACTTTGTTTTTTAAAATGAGATATCCACTATTTGTTTTAAAAATTCGGATATCTATTGACCGTTTGAAAAGTAAAATATTTACTGTACTTGACTTACTGTTGTCCAATGTGCATTGCATCACTGATAGAATTAAACATTAATATCTCAATATTCAATTGCAGTATATTCTTGATCATTACGACAAATAATTCTTATGTGCATCATTATCATGCATACATAAATATTTTTAGAGACACTAAGTGCTTTTCTCAAAGAAACACTTCATATTACATTAAACAAATATTGCATTCCTCTACCCCAACCCATTGAGCTCGTTTAGCTCACCCCACAATTTTTATAAAAACTTTTTAGAAATCGAAGGTTACGAGATTTGACGAGACCGACACGGACTTCTAGCTCGAGTTGACTCTACATGGTAGTTTATGCTCAAGTCTTGAAGGGCTTATCTGTCGGCTTGAACTAAAAAACCATATTATCTTGTAATAGTTAGGTAAGTTACAACTCTAAAAATAATGGTATGTCATGAGATATAAGCTTCCGCTGTATTTATTGGTTTTTTTTATTTGTACTTAGATAATAGCTCTTGTCGAGCCTAAGTCAGGATATTTGGGTTGTAACCTGTTGGATGCTATTCTATTTTATTGGGTATGTAAATTGGGGCGTGACGTTACGCCTTTTTCATTTTCGAGCCTAATGATTTTTAATTCCTTCTCTAGTATTAATACTTGATCGATTGACTACGACTTTAGAAATATTGGACCCTCGATAATTTAGGAGTACATTTCAATCCTTCTCCAAATATTTCACCTTATTCAAAAATATATATATATATATATATATACAATTTTGTTATTTAACATCCATATTTTTACCCTTCTATATTATATATTTATATATATATAATCACATATATATACCTACCTTTGTTTAAAAAAAAAAACCCCCTAACCCCCTTAATGAAAACTTTAGGCTATAGCATAAGGGGAATCAATTCTAATCATTTTCTTATTATCACTATGTCCACTATAAGTCACCATCCAACATTAAATTACAAAAAAAAAAAGAAAAGAAAAGTTCCCTACCTCTCTCTCTTTCGGCCATAGTATTCTTAGGTAGGGAATCATGTCAATTGTTTTTGTTAACAATCAAATGAGGCCAACTTTTAATAAAAAAAAAAAAGAAAAAAGTTTCCCTCCCAAGCAAATTTTCGGCCATTAGCCCTATTAGGGGAATCAAAAATTTCACTTTTTGTCCTAAACATTTATTCAAATTCTCCAACTTCTACTCATTTCAATACTTGGACAAAAACACACAATATCCTCTCCCAATTCTTCCAAAGGGCCGAAAAATACAAGCAATAGGTGAGAAATTTTCTTTTCCTTTCATTTCATTTCATCTCCTTGAAACTTCAAACCTATACCTTCAATTCCTAACTTGATGAATCCTTCTTGTTGAGGTACTCCTAGTGGAATTTGTTGAAGAATTAAAAGACTTACACTTGACTACAAGCTTGAAGAGGAAATTCAAGACTACACATTTTTAAGGTGAGAAAATTATGGTTTTAGTATTTTTCTCTTGACAACATGAAGAATTAATTTTTGACTCAAGGATATGAATTTTTGAAGTTTAGGGGCTGACCTACACCATCTCAAGTGAAGTTAGAAGCTTCAAGGAAAAAATTCCATTTTTAGAGACTATTTGAGGACATTAAGGTAAGTAGTAGCCATTTGATCCTATTAAATTTCTTTAAATTTGAGACTTTAATTTTAACACCAAAATATGGTTTGGATACCATATAGGGACTGACCTTAAAGAGTTTGAGTCAAGAAGTTAGTATCAAGAAGAAGACTCAATTTTAGATCAACCCGAAAAACTACTACGAGGTGGGTGGAAAATATTTCTACAAAAATACATTATTCTTTCTACTAGTGCACAAAAATGCATGTTAAGGTGAAAATATGATATTTTATGAATTTTATCAAGTATTTATGAGATTTATGTTTTAATGAAATTTTGAGAAAATAAAAAGATGGGTATGATATTTTTCTTGCATAAAATGTTGATAAATTGCTCATCATTATGCTTTTATAATTTATGATGCTATGAATGTTCAAATATATTTTAGAAATGTTTAAAAATGAGTTTTTATATGTTATTGGAATTCTGGACTTGTAACTTATGCAAGGAAAATCGAAGCTTGGGTTATTTTTGCAATTATTGTAAAATATTGGGTCAAAAGTGTAAATAAAAAAACTATGAAGGCCACCTCCGAAAATTCGAAATATTGGACCCAATAATCTGTAAATTTCATATATGAACTTACTTGAAAGATTGGGACCCCTTCCGGGCAAGACAATACAATAAGGAACAAGTTTAATATCAAAATGTAAAATTATAAAACTTAAAGGACCAAAAATGTAATTTTTGAAACTGGAGCAGTCAAGGTATCTTGAAAACTTGCAGATTTATTTAATATGTTATTTCAAACCTTTAGTGCAAATTTCATAACAATCCGATTTGAAACGAGCCTTTAACGACAAAAATATCGCTTTTGGGCCAAAATTGTAAATTTAAAAAATGAGGTACCTAACTTTCGAAATTTCTAAAAATGTTTTTACCACAACTTATTACTCTCCAAAGAAGTTCTTTAAAATTAGAATCACCTCAAAATCCTTCCCGGTTTAAGAGTTAACAAATTTTAAAATATCAAGTCAAAAATCGAAATTTTTGGAAACTAGAGGACTAATCTGCAAATTTTATAAAATCTGTCTCTAGCCTCTGAAAAATTTTAACCTCTGGGAATTTATAATTTTTTGGAACTAACCTCACCATTTTCCGAGTCCGAAATTGAAACTTATCGAATTTTGGAAGCCGGCAAGAGAATATTTTTCCTTAATAAAAATGATTTTTATTTTAAAATTTGCTAAGGACCTTGAAATTGATATTTTCTAACATGGTTACCTTATAAAAATTTTAAGATATAATTTTTGTACTTATCTAATAAAAATATCGAGCTTGAACATAATGCGCCGAACCGAATATTAAAATCGGCTAGATTATCCGCCCGATAACTAGACCGCGAGTTTTGTTTTGAAATAAATACCGGAGATCATGTGACCAAGATCACTCTGGACTTGCTAACTAATTTTATCAAATTTTTCGAACGAGTAAGATAGTACATGGAAGAGAATTTTTGACGTTAAAATTTAAGTGCACGTAAAGTGAAATTAAATGTTGTGAAGTGAAAAGTGAAATGAAATGTGAAGTGAAATGATAAGTGGAGGTGAAGTTGAGAATGAAAGTGAAAAGTAAAGTGAAAATTTCAAGTGGGATAATTTGCTACGGCTTTATCCAAGTGATGTGGGATAATTTGCTTCGGCTTTATCCGAGTGGGATAATTTGTTTCGGCTTTATCCAAGTGATGTGGGATAATTTGCTTCGGCTTTATCCAAGTGATGTGGGATAATTTGCTTCGGCTTTATTCAAGTGGGATAATTTGCTTCGGCTTTATCCGAGTGATGTGGGATAATTTGCTTCGGCTTTATACAAGTGATGTGGGATAATTTGCTTCAGCTTTATCCAAGTGAAGTGGGATAATTTGCTTCGGCTTTATCCAAGTGGCGTGGGATAATTTGCTTCGGCCTTATCCAAGTGGCGTGGGATAATTTGCTTCGGCTTTATCCAAGGGAAGTGGGATAAATTGCTTCGGCTTTATCCGATTCAAAGTGGAAGTAAATTTAATAAAATATTAATAGTGTTTGACTGATTCTGACCAATCTAACATAATGGTTAATCGAAAATCTTTATACAAACAACGAGACAAAGTCATATGTACATCATGCATTGTTTTCCATGAAATGATTTTTCGTGCATAAAACGAGCCACACTCGCACACCAAAGACACCAAAGACCCACTCATCGAGAATTTTTGTTCTCACCCCACCTCTTTTATCAACCAGAGGATGAAGAGTTGTATCAGGACAATGGCGACGATGGATCTCAAGACGTAGCTTAGTTATGTATTGTATTATGAACTTTATTAAGACGATGGATTTTATTTGTGATGATTTAGACTTTGAAGTTATTTAATGTAATAGCAGGGCGTAGGACCCTGGAGAACAATTATTATATTGTATTTTTATTTTTCTGGATTTCGCGGTAACCATACTCTGACTTAGTTATTCCCTTATTTATAATTAGTTGAGATTTTTTCGTTCTATTGACGTATGTTGGAGGATAAATAAGCCGGCATGGTAAACCGACATAAGTTTGGTAAATTATGTCACGGCTTTCGTTTTGGGGCGTGACAGCTTCTTTGAGCGTATGAGCGTTTTTCCTATTTCTCCCCATTTGGAATCATCAAAAAGAATGTTAGCACGATAAAAACATCATACAATTATATCAAAGTGCGCAATTTAATCGATTTATCGAGCGTTTTGAAAATTTAAGCTTAAATTCTAAATAAAAAGGGAAAATTTGCTCATTTGATTTGCAAAAGCTCATTTGATTGATAAAACATGATCTCTATAAACTTATAAGACTTTTCAAATCAAGAGAATCATGTAGGTGATAAATTTTTCATAGAAACATTTTGTCGAACACTTGGCGTGCGTCGAATAAAACAAGAGATATATAGCGCCTTTGTAATCTATTTAAGCCAAAATATTTCATCACCAATTGCAATATAACAATATTCATCTATCAACAATCATCATATACAACATACTAATACAAGAATTTCATCAAAAAAGCAAGATACAAACACATTCTCAAGGGTTCAATCCAATTGAGATTAAAAGGAGAAATTCTTACCAATTGATTCGAGAAGTTGGATGATATGGATGAAATAGAAGTTACATAAACTCAAAAATATATTTTTATAAGAAAAAAATCATTTTGAGTGAATTTTGAGTGAAAAATGCGAATGGGTTTGATTTTGGAAGAAAATAGCCAAAATGACGTTTAAAAGGACATAATCATTTTTAAGACTGAAATCGATCAGGACGACCGGTCGACGGTGAGGGCGACCGGTCCTGTACCTGGTCGATTGGTCGACCATGCCGTCGACCGGTGCCTGAACACCAGTTCTGTTTTCTGTCCGAATTTTACACAAAAAATCCGATTTTTCACCCCTAAGTTTTGAAAACATGCAAATTGCAATCATAGACCTTATTCAATATGTATTATGTCTAACCGAGCACGTATTGAGGCAAAAGTCTCGGAAGATAGCAGTTTTATAAAGATATCCGCCAATTGATCTTGAGATGGAACAAAAGATATCTCAATTTTTCGTTTTGAAACACAATTCCTTAGAAAATGATGTCGAATCTCAATATGTTTAGTACGGTTATGATGAACCGGGTTTTGAACAATATTTATAGCGGATATGTTATCACAAAAGATAGGAACACTTTCAAAAGAACATTTATAATCCGCTAAAGTTTGTTTTATCCAAAGCAATTGAGTACAACAAAAAGCCGCGGAAATATATTCGACTTCGGCCGTTGAAAGTGAAACACAATTTTGTTTCTTTGAAAACCAAGAAACTAGGCAATCACCTAAAAATTGACATGATCCGAAAGTACTTTTACGATCATCAATATTTCCCGCATAATCCGAATCACTATAACCTTTAAGAGAAAATTTTTCATTCTTTGGATAAAATAAACCATATTGAATAGTGTCTTTCAAATATCGAAAAATTCTTTTAACGGCACTCATATGAGATTCTTTGGGATTGCTTTGAAAACGAGCACATAGGCATACGACATGAAGAATATCCGGTCTACTTGCGGTTAAATAAAGTAAACTACCAATCATACCTCGATATTTGGTTTCATCAACCGGCTTGCCTTTTTCATCTTTATCAATCTTGACATTTGTTGCCATTGGGGTAGAGATAGTTCTTCCTTCTTCAATGCCAAACTTCTTCAAAAGCTCTTTTGTATATTTTGATTGTGAAATATAAATTCCTTCTTGGCATTGATTAATTTGAAGTCCAAGGAAGAAGTTGAGCTCCCCCATCATGCTAATTTCAAATTCACCTTGCATTAACTTAGAAAATTTCTTGCACAAGGATTCATTAGTAGCACCAAAAATAATATCACCAACATAAATTTGCACTAATAATCAATCTTGCCCTTTTTCAGAAACAAAGAGAGTAGTATCAACTTTACCTCTTGTAAAACCATTTTGCAAAAGAAAAGAGCTAAGTCTATCATACCATGCACGTGGTGCTTGTTTTAAACTATACAATGTCTTTTTAAGTTTATAAATATCATTAGGCCTAGAAAAATTTTCAACCCCGGAGCTTGTTTGACATAGACTTCTTCTTGAATAAGACCATTTAAAAATGCGGATTTTACATCCATTTGGTAAAGCTTGAAATTTTTAAAACAATAATAGGCAAGTAAAATACGAATAGCTTCTAAACGTGCTACGGGTGCAAATGTTTCATCATAATCAATACCTTCTTCTTGACAATAACCTTGAGCTACTTACCTTGCTTTGTTTCGAATAATATTGCCTTGGTCATCGAGCTTGTTTCGAAATACCCATTTTGTGCCAATAATTGTTTGAGATGGAGGACAAGGTACTAATTCCCATACATCATTCATTTCAAATTGATTCAACTCCTCTTGCATTTCTAAAAACCAATCCTCATCTTCAATAGCTTCTTAGGCTCTTTTTGAGATATAAGAGTTTTCTCGGCAAATTTTTCTCGAGTAATTACTTTATCAAGGGGATCACCAATAATAAGATCTTTTAAGTGATCTCCCTTAAATTTCAATGCTACGGGAAGATCCGAAGTATCACCTTTGTCTTCTTGAGGAACATTTGAGCTTGAAGGTTGATCATTTTGAGCATCATCTTGAACAATTGGTTCAATAACATCCTCTTCATCACTATCATCATTGGGTATCCTTTCAACACCCGAGGCTTCATTGAATTTGACATGGATGGATTCTTCAACAACCATACTAGTTTTATTGTAAACCCGATATGCTTTGTTCTTGGTTGAATACCCCATAAATATTCCTTCATCGGCCTTGGGATCAAGTTTGTCTAATTGATCCTTAGTATTCAAAATAAAACACTTACATCCAAATATTTTGAAATAACTAATATTTGGAGTTCTTCCTTTCCAAAGCTCATATGGAGTTTTATTCATTTTAGGACGAATATAAACTCGATTAATGACATAGCAAGCGGTACTTACGGCTTCGGCCCAAAAATATTTTGGAAGTGAAAATTTATTGAGCATGGACTGACTCATTTCTTGAAGTGTCCGATTCTTCCTTTCGGCTACTCCATTTTGTTGAGGTGTCCTTGGAGCCGAAATATTATGACCATATCCCTTGGTTTCACAAAAGACTCTAAATTCTCCATCAAATTCTCCACCTCGATCACTTTGAATAGACTTAATAGTATCTTCCTTTTCATTCTCAATAAGTCTACACAACTTACTCATTAACGATATCGCTTTTATTTGCATGGAATAGAGCCCAAGTATATCTAGAAAATCATCGACTATAACAAAAGTGTAATGTTTTCCACTTAGACTTGTCGTGCCAATATCCCCATACAAATCTAAATGAAGAAGTTGTAGAGGCTTGGTTGTGGAAATTTCATTTTTGGGCTTAAAACTACTCTTAACTAATTTGTTCTTTTGACAAGTGTCACATAAACCAAAGTTTTCAATATTTAACTTGGGTAGTCCTTTGACATGTTGATTTTTGTAAATCTCTTTCAAATTTTTGTATCCAACATGTCCAAGTCGCCTATGCCATAAGCTAGTTAAATCATTATTGGCGACAAGACAAGAAACATTTTGACTAACCAAGTCACTTGTGCAAATTTTATAAAGGTTGCCTTTTCTACTAGCTTCACAAATAATTTTACCATTTTTAAGAACAAGACATTTTTCTTTATTAAAAACAACATCATAATTAGAATCACAAAGTTGGCTTACACTTATCAAATCAAACATTAGTCCATCAACTAATAAAACATTACTAAGAGAGAAAGAAGAGTTACCAATGTCTCCATTGCCAATGATTTTTCCTTTGCCATTGCCGAACATGACCATACCCTCTTCTTGGAGCTTGATGTTGGTAAAATGTTCTCTCCTTCCGGTCATATGGCGTGAACATCCGCTGCCCACGAGCCATTTTGAATCCTCCATGGTTGTTATAGCCCCTATAACCTACAAAAGAATTATTTTTAGGTACCCTATAGTTTTGGGGTCCATGGGAGTTAGTCTTGAGACCTTTGGGTCTCCAAACATAGCTAAAATTGTTCTTCAATTTACAATGACTAACATAATGACCAACTTTTCCACAATAAAAGCAAATAAGATTGTGGGCACTACTAGCACGTACAAAAATCGGACATTGGTCATTTTTCTTTGAAAAAGGTTGAAAAGGTTTATAGCCAAGTCCTAATTTAAAATGCTCACCTCTTTGTGCATCTAAAATTTTTGTAACCTTATCCGTACTTAAGTTAAAACGATGTACATCCTTTTTCAAACATTCAAGATCATTTGTGAGCGTTTGTTTTTCGGTTGCAAGAGTATGGACTTTAGTAAGAGTAATAGCATGAGCTTTATCAAGAGATTCATAAGAAGTAAACAATTTATCCTTTTCTATTTTAAGCTCTTTATGCTCTTTTTTCAAAGTCTTGTATTTAACAATCAAATTTTGAAATTCATTTTGCAATTCATCAAAATCACATTGCAATTCATCAACTAAGGAAGAAGTTGAGGAGTTAGAGTGTACCTCGTTATTTTCATCGTCTATGGCCATAAGACCATGTTCGGTTTCTCCTTCCTCGTCGGATGTGGCGAGTAGTTCATCCCAAGTTTTGACATCTGCATTTAGAGCCTTCTTTTTTGGAAAAAGGCTTTTTCTTCTTTTATTCCTCCTTCTCGAGTTTTGGGCAATCGGCTATGAAATGCCCGGATTTTCTGCATTTAAAACGCGAGTTGTCTCTCGATTTTCTTGCCTTATTTTTATTTACAAATTTTGCAAATTTCCGGACAAGTGCGGCCGTCTCTTCATCATCCTCATCATTATTATAATATGAATTATTAGAAGAAGATGCTAGATCTTTAGGAATATTTTGCGTACCCGATTGAGTGTTGGATGATTTGGAATTTTTTTCTCTCCTTGAGATAGACTTCGTAAATGAGAAAGTTCCCAATGAGCTCATCGAACTTGAGTGTTTCGAGATTTTGTGCTTCCGTGATAGCCGTCACTTTTTCGGACCATGAACCGCGAATAGCGTTCAATACCTTGGTCACCTTGTCTTCTTCGGAGATGACCTTCCCAAGAGCCACAAGAGGATTGACAATGTTGTCAAGCCTTTCCACCATTTTTGATATGCTTTCACCATCATGCATATTGAAATTTTCAAAGTCTTTTACAAGCATTGTTTTTCTTGCTTGCTTCACTTTCTTTGTGCCCTCATAGATGGTTTCTAATTTTTCCCAAACTTCATGTGCCGACCTTATGCCTCTTATGCGATTATACTCGGTGGCGGTAAGAGAGCAATGTAAAATATTTAAGGCCTTACTATTTAGAGAGAAAGCATTATTGTCATTCTCGTCGAACTCCTTGAACGGTTTGGGAGCCGTGGTGCCATCCTCCAATTTCTTGGTTGGTTGATCAACTCCTTCAATGACCACATTCCAAATATCAAATCCGTACCCTTATAGAAAGCACTCCATACGGTCTTTTCAAAATGCGTAGTTGTTGGCGTAGCGATGTTGGCTTGTTGGTGGAGGCTCCGGTGGTGAGTTAAGCTTCATTCGTATCCATGGATCTTTCCTCTTTACTCGGAACGAGCTAGCCAAAGAGTTTGGCTTTGATACCACTTGTTAGTCCAAGTGGCTACGATAATATAGAGAGGGGGTGAATAGATTATGCCGATTTTTCGCAAATCGCCCTCTTTTTCGAATGAACAAATAAATGACAAGAATGTAAGTGCGGAAAATAAACAACACTCGTCGATTTATAGAGGTTCAACCCACCTAGGGCCTAATCCTCTACCACCCCAGTATCTCCGGGATGGATTTCAAAAAGAAAAAAAGATTTTATTAATTACCACAATTAATACAACACCACCTTTGAAGATTACCACAATCTTCTTACAACACCTTCAAGGAGATTACCACAATCTTCCTTCAACACTTATGAGGGGTACCACACTCTTTAACACCTAAGATCACCCAAGTGTGTTCTTACCACAAGAACACTAACAAGGATATCTTGTTTTGGATGATAGAAAAATTCAAGATTACAACTCAATAAATGAAGTATACAAACGTTGAGTGCAAGTGTAATCAAGAACAAAAAGCCTAGACCTCAAGATTGTGTAAGTGCAAGAATTTAGGCTATTACAACAAGAATGTAAAAATGAAAGCTTGGAGGATTTTGCAGATTTCTTGTTGTATTGTATGCTTGTGTGTTGTATAGTTTGCTTCAAATCTTCCTCTATTTATAGGAGAGTCTTCAAGATTGGATCTCCAACATAGATTCCTCCATCTTCACTTTTGTCTACAAAAAGAAGATCACAAGATGTAGAAATATAGTACAAAATTGATAAAGTAAATCTTGCGATAATGGTTGTCCAACGGTTTGAATTTTTTGTCAAAAACATAGGTCGACCGTGTCGTAGAGATAGAAATTTGAATTTAGATCACACAAATTTACACGAGGGGGGACCGGTCGTCGGGGGGTTCGACCAGTCGCCCCCTATGTTGACCGGTTGGGGTTCTTCAAAATATGTAACAGAGAAGTCTGTTCTCGAGGGAGGGCACCCAGGCACCAGTCGCCCTATGGTCGACCGGTCGCCCATACCGGTCGACCTCAGGGTCGACCGGTCACCCCCCTCAATTTTCCATCCGTCCCTTTTTCTGTTTCAAAACTCAACACAGGTATGGGTTGCCCTATAGGGCGACCGGTCGAGCATGAAACAAAAGTGTTGTCCAATTTTTATCGAAAATAAACTTCAAGAAATACTCCGAAAAAACAGTAAAAATATTTTAAATCGATCGTGAGTATTTGGACAACATTTAGGAATATTATTTTGGTGTAAAAACTCAGTTAAACAAAATTATCAAAATCATGATAAAAACATTTATTTAACATTAATGGTGTATAAATCCTTTGTTAGTTTGATTTATTTGACTTAATAACCAGTTTAAGTTCTCGATCATGACGCTTGGGGCATGACAGTAAGAATTAAATCTTTTAGTACATGCATGTAACAATTTTGTTGTCATATCAGAGTTTAATTTTAGCTACATATACGAAAATTATATATGTGGAATATGCATCTAAACAATAATTAAGAGTTACATATGCCAGTTGATCAAATTTAATTTAAGCATCATCTCAGAGCTGTGCAGTAAACGGTAACTATTTATGCACCATCTCCAACAGAAAAAGAAATAGAAGGGAGATTTTTTGTAGAAAGTACCATGTTTGAGTTCTCCACCGATGTAGTCTTCTGCAACCTTGTCCATGGTATTGCTTTGTTTAGTGAATAATATTGTCTCGTTTCAACACAAATCGTTTTATTCAACAAATTAAATAGGGTTGTTATTTTTATTTTTTACAGTCCCCAATTTTTGATTTTGTGTTTTTATATTTAATCTTCTGCAAGAATATTTGTGAAAGAATGATGGATGGTGAAGATACAGAAGTCTGATGTTGCAGTTGCGTTTTTTCAGCAAAAAGATTCAATTAGGGATAATCAAAATCAATTAATAGATTTTATCCATAATTTGTAACGGTTTTATTTTCTGCAGTTATCCATATTTGTGATGTTTTGACCATTATACCCTTAATATGAATAATTTTGTTATTTAGTGCTATTTTTTGTTTCTTAAATCTGAGCCACTCATTGATATATTGCAACGACTGAGATCGGTCCATACGGTCTCACCGGAGGCACTGGTCTCATTGGATCCATATATATATATGTGTGTATGTGTGTGTGTGTGAGTGAGTTGTATTATATAAGTCCAACTAGAAAAACACCGTGTGTTACATGGGATTGTAAAAAAATAAAGTTTTAGTGTAGTAAATTTATTTGTGATAGTTATAGGATATCCAAAATAATAATTAGAAATATTAAAAAAAAATTCAAAATTTAGAAGAGTATCATAAAAATCATTCACTTCAAATTCTGAAAAATTTCTTTGTAAACTATATTCGATAAAAATAACAAGAGTGTCATCATTGTATTTTGGCGTTTACATAATTACTTAGTTAATTGTGCTAATTTTATTAATCAAAATATCTAGTAAAAATATCTTCTATTTTTTTAAACTTCTATAAGATTTAAATATGCAGTTGAATAATCTTTATTTAGTTTTGTGTATAATATAGCTGGGTAAAATCACTTCAATTAAATTTGCATGATATTAGGTAAGCAACAAATAAATTTATTATTAATAAATTGAATAATTTATTTATTTATTTGCGTTTTGGCTTGTCAATATATATCATGTACATATAATTTTCGAATTAAGAAAGAAAGAAAAAGCTTGTATAGATAGAATCTTTGATTTCTTTTGTTAATTTTTTTTTGAGTGGATTAATATTTGTTATTTGTTAATTTTTAGATTATAATAACTTGTATAGATAGAATCTACATGTTAAATATTAAAAAACAATCAATTTAAATGATAGTGTAGATAAAATTTTGGATTTTTTGATTATTTGTTATCTTTTAAATTTGTATATAGGAATTACATATGGATAAATGCGAAACAACCATATTATCTCCCACTCGTGCGTTGCACGTGTATTATTATTTTAATATTATTAAATTATAATGAAACTATTTATTAACAATAAGTTGGTATTTATTACTTTATTTCAATAATAATATCTTATAAAGTAAATAAAAATAAATATTTATATATCAAATTTATATTCTTAGTAATAGACTTAAATGTCAAATTCAGCTTGTTTATATTTATCTTTCAATATATGCATATTTATATATTGATATTATATTTGTCACTCTCTTTCTCACATACACTTTACCTCTCTATAAAAATATTCATATATACCCGTGAGACATATATTTTCGTATTGAACTTGTATTGATGAAAAATTAAACTTGATATTATTAATTAAATATTTTTTTTAACAAAAATGTATTAATAAATCTATCAAGTTTCCATAAATAATGTTAATGAAGGAATGTAATTTACAAATTACGGAAAATTTCATTATATATAATATTTGTAGTTTTGTTGCTACATTTATTCTCATCTTCACAAATTAGATTTTTAAACGACTAATCTGGATACAACAACGTATAATTGACCATGGTGAATCTTGACTTTTTCAAAAGAAGTCCAACATGAGAGAGACTGTCCTTGACTTTTGTTGATTGTCATTGTATATGAAACGATCAAAGGAAATTGTCTTCGTTGGAACTTGAAAGGCAACCTCAGATCGGATGGAGTCACTATCATTTGAGGAGTTAATGCCTTTTGACTCTCATTGTTTCTTGTAAGAATCTTTGCCTACAAAACATGATCACTAATCTATTTACAACCAACCCAGTGTCATTGCACAAACCAAGTGAATGGTCTATGTTCCTCAACAACTTCACTGGAGTTCCAACTTTCAACTTAACTCATGATTCCACACTTCAGAATACCTAATTGTGTTCAAAAACTCCGGTGCGTGCATATCCTGCAATAGGTCAACATTTGAATCTGATTGATCATTTATTAACAATAATAGTAAAAATAGTACCAAGAACGTGTACCAATAAGAATATATATTCTTTTACAAACACATTTTAAAAAATGTATTATACTTACAATTACGATCTTTAAAAACGCAGTCAAAACTGAAAATTTCATCTATTCTTCCGATACAAGGCACATGATAAGCCCTTATCAAATGAAATTTAAGGACCCAAGTGTTTTGAAGGATTTACATCCTTAACCATATTGAATATCAATGTCATTCCAAGACCTGAAAGGTGCAATAAAGAAACATAAATCGTTTACTGAAATCTATCTATAAAATAATAAATATAATATTGTTAAAAAAAATTCATGTGTTCAATCCCCACGCGATGAAGTTTTGTTATTCAACGAAATACAAGAATATTTCTTTAGCTATGATTAGATTTTAAATTGTGTGGAGTATCAATGAACAATCGAAATATATATAGATGATTTCAAGTAGTAAAATTGTTGTTACCATTTCAAATTATGTAAGCATTTCAATCATCTATTTTTAAATAAAATTTATATCTATACATAGAATAGAACCTTTTGTAAAAAGAGAAAAAAATAAATAGTTATTTTTTAATCTTGGTAAGATGGTAATTACATAATCTATATATATATATATATATATATAAACCCCTTTCTAAATCTGTTTTCCCGCCTAAACACCTATTTCTAAAAAACATTTCGGTGTGTCTTTATAATAGTTGATCAATTTGTCTAATTTTGGTTATATATTCAGCCATCTTTTTTGATCTGTTAAGTTTGACCAGTCTAATTATTTACAGCATAATTAAAAGTTGGACCGCCAAATCTGTTAAAACTAGTTTAAAAAAATTTTGCTGATTCAAAGAGAGTTAACTTTGTTTAAACTAAACCAAGCAATATGAAAAAATTTACTGCACATTCGCTGAATATTTTTTTGGGAAATTTTCGTTAGTTCATATATAGTCCAAATACTGATTTTAATGAAAGTTGACTTCTTAAAATATAAAAAACACATATTTATCTTTCTGGTAGGTTTTAACCCCAAAAACAGGAAAAAATTGATTGTCATATTTTTTATTTCTAGAAAATGATTAATTTGATCTCTATTTACATAGAAAAAAATTTGATATGAATTTACATTGTTCTATTTTTGCAGTAAATTGTTGAACTTTGGTAAATAAATCAACGAAAACAATCTGTTTTTTTCGAAACCCAAATCTCTAAATTTATGAATTAGCATTCATAACAATATATGGTAAAAATCATGCAGCTGAATACAATAACAATATCTAACCCCAGATATTTTGTTGCAATTTCCTTAAAATTTCATTCCATCAACAGTATAAATACGGAGCCATAGCATTAAAAAATTTACAGCAATTTAAAATTTATCTCTGCAAAAGTTTGAGCATATTTCCTGAATTTTTCATTCAACACAAAAAAACAGATGGCACCATTCGTCACTCTAATTCGCGACCTCAACAATAGCCAAACATTGTGGGTTGTGAAATTGAGGCTTATTCGAGCATATGAGAAGCCATCTTTTTCAGATAAAAATCAGATCTCGACACTAGAATGTGTTTTCCATGAGAGTGTAGTAAGCTTTATTGTCTTTTTTTTCATTGGAATTGTTCAGAAACTTAGTGTTCTAATTTTTGTATTGAAATATACTAGGGTGATCGAATTCATGGCACAATACGGAAATTTCAGATTGCAAACTTCAAAAAGATGCTGAAGGAGTGACATGTTTATGTGATCAAGGATTTTTTGGTCACAAAACAAACTGACAAATACAAGACCACTGCCACAAAACAAAAAATTTTGTTTTATGGGAAAACTCATGTTTTTGAAATGTTTGAGCAATCTTTTCCCCGATTTATTTTTGATTTTAAGAATTTTGGTGATTTAACGAATCCCGATAAAGTTGACGATACAATGTTGTTAGGTACTATTACTGTTTTTTTTTTTGCTTTTAATGTTTTTTCAAATTAGTTTGTTGAATAATATCTGAATTTTACTGTTTCTTTTTTCTTTTCAGATGTTATTGGCAGAGTTGTTTTAATGCACAGTGCTCAGAATAAAGACATTGATGGAAGGATTACAAGATTCATCGAGATAACACTCTGAGATTTAGAGTAATATTCTTATTATTTTCTGTATAATTTATCATAATATAAACTAACAACAATTAAATTTGAATATGAATAGGCGTCTGTCGTGCACTCTTTGGGAAGATTATGTCGAACAAATACTATCTCATTTGGAGAATAACATTGTCGACCCGGTTGTGGTGATTTTACAAATGGGACGTGCTAAAGTATTTAAAGGTATTTGTTTGTTAAATTAATATTTTTAATAATATTTCTATTCTCCATAATAATTAATTTAAAATTATTTTTGTAAAATTTTTACAGAGGTTTCAAACAACTTTTTTGTCACAAAGTTGTATGTGAATGATCCCATTGAGGAAATTCAAGACTTTAAGAGAAGGTTTGTGTGACTAAATGGTTTATATTATAATTAATCTTTTATTAAATTATTTCTTATTATTATTTGTATAATTAATATTTGATTAAATTTTTACTGATAATTATTTCATTTTTTAGACTTTTGAACAACAATAATCCAATATTTTCGATAAGCCATTTGTCAAATCCACGATCAACAACAGTGTTGAAGGACCTAGAATCTCCAAATTTCTGAATGAAGCCTTTAGAAAATCTGTATGCGAATGAAGCGGTAATATAAATATTTTTGACATTTAATTTTTTATTCTAAACTTTAGATTATACCTGCTGATGTTTTAAAGTTGTCATTTATATAGGCCGGGAGTTTTTGGGTTTGTGCAAGGATAGTTGGTGTTTCAGATGAATGGTGGTACATTTCGTACACACGATGTACCAAAAAACTGCATACAACTGTTGATCAGCTTTACTGCATAAAATGTGACAATTTGCAGGAAACGGGACGTATACGGTAAATATTTTTTTATGTTTATTACAAGTGGAGAAAAAAAAAATTGGTTCGAATTGTTTTACTGATTATAATTTTTTATTTTTTTTATATGAAAAGATATATGATTCACTTCTAAGTGGTAGATGAATCTGCAAGTGCAACCCCGCTTTGTTGGGATAGAGAGTGTGAGCTGTTGATTGGGAGACCTTGTGCAGATTTGAGGAATGAAACTGTTAAGGTATAGTTTTTTTTTTGAAAAGCTTTAAATATATTATCTATATTAAATAAATATATATTATATAATTATATATTGAAATTTTGGTTTTATACAGAAAGAAGGTGGCAGTGATTCGCCGATGGAGTTGCCATCCGAGTTGCAATGCCTTATTGGCAAGATGATACTTTTCAAAGTTCAAATTAAAGAGGAACAATTACGCAACTATGCTGGAGCTTTTTCGGTGGTAAAGCTTGCAGCAGATCAGGATTTAGTGTGTAAATATGGGGTTACTTCTCTAAAGAGTCAGGTAATATTTAAAAAAATATCGAATATATATTTACTTAATGTTTTTATATTATATTTATTTATAAATTTAATTTTATGTTTTTGTAGGAATTAGACTATTTATCAAAGCTTCAAGGAGAAGAGCTTCGCCGTGAAAATGTAGTACTCTGATCTTTTATTTTTTTGTTTATATTCGTTTTGTGAATTTAAAAACATAAAATTTTTTATTTTTTGTTTACAAAAATTAAATGATAGTTCATCGGGGGATGAAGTTTGCACACCTAGCCAGCTGCTTGGCAAACGCAATTGGAATGATGTATCGCCACTTGCTAAGAGGACTTTGAATGAGCAATTTTCGTCGTCTTCGACGAGCATGAAGATGAAGAGCGTTATTAAAAAGGAAGAAGATTAGATAGGCATTAAGTAGTTCTTTTGTTCAAGAATTAGTTTTTGGGTATTTAAACTCCAACATTATAAGTAGTTGTCTATTTTGAATATTGGTTAAATTCAATTTTTTATTTTTATTGTTGCAGTTAAGGTTAATAAAATTTTCTATTCAGCTTATATTAATGTCTTCTGTTTATTTCAATACTGCTTTCACAGTATTTTCTTTAATTAAAATTTAACCTAATATTTATTTTAATATTTAAATTAACAAATTAATAATTTATAAAAGGATTAATTCATTAATTTAATTAATATTTAAATAAAAATAGATTATTTAAATTAATATTTTAATTAATATATAAATAATCAAATTAAAATATATTAAAAGATTTGATTAAATATTTAAATTAATATTTAAACTATATGGATTTTTGTAATTTTATAAAAAGGTTTATTAATTCGTGAAAACAGTTCTATTTTTATTGGTTCATTATATTAAAAGAATACATCAGATTCATTATATTAATTTTTTTTTCATTTTGAATTAAAATTGTAAAGTACATATTTCATATCTAAAATTGTTATTACCCAACAAAATTCCACTGCTCTCTAGGAGTAGGGTCAAGTTGGTTTCAAGTTCAGAATACAATCAACTGATAAACTAATTACAATCATAAAAACAGTGTTACAGATAACCATGTAAACCATGCAGACACTGCTAAAATATGACATTCCTAATTAGCAAAATAACCATGTATTAATTCTAGCAAAATACTCAATCATCCTTTGAGAGCGCTACAGGATTCCACCACTCTCTATGAGTAGGGTCAAGAGGGTTTAATTTTCAAAGTTCAATATTTATATAACAATTCTAACATAAAATATAATCAGCGATTAAATTTGATCCATTTAGGTCATGGGTAATTTAAACAATAACTAAATAACTACAAAGTACACCCATATAAGATATACTATCCTATTCCTGTACAGTTATTAAGCTTTTTCAACTCTGAAGAAGTATTCCAACACATTTGTTCCAAATTTAAACAAATCTATGGCCAAATACATACAGTATGAGAATATCTTTACCATTTCTGTAATTATAATCGACTGATTTTATAAAAAGTAATATCATTCATTCATCATTTTATGGAACATTTCAAACATGTAAAAATATATCCAATATACACATGTGATGTATAACTGTCATTAATTTTATCTAAATTGCAAGATACTATTTAACATATCACAACCATCCCATATTTAGCCATCCACAGTCTATATAAACCATGCATTTCAATCGTGCCAAACGGATTTAGAGATAAAAAAATTAAACTATCACAACACATCTCATAGTTGAACACTGAAAACTGTACATTCTTGAGAGCTGAAGATGAGAAAGCTAACAGGACATTTTGTTATTGGAAATAAGAGGAACAAGAACTCAGAAAATGAAAAGGGTATGTTGCTTCTATATATTTTTTATGCTGTGAAGAAGTACTTCGGATTTTTAACAATCAATTGTTTTTCATTTAAACAATAATCATTGTTTTCTGTATATTAGATTAAGTACTTAAGTATGATAGCTATCCCTAGCTTTAATATGTATAGCGGTTTGCTGAGATGCATGTCATATTTTTGTAAATTGTTTCTAACTTTTTTCTGTATTTAATGTAAGCTACAAGTGACATACCTAGATTTTATGTTCAAACATACTAAATGAGTCTATATAAAGGTGAATGTGTTCAAATAATCCAGAAAAAATTTGTTTTAAAAAAACAGATTCAGAAGAAAATATATGTTATTACCTTAGTTGTTGGCTTGGTCACTCAAAAACCTTATTTTTCATTACCTACCAACAAAAAGAATGTGGTCAGAATTCTGCATATAAAAGTTGAATGAAAGTTGAAACTTAAAACTAATAAAAGTATAATACTTATCTTTTTTGATGTTGTGAGTGAAACTTTGTTCCATACACGAAAGAAGCTAAGCCCCAGCCTTCCTCTAATATTTATTCTTTTCACATAGATTTTACATCCCATAAATCAACAAAAATCAACAAAAATACAGTTAAAAATACATTGAGTCTCCAATAGGATTCCACTTCTTTCTGAGTGTAGGGTCAAGTTGGTGTTAACTTCAAAGTTGTACGAAACTATATTTAGACAATTAGGATTTAAAAATAAATAATAAAATTAAAAGAAATACAAATGCGAAATTATAATGTATTTTTTAATTTTTTTCTGAGTATTTGTTTTATATTCTGTATGAATAACTATATAACAGAAACATTTAAAATCTATAATTACAATATTTTATATGTTAGTTTAAAAAACATTATATAAAATAATTTGTATTATCTGATTTTCTCAAAAAAAATAAATTAATAATATTTTTTAAATAACTGATTACAAAACTTAGATAATCCAAAAAGAATATATGTAATATTAATTTTTATAACTGACTATGCATATTTCCTAAAATAATGTTTTCTGACTTTTATTTTTTAATCTTACTAATAGTAGAAAAATATATTATCGCACTCTAATGAAAATACAAATGAATATTTAAGTAAAATAAAATCCAGTTTAATGTTTTGTATTTTTTTACTAAAATATTAATATAAATTTTTTAATAGTTAGGTTTTAATTTTAAAAGCAAAAGTCTTCACATACTGTTTAACATATCTTGAAAAAACTTCAAAAAAAGGCCAAAACAAATTATGATTTCAGTATAAAAAACAATTAGGGTTTAATCATTTGTATTCTTTACGAAAAAAACATTAAATAAATTTTTAAACATTTTTTTATTTGTAAAAATAACATAGCAGATATTGTTTAGAAAAAAAACATTTGACAAAAATATAAGCGTGGTTGTGAAGCCCTCGATTTTTATTCGAACATGTACTTATATCACGTATCGTCCTTGTACTATTTGACAATTCTACCGCGTCGCTTTGACGGGTAAATATTATTGATAATTACATTTTGCCTTAATTTCTTTATTTACTTCTTGTGATCATAATCATTTATTAATTTTATTTCGCATTTATGATCACTTGATCGATCATCATTATTGTTATTTGCGTATCTATTAGTCACCTTAGAATTTTAAGAGACTATTTATTTTAGAAATTTATACCTTATAGAATTAAGAATTCGATTTAGATTAAATGATCATGAGACTTATAAGTGATCAAGGAAATCACTAATTATTTGGAGATTGATATTATTCATCTATTATCATCAATTTTGGGACAAAAAATAAAATTTATGGAATTCCCAAAATACCCTTAGGTGGACGGTCATGATGTATATCTTGGTGTAGAAATATCTCCCAACTCTTGTACTTGTACACCTTATGTATTCATCTTGTGTATTTTTACACCATTAATTCAAATCTTATACACAATATCTTATACACCAATTCTTTATTATAAACTTACCCAACATGTTGGAGGCTTCCCAACACCCCATGCCAACATTCCTCTCTATCCTTGTAATTCCATCCTCCCATGCAAGACTACACCTTGACCAAAGCCTTTGTCCCTCATGCTTACTACAATTTACAAGACTTGGAACAAAACACAAAAATCACTCTCCCACACATACACAAAAATCGGCCATTAGGCCACAAGACACAAGAAATTTCATTTTTCACCCAACACCTTCATCTCTCAAACCTCTTCTCCTCCTTCTCACCAAGAAATCTCCTTACCTCTCTCCACATATTTCTTGTTCTTCTCTTAAACACTTAGTAAAAATACAAGAACGTTTCTTCTACTCCATCACAAAAATTCGAACACCCCCCCCTTCAACAAGGTAAGAATTTTGTTCCTCTTCTTGTCTTGATATCATCTAGATATCTCCTCTCACTTATTAATGTAAGTTTGGATTCTTATTTTGAGGTTTACATAGAAGACTTGGAAGATACTAAGAGCCTTACCATCACCTTGAAGAGGACTTCTAGACTTGAAGAAAAATTTGAAGAATTTGGACTTCAAGGTAAGAAATGGGATTTTTGGTACCATCTTCTTCTTCCTTATTAATTCCGAATTTTAACACCAAAATTATCATTTTGAGGTGGTTAGGGGCTGACCTTGGAGCTTTGGTTAAGAGGTGATTAAGTCTTAAGAGACTATCAATTTTTTGACTACAACTTTCAACTACACAAGGTAAGTGTGGTACCTTTGGCCTATTTCTCTTCTTTTTCCCCTTAGTTCAATTCTTCATTTTCTAACTCAAAACTCCTTGTATTATTTGACTTAGGGGCTGCCTTAAGTGAGGGTTAAAATCCTCAAGATCTAGTATCATATCACTTTACACCAATCAACCGAACAAACAAGGTGGGTGGAAAAATCCTTTCAACTTCTAGGTGTTTTAATTCATAAAAATGCATGTAGTATTTTGTTATTGAGCATTTGAGATATATATTATGTATTGCATGCTATTTTCTTGTATCAAGTTGGAAAAATTTCTCAAGTGTTGCTCAAAATGCGATTTACCGAAAATTAGGACATACATGTACACTTTATTGTCATATTTGATAAATTCTTGTATGAGATGGATATGTATGTTTATGTCTCTTGAAATCTATGTTTTGAATGATTTATAACCTGGAAAAGTCGAGCATAATTGATTAAATTTCGATTTTTGGACTTAAAATGCAAAAATGGAAAGTTGGTGGACTTAATTGCAAGAAAATAAAACTTAAGGGACCTCTCTGTAATTTTCGATTTTTGGGACTGTACTCAGGTTCAAAAATGATGTTTTGACATTTTAATAAAGTTTTAAGAGTTTTTAGATAATTAAAATCAACCTTTAAAAGCCCAAGGACTAGATTGCCAAATTTGAGAAGTTTAAGGGCTATTTTGCAAATTTCGAAACTGTACCAGACCCAAATTTTAAAATTTGAAATTTTAAATCTTAAGGGACTGGAAATAACATATTTTAAGTGTATTCCAAAAATCCAAGTGTTTAGAGCTTGAAAAGTAATTTTATGAAACTTGAGGGACCAAATTGTAAAAGATTAAACTTGAGGACCCAAATGAAATTTCCAGGACTTATGCAGCCCATGCACCTGGACATACTAATTTACCTATAACATAATAATATTTTGGACCCAAGGTTCAAATTTCATAACAATTGGACCCCTAAAAGCCTTAAAGGCAATTATTTCAAAATGGGACAAAAACGAGATTTTCAAAAGTTATGGGACCTATACTTAAGACGTTTTAAAACTGTTTTTGTCCCAATATCCCACTAACCTTAGTGACATTTTCCAACTGGAATCACAAAGCCCTTCCGGTTTGTGAGTTCCGATTATTTTAAACTTAGGGCCCGAAATGACAATTTTAACAAATTTGGGGCCAATGTGAGAATTTTATAAAAACTCGACCTCAAAACTTTAAAAACCTGAATCTCTGAACAATTTAGAGAATTTAGGAACTGACCTCATAATATTTCAAGGTCGGGACATTTATTTAATTAACTTTTAACCCCAATCCCGAGGGTGGCGCATCTCGTTGAGCGTGGAGAAGCATTGGGAACCCCAATTTCTTTCTTCGGAGCAGTTTCTTTTCCCGTCCCCCCGCCCCGGCATAGCGCTTCGCTTCCGGTTCTTCGGAAGAATCCACTTACGTCTCCCTTCTTCATTGATCTGGGGGAAAAGGAAACGTCTACCAGTTGGGAAGCTAGGTTTTGACAAAACGGGGCTAATTGTAAATTTTATTTTTATAAGGACCTAACTCAAATTATTCTCTTTTAAAGAAACAGCCCCGGACCCTCTGACTTTAATATTTAATTAAAATATTTTATTTTCTTAAAAGAATCCCTTGACTTATCGGATCGTCTTGACCGATTAATACCCGATCGCGGGGCGACTTCCTCGTCTCGCGATTTCGAATCTATAACGGGACTTATGTTCCTCCTAATCCTTAAGATATCGAAGACTATTTATCCTCCCCATAATTATCTTCATCCCAATAACTCCATCAACGCCATAACTATCTTGTGCAAAATTTGAGAACTTTTCATGAGCTCGCTTCCCGAATCAATAATACTCGATTCGCTGGTTGACTACCGAACGTGTACTTAATTTAATTTCTGCCGAGTCAACTTGGTGTGTTGAGCTCACGATCGGAATGGATACGTCGGGGGATAGAACCGGGCAGCTCGGCCGCTATTCCACTCTCCGGCCCCATCGCCCTAATCCCGCAACTAAGGGACGGAGTTTGTCCAAGGGAAGCGGGTCGTAGTACTTGAGGTATAATCATGATTATGACGAATCCGAGCCTTGCTAGCTCCAACGTGGATTTTGTCTTTGCCTACGAGCGATAAGGTGATGGGTCTTTGACCATCATGAACGGGGAGTTACAAGGAAGAACAAAGGAATCAATGCCTCGATCCACACAATTCCGGAGTTGAAGCGAGGGGTTGGCGCTACATATCGACGCAACCACTAATTGTCTTGCATAGGATTGGCGCTACACATCGATGACGCAATCCCCATGTCTTGCTTGAACCATAGTGCTGCGTGACCACGAATCTGTTTTCTTAAATCGTATAAGTATATTACTTAATATATTTATCACGACGCTTGTGGACTATGTGTGAACACATGCATCATACCTCACGCGCGTTTTCATACAACCGTTTTTCGCATTAACTTTATATATCGCCACACTCACACACGATCACCCACCCACCGAGATTTTCGTCTCATTCCCTCCTGTTTTCTAACCTTTAGATGAAGAGTACGTCAAGACATTGAACCTCTCGCAGATTGAATCCCTATCGGTGATGTGGAGCGACATTTCCTTTTACTTTTATTTGTTGTTGGACTCCTTCATTTTATTTTGTTTGGCTGTAAGTTAACTCGAGATAATCTTTTGGGTTGTTTTTCGGATACCGCCTTGGACTTGAAGATGTAATTTGTACTCGTGTTTATTTTAATTCATTTGCATTAGACTCTATTTCACTTTGAGTTTCGTATCTTTGGTTTAGACTGTTGATTTATTTTTGTTTAAGTGATTGATCGTTGTCGCGTCACGTTTGGGGCGTGACAGTGGTAATAAGTGATATATAAATAACTGTGAAGCCCTGATTTTCCCGAACATATAATTGATTGTTATTGTCGTCTATGTATTTGATCGACTATTTTACCGCGTCACTTTGACGAGTAATTATTAATATATATATATATATTGTATTTTATTTCATTTCATTTATTACTTGTGATCATGATCTTTATTAATTCTATTTCACATTTATGATCACTTGATTGATCATTATTACTATTTTTGTATTTATTAGTCACCTTAGAATTTTAAGAGACTATTTATTTTAGAGACTTATACCTTATAGAATTAAGATTTTGATTTAGTATAAGTGATCATGAGACTTATAAGTGATCAAGGAAATCACTAATTATTTTGGAGATTGATATATTTCATCTATTATCATCAAATTTGGGGAAAAAAATATATGGAATTACCAATTTACCCCTATAGTAGACGGCCATGGTGATGATTTTTGGAGTAGAAATATCATCCAACTCTTGTACACTTACACCTTATATTAGTCATCTTGTGTATAATTATATCATTAATTCAAACATTATACACACTATCTTATACCTCAATTTTATATCATTAAATTCCCCAACATATTCTATTCTTCCCAACATTCTTCTTATTCCTCTCAACATTCCAATTTGACCCATACCTTTGACTACCAAATTGTCTCCATGCAAGAGATAAATTACAAGACACAAATTAAACAAAATTCTCTCATCTCCCCATCTATTGTGGACGGCCAAGAGGCCTTATTTTTCAAAAATTTTGTTAAAATTTTATCCAACACATTTTAATTCTCAAGCTAATTCTCCTCATTCTCTCTAACTTCTCTCTAACCTAATTCACATCTTCAAATCTTCAAACAAAAATCATTCACATCTTCAAACCTTCAAACACCAACTCTTCACATCTTCAAATCTTCAACATAAGTTCTTCATATCTTCAAGTATCACTTCTTCATATCTTAAAATATTCAAACACAAGTCCTTCACATCTTCAAACCCATCTTCATAACTCCAAGAACATCTTCTTCCTAACATCAAACATACTTTCTTTTTTCAAACATCTAAACCAAAACAAACAATCTTACCACTTAAACTCAAAAAATTCGAACACACCCCTTTCTCAAGGTAAGAAATATCACTCCTCAATTCAACTTAAATTCTTACTACTCATCACCTTCTTCTTTTAACTTAAGGTTATATTTTGGATTTTGAGGTACGTAGAAGACCACTTGGAGACCTGCATGCATGGTGGCCTAATTAGAAGACTTGAAGAAGAACTAGTAGAGAAATTTGGACTACAAGGTAAGAATTGGACACTAGAGCCCTTCTTTCCTCTTCTTTCTATTTTTTTCAAATTTTAACACCCCTTTTTCATTTTTGAGAAATAGGGGCTGACCTTAGGTGATTTTGGAGTTGAACCAAAAATTCCAAATTTAAAGCTTCAACTAGTCTCCAATCACCTACTACACAAGGTAAAGTGTAGTCTTTCTCATTTTCTTATCTCCTTAATTTTTCTCTCATTTTTCTAACTTCAAAATTTTGATATTTCTTGACTTAGGGGCTGACCTAAGTGACCTCATCCAAAAATTGTGAAATTTATCCTTTTATTTCACAATTTTCCAATTTTAAGGTGGGTGGAAAAATACTTTCCAACTTCTAGGTGCTTTTATTAAAATGCATGTAGAATTTTGAACATGAGTCCTTGAGATATATAATCTATGTATTGCATGTCAATGTTATGTATCAAATCATGAAAATTCTCAAGAGTTGCTCAAAATTGCTATTTATTGAATTTTAGGTGCATGCATGTACTATTTAATGTTTTATTTGATGAATTCTTGTATGTATTGGACATGCATGTGTATGATCTTTGAAATCCATGTTTTGGATGACTTATAACCTGGACAAGTCGAGCATAATTGATTAACTTTCAATTTTGGACTTAAAAATGTAAAAATGGAAAGTTGGTGGACTAAATTGCAAGAAAATGAAAGTTAAAGGACCCCTCTGCAAAATTCGATTTTTGGGACTGTAATCAGGTTCAAAATGACTTTTGAACATTTTAATAAAGTTTTAAGAGTTTTAAGATAAATAAAATCAACTTTTAAAAGCCCAATGACTAGATTGTAAAATTTTGAAAGTTTAAGGGCTACTTTGCAAATTTTAAAACTGTACCAGACCTTAACTTTAAGTTTTGAAAATTTTATTCTTAAGGTACTGGAAATGACATATTTTAAATGTATTCCAAAAAATCCAAGTGTTTAGGGCTTGGAAAGCAAATTTTCTAAAATTGAGGGACTAATGTGTAAAATACTAAACTTGAGGACCCAAATGAAATTTCCAGGACTTATGCAGCCCATGCACCTGGAAATACTAACTTAACTATAACTTAATTATATTTTGGATCCAAGGTTCAAATTTCATAACAATTGGACCCCTAAAAGCCTAAAGGCAATTATTTCAAAATGGGACAAAAATGATATTTTCAAAAGTTAAAGGACCTACACTTATTTATTTTAAAAGCTGCTTTTGTCCCAATACCTACCAACCTTAGTGACATTTTCCAACTGGAATCACATTAAAATCCCTTCTGGTTTGTGAGTTCCGATTATTTTAAACTTAAGGTCCGAAATGACAATTTTTACAAATTTGGGGCCAATGTGAGAATTTTAT
Organism: Rehmannia glutinosa; assembly: GCA_016081115.2. Classification (NCBI taxonomy): domain Eukaryota; kingdom Viridiplantae; phylum Streptophyta; class Magnoliopsida; order Lamiales; family Orobanchaceae; genus Rehmannia; species Rehmannia glutinosa. Next base: position 378,888 of record JABTTQ020002251.1, read on the forward strand.
AAAACCTCGACCTCACAACTTTAAAAACCTGAATCTCTGGACAATTTGGAGAATTTATGAACTGACCTCATAATTTTTTAAGGTCGGGATATTTATTTATTCAATTTTTAACCCCAAAAGTCTTGGTTTTTACTAAACGGGGCTAAATTGTAATTTTTCTTTTATAAAGGACCTAACTCAAATTATTTTTCCTTTTACTAAAATAGCCCTGGATCCTCTGACTTGGAGATTTAATTAAAATATTTTATTTTCCCAAATATCCTTGACTTATCGGACCGATTTGACCGATTAATACCCGATCGCGGAGCGACTTCCTCGCCTTGCGATGTTGAATCTATAACGGGACTTATGTTCCACCTAATCTTTCAAGATATCGAAGGTTGCTTATCCTTCCGATAATCATCTTCATCCAAAAACTCCACCAACGCCATAATTGCCACTCGCGTTTCGAAATTTTCCTAAACTGCTTCCCTGAATCAATAATACTCGACTGCCTGGTTGACTACCTGAAATTGTCTTTACTTTCCTACTTGAGTCAACTTGGTGTGTCGAGCTCACAGTCGGAATGGATACGTCAGGGATGGAACCGGGCAGCTCGGCTGCTATTCCACTCTTCCGGCCCCATCGTCCTAATCCCGCAACTTAGGGACGGAGTTTGTCCAAGGGAAGCGGGTCGTAGTACTCGAGATATAATCATGATTATGACAATCCGGGCCTAGCTAGCTCTACTGTGGATTTGTCTTTGCCTATGGAGCGATAAGGTGACAGGTCTTGGACCATCTTGTTCGGGAGTTACAAGGAAGAACGAAGGAATCATTTGTCCGATCCACACGATTCCAGAGTTATCGGACCCGTTTGGTTGGCGCTACAAATCCGTACGCAACCGCTACTTGTTTTGCATTGGTTGGCGCTACAAATCTGTACGCAACCATTATTTGCCTTGCATGGGATTGGCGTTACATTTCCGTACGCAATCTTACCTGTCTTGACTGAATTACATAGTGCCTGTGTGACCATGAACTGTTTCTTGAACTATATAAGTATATTACTTAATTATATTATCACGACGCTTGTGGACTGTGTGTGATTTCATGCATCATACTCACGCGTTTTCATATAACTGTTTTCTTGCATTAACTATATATATTGCCACACTTGCACACGATCATCCTATCCACTGAGATTTCTGTCTCATCCCCACCTGTTTTCTAACCTTTAGATGAGGACTTCGTTGAAGATGCTGAACCGACCATGGATTGAGCCCTTGTACTCCGCTTGTTGGATTTACTATCTTTTGTTGTTGATGTCACTGGACTGGTTACTATTATTTGCTGTTGGACTTACTACTATTATTTGTTGTTGGACTCTTGTATTTCTTTCATTCCGGTTTGTAACTGAAGGGCGTAGGACCCTTTGACTTTTAAGTGGTTATCTTTAGATCATATCGGGTATGTAATTTGGATTATGGATATTGTGGACTGTAAGTTGTAATTTGTACTTGTTCTTTATTCCGCTGCTATTGACTCTGTTTCATTGAGTTCTCGATGATATTCGTCTAGACTGTTTGGTTATTTGTATTTAAGTTGTGGATCGTCGTCGCGTCCCGTTTGGGGCGTGACAATAACAATCGTAAAAGAGTAAAAAAAAAGCCTTACCGATTCAAGCGACAACATTCATTTTTCTGGAATAACCATTTTATAAAAATTCAATTCCAGAATATCCAAAATATCAACAGATCTGGCTGTTTCCGTCAACACTCTTTGCATTGGTGGTTCACAGATGTTTAAAATCGCAAAAATTAAGTGTAGAACATACGGATCTAACCGATTACTTTCAGATCCGTAAGAAAATCATAACATTTTTTAGGTTTTAAACTAAAATTTTTGTAAATCCATATAATCTGAATGACTATGAAGAAACCATCGGATCTATGACTTACAAAGTAAATGTTCGAAAAACCTCATACAGAACCAAAACAAATGAGCGAAAAATACCCAAAATATCTATAAGATGAACACTTACAGTTTTATTTTTCGAAACCCTAAGCCGAAAATGAACAAAAACATAAAACAAAAAAGTAACCCAACAAAACCACCATCTGAGAGATTTCTTCACAGCCTTTAATGAAATCGATAGTTTTCCAAAAGACTGAGAAAAATGAGAGATGTGTGGGTTAGATTACACTTTGATTATGTTCAAAGATTAGAAAAATGAGAGATGAGAGATTTGGGTTTCACAGTGAGAGAAGAAATTAGAGAAAGATAGAGGTTTTTCGGATGCAGAGTAGAGAGAGAGGGGAGATGAATCAAATGATTCATTTCAGAAGCAAAAATCGGGTGCTATGCCTCTAATAGTGAGGGGGTGGTATTGGAAAGGTTGTATTCATTAAGGCCATCCGATTTCAAATCGGATGGCCAACGTTTTTTCATTTTTCTTTTCGATTTTTAATAAGATGGTGCATGTGTGTTGGTGTCAGTACACGTGAGTTGTTCTAGAGTGTTCTATATGAGAGAAAAATGGGAGATTTGTGGTCATCCGGTCTAAAATCGGATGGCTCTGGTTTTTTTATTTTATTTTTTTTCGTTTTTTTTACTGAAAAAATGATTGCCAATTTATAGGCAAATTGGGCCTATTCCAAAAACTATGATTTTTTTTAAAGAGATGGGTTTGGTCCAATATTTTATAATTCGATCCTACTCAATGCAATTTTTTAAAAAGGTGGCCTAATTTGAATTGTGTTTTTAATATTTATTTTCAAAAAATGTAATCGATATATAAAATAAAATAAACAAATAAAATAAATTTACTAAAAATGAAAAAGTAATTTAATTTTCGATAATTTATTAATTTGTTTAACATATACTTTTACTTATTATTTTAAAATTATTTTAAAATGGGTAATTATATTAATCCTAGCACATTAGTTGTAATTAATAAACTACAATATTTTAAAAATTAAAAATATAAAATACTTATTCTTATATATAAATTAATACTTTTTTCATATCCAAAATTGATCATATTGCTAATAATGTTTGATTAAATTATTAATGTAAAATATAGTATCAAAATAAAATTTAGATTACAAAATATTATTTTTTTAACGATTATTTATATTTATTTTCCATTGTTAATAGAATGAAGTGATATGATTTGTACAAAAATGAAAATTGATTACAAACTTATAAATATATTTGATAATAAATAAATATATAATTAATTTGTGAAGCCCTCGATTTTTATTCGAACATGTACTTATCACGTATCGTCCTTGTACTATTTGACAATTCTACCGTGTCACTTTGACGGGTAAATATTAATGATAAATATATTTCATCTTTAATTTCCCTTATTTATTTCTTGTGATCATAATCATTTATTAATTTTATTTCACAATTCGATCACTTGGTTGATCATCATTATCATTACTTGTGTATTTTTTTAGTCACCTTAGAATTCTAAGAGACTATTTATTTTAGAGGTTTAAACCTTATAGAATTAAGAATTCGATTTAGATTAAGTGATCATGAGACTTATAAGTGATCAAGGAAATCACTAATTATTTTGGAGATTGATATTATTCACCTATTATCATCAATTTTGGGACATAAAAACAAAATATGGAATTACCACAAATACCCCTTAAGGGACGGCCATAATGGGAATTTTGGTGTAGAAATATCTCCCAACTCTTGTACATATACACCTTATGTATTCATCTTGTGTATTATTACACCATTAATTCAAATCTTATACACAATATCTTATACACCAATTCTTTATTATAAACTTACCCAATATGTTGGAGCCTGGAGGCTTCCCAACACCCCATGCCAACATTCCTCTCTATCCTTGCAATTCCATCCTCCCATGCAAGACCTCATCTTGACCAAGGTCCTTGTCCCTCATGCAAGCTACACCTTTCAAGCCATAGAACAAAACAAAAATTTTGTCCCCCTCCCCACCCCATGTGGACGGCTAAGAGGCCTAGTTGGGCAAGAAATTTGTTCAAGTTTCATTCCTCACTTCATTTCACCAACATTCATCTCTTCAAGCCTTGAATCTTCTTACTTCTCTCTAAAAAAAAATCCTCCTACCTCTCTCTACAATTTTCTTCTCTTCTCTTGAACACTTAGTAAAAATACAAGAACTTTTTCTTCTACTCCATCACAAAATTCGAACACCCCCTTCAACAAGGTAAGAAATTTTGTTCCTCTTCTTGTCTTGATATCATCTAACTATCTCCTCTCACTTATTAATGTAAGTTTGGATTTTTATGTTGAGGTTTACATAGAAGACTTGGAAGATACTAAGGGTCTCACCATCACCTTGAAGAAGACTTCTAGACTTGAAGAAATTTGAAGAATTTGGACTATAAGGTAAGAAATGGGATTTTTGGTACCTTCTTCTTCTCCCCTATTAATTTCGAATTTTAACACCAAAATTATCATTTTGAGGTGATTAGGGGCTGACCTTGGAGCTTTGTTTAAGTGGTGATCAAGTTCTTAAGAGACTATCAATTTTTGACTACAACTTTCAACTACACAAGGTAAGTGTGGTACCTTTGGCCTATTCCTTCTCTTTTCCCCTCCTTGGTTCAAATCTTCATTTCTAACTCAAAACTCCTTGTATTATTGGACTTAGGGGCTGCCTTAAGTGAGGATTAAATCCTCAAGGTCTAGTGACACCACTTTACACCAATCAACCGAACAAACAAGGTGGGTGGAAAAATCCTTTCAACTTCTAGGTGTTTTAATTCATAAAAATGCATGTAGTATTTTGTTATTGAGCATTTGAGATATATATTATGTATTGCATGCTATTTTCTTGTATCAAGTTGGAAAAATTTCTCAAGTGTTGCTCAAAATGCGATTTACCGAAAATTAGGACATACATGTACACTTTATTGTCATATTTGATAAATTCTTGTATGAGATGGATATGTATGTTTATGTCTCTTGAAATCTATGTTTTGAATGACCTATAATCTGGACAAGTCGAGCATAATTGATTAAATTTCGATTTTTGGACTTAAAAATGCAAAAATAGAAAGTTGGTGGACTTAAGTGCAAGAAAATAAAACTTAAGGGACCTCTCTGTAAATTTCGATTTTTGGGACTGTACTCAGGTTCAAAAATGATGTTTTGACATTTTAATAAAGTTTTAAGAGTTTTTAGATAAATAAAATCAACCCTTAAAAGCCCAAGGACTAGATTGTAAAATTTGAGAAGTTTAAGGGCTATTTTGCAAATTTCGAAACTGTACCAGACCCTAATTTTAAAATTTGAAATTTTAACTCTTAAGGGACTGGAAATAACATATTTTAAGTGTATTCCAAAAATCCAAGTGTTTAGAGCTTGGAAAGTAATTTTATAAAACTTGAGGGACCAAATTGTAAAAGATTAAACTTGAGGACCCAAATGAAATTTCAAGGACTTATACAGCACATGTACCTGGAAATACTAATTTACCTATAACATAATTATATTTTGGACCCAAGGTTCAAATTTCATAACAATTGGACCCCTAAAAGCCTTAAAGGCAATTATATCAAAATGGGACAAAAAATGAGATTTTCAAAAGTTAAGGGACCTATACTTATGACGTTTTAAAACTGTTTTTGTCCCAATATCCCACTAACCTTAGTGACATTTTCCAACTGGAATCACATTAGAAGCCCTTCCGGTTTGTGAGTTCCGATTATTTCAAACTTAGGGCCCGAAATGACAATTTTAACAAATTTGGGGCCAATGTGAGAATTTTATAAAAACTCGACCTCAAAAATTTAAAAACCTGAATCTCTGAACAATTTAGAGAATTTAGGAACTGACCTCATAATTTTTCAAGGTCGGACATTTATTTATTTAACTTTTAACCCCAAAAGTATTGGTTTTGACAAAACGGGGCTAATTGTAAATTTTATTTTTTTATAAGGACCTAACTCAAATTATTTTCTTTTAAAGAAACAACCCTGGACCCTTTTACTTTAATATTTAATTAAATTATTTTATTTTCTTAAAAATCCCTTGACTTATCGGATCGTCTTGACTGATTAATACCCGATCGCGGGGCGACTTCCTCGTCTCGTGATTTCGAATCTATAACGGGACTTATGTTCCTCCTAATACTTAAGATATCGAAGACTATTTATCCTCCCGATAATTATCTTCATCCCGATAACTCCACCAACGCCATAACTATCTTGTGCAAAGTTTTGAGAACTTTTCATGAACTGCTTCCCGAATCAATAATACTCGATTTGCTGGTTGACTACCGAACGTGTACTTAATTTCTGCGAGTCAACTTGGTGTGTCGAGCTCACAGTCGGAATGGATACGTCGGGGATGGAATCGGGCAGCTCGGCTGCTATTCCACTCTCCGGCCCCATCGTCCTAATCCCGCAACTGAGGGACGGAGTTTGTCCAAGGGAAGCGGGTCGTAGTACTTGAGGTATAATCATGATTATGACAAATCCGAGCCTTGCTAGCTCCACTGTGGATTTTGTCTTTGCCTACGGAGCGATAAGGTAACAGGTCTTGGACCATCTTGCTCGGGGAGTTACAAGGAAGAACGAAGGAATCGCTGTCTGATCCACACGATTCCGGAGTTAATCGGACCCGTTTGGTTGGCGCTACAAATCCGTACGCAACCGCTACTTGTCTTGCATAGGATTGGCGTTACAAATCCATACGCAATCCTCCTGTCTGTTTGAACCATAGTGTATGCGTGACCACGAACTATTTTCTTAAACTATATAAGTATGTTACTTAATATATTTATCACGACGCTTGTGGACTGTGTGTGAAATCATGCATCATCTCTCACGCGTTTTCATACAACTAAATTTCTCGCATTAACTATTTATATCGCCACACTTGCACACGATCACCCCATCCACCGAGATTTTGTCTCATTCCTCATGTTTTCTAACCTTTAGATGAAGAGTTTGCTGAAGACATCGAACCTACCGCAGATTGAATCCCTATCCGTGATGTGGAGCGACATTTCCTTTTACTTTTATTTGTTGTTGGACTCCTTCATTTTATTTTTGTTTGGACTGTAAGTTAATTCAGATAATCTTTTGGGTTGTATTCGGATACCGCCAGACTTTAAGATTGTAATCTGTACTCGTGTTTATTTTAATTCATTTGCATTAGACTCTATTTCACTTGGAGTTTGGTATCTTTGGTTTAGACTTGATTGATTTATTTGTTTAAGTGATTGATCGGTATCGCGTCACGTTTGGGCGTGATGGTTATGGTATCAGAGCTCGGCTAGTAAGATGGAAACTTACACCGAGCTAACCCAGGATAGGACCCTCGGATCGTGTTGGGTAATACCGTGACTTGACTAATTAAGTGTGAAATCGATTTCAAAAATGGCATAGAACCATATTATTGATGTTTAGGTTAAGCTAAAATTTATATTTGGAGAATCCCTAGTCATACTTGATTTGACTTAGCTGATCTTTGACTGACTTCCCTTAGTCATTCTTTCCTTGTTCTCCTTATCTTTCCTTACATCCGTCTAATCCGCCTCAGTTTTGTTTGACAGGATGGAGCCGGCACCCCCAACTTGGTGGGACGTAATAGAAGCTCGTTTTGAACGGGATCACTATAAGGCCTTAGAACTTCATTGGCGCCAGGCATTCCTACGGGCCGACTCTGAGCTTACCAGGGAACGACAATGCACTCGTGAACTAGGACCCCTCCTGACAAAGAGTCAAGAAGAGAAGAATAACCTTACCCTCCTCGTTAAAGACCGCGAGGACCAAATTCAATTGATCCAGGAACGCCTGGATAATACTCGCGAGAAGATGGAACGTGCCAAGGAAGGTCGCACGAAGTGGAGAATGGAGGCGCACATGTCAAGAGACACCATAGGACGCCATGAGGAGACCATCAACAAACAAATGCAGATAATCGAGGAACTCACGCATGCCTTAACCCAGCGGGATGCGGCTCGAGGCCGCCAGCGGCTAATGCGCCACCATTGCCATTGCCACGCCCGAGGCGAACAATGCCCGACCTTGAGGCCGATAATGAAGAGGATCTCGAGGAGGATCTGAAGAAGACCCAAGAGGATCCCGATGAGGATCCAATGGAAGATGTAGAGCCCGAGGCGCTTGAAGCTCGCCCACTCGAAGATGCTCCGGACTAGAAACGGTGGCTAGATTTCGCTAATCGGCCTAATGCCGAGGTGCTACCTCGGCCCGATCAAGTTTCGGTTACGGGACGAGGCCGCTAGTGATGATGACGGCGACTCACCGAATAGATAGCTTTTGTGATAGATAGTATCGGCGCATATTACCTTTCGTTGTATTTTGCTTTTCGTTTGTATCATGATTTCAGATTTGCCATTGATTCTCGTAGTCTATTGTATGAACTCCTTTGGATGTATTCAAATTTTCACATTAATGGATATATCTTTTCTACATGTTCTATGTCTTGTGAACTTATGTTGCTCTCCTTGCGGTATAACTTGTTTACGCGAATATTTATTGGAATCATTCATTTTTGAACGATGATGCACAAAGGGATCGGGCACCCTCCCCCAAATTGCCACCACCTCCTCCGCCAATCGCAGGAGATAACCTAACTACAATAGCCTTGCAGCAGATATTGGTTTTCATGAGGCAACAAGCAGAGCCTCGTCAGCCTAACCATGAACCTGCTCGAGAGACGAATGACCGCACCTTGGAGCGGTTTCTACGATTCGACCCCCCGACTTTCTTAGGGGAACCAGATTACATGAAAGCAGAAGAATGGATCGAGAAGATAGAGAATATCTTCAATGCTCTCCAATACTCAGGGGAACAAAAGGTTACGCTCGCCATGTTTCGACTAGAATCAGCTGCTCGAGATTGGTGGAGAGCAGTTGAGAGAAAGTGGGAACAGGATCAAGTAGATAGAACATGGGAAAATTTTCTGGCTGAATTCAATGAGCAATACATTCCCCAAGTCGTGAATGAGTCACGCCGAGATGAATTCCATAAATTGAGACAGGGGAACATGTCTGTGGCCCAGTATGAGTCTGAATTCCATCGGTTATCCAAATATGCCCCAATATAATGTCTGATTTGATCTTGCTGCCTATATCTGAATACGACATTATATTGGGAATGAACTGGTTGTCTACACACCATGCACAAATGGACTGCCATCGCAAGTCCATTAAACTATGTGAACCCGATAAGCCCGAAGTGGAAATTTCGGGAAGAGCACGAGTTAAGATTGCCCCAATCATTTCAGCAATGAAAGCGAGGAAGGCGATCACTAGAGGGGCACAAGGGTACTTGGCGTTTGTAATTAACAAACCTAAGGTTGAGACGCAAATTAATCAAGTACCTATAGTATCGGAATATACAGATGTATTTCCATAAGAACTCATCACTGTCCCTCCAGATAGGGAAGTTGAGTTCACCATCGAGGTATTACCAGGAACCGCCCCGATCGCCAGAACGCCGTATAGAATGGCTCTGTTGAGTTACAAGAGTTGAAGACACAATTACGGCGATGGATGTGGGATTTATTCGACCAAGCACGTCTCGGGGGGGCAAGTACTATTTGTCAAAAAGAAAGATGGCACATTAAGAAGGCGTGTATAGACTATCGCGGACTTAAAGCGTGACCATCAAGAACAAATATCCCCTCCCGAGGATAGATGAACTGTTTGATCAACTTCAAGGAGGAGCGACGGTGTACTCAAGTTTGATTTACAACAAGGATATTATCGTTAAAGATCCGTGAAGAGGCGTTTCCAAAACAGCATTTCGGACGGATATGGACACTACGAGTTTGTAGTGATGCCTTTCGGTCCGACAAACGCCAGCGGCGTTTATGGATCTAATGCATCGAGTCTTTCAACCTTATTTGGATCAATTCGTAGTGATATTCATTGATGACATACTCGTATACTCTAAGTCTAAAGAGGAGCATGAGCGTCATCTGAAAATTGTTTTAGAGACACTACGAGAACACAAATCGTATGCCAAATTCAAAGCAAGTGCGAATTTTGGCTTAGTGAAGTCGCATTCTTGGGACACACGAGATCCGGCAGGGATCGCCGTAGATCCTTCGAAAGTACTGACAGGTGGTTGAATGGAAACAACCCGAGTCCGTAACGGAGATCAGAAGTTTCTTAGGACTAGCTGGATATTATCGAAGATTTATCCAAGATTTCTCCAAGATAGCCGGACCACTCACTCGACTAACCCAGAAGCAAGTCAAGTTTGAGTGGAATGACAAGTGTGAGGCTAGTTTCCAAGAGCTGAAGAAACGACTTACTACAGCTCCAGTCTTAGCCCTTCCAAAGGGAAGAAAACTTTGTCGTCTACGGTGACGCATCAAAGGAAGGATCGGGAGCGACTCATGCAAGAAGGAAAGGTCATTGCTTACGCATCACGGAAACTCAAGCCGTATGAAGCCAATTACCCAACGCATGACTTGGAATTGGCAGCAATAGTGTTCGCATTAAAGAAATGGAGACACTATCTCTACGGAGCAACATTCACGGTTTACACAGATCATAAGAGCCTAAAGTATCTATTCTCTCAGAAGGAACTCAATTTGAGGCAACGGAGATGGATGGAGTTAATAGAAGATTCACACTGATATTCAATACCATCCGGGAAAGCAAATGTAGTAGCTGACGCCTTGAGCAGGAAGGCGAGTTTAGCTAGACTAATGATTCGAGAGTGGAGCTCATTAGAAGAATTGAGCACTTGGAATCCGATGAGAACCAGTACTCGAATTTCATGAGCTAATATTTGATTAAACCCGATCATCGAACGAGATCAAAGTAACACAGGGGATTGACGTGCAACTTCAAAAACTAAAAGAGAAGATACTCAAAGGAGAAAGATCGGAATTCTCGATGCGGGAAGATGGGATCATGATTTCGGAATAGAATTTGTGTACCGAGTGATGAGCAACTTAGGAACAGAATCCTTTCAGAAGCACACCGTTCGAAATACACTATACATCCTGGAGGAAACAAGATGTATAAGGACTTGAAACAACATTTCTGGTGGGTAAACATGAAGAACCAGGTAGCAGAGTTCGTTGCGAGATGTTTGACTTGTCAACGAGTAAAAGCTGAACACCAACAACCATCTGGTTTATTACAACCGTGTACACTTTATTGTCATATTTGATAAATTATTGTATGTTGACGCTACAAATCCGTACGCAACCGCTACTTGTCTTGCATAGGATTGGCGTTACAAATCCGTACGCAATCCTCCTGTCTGTTTGAACCATAGTGTCTGCGTGACCACGAACTATTTTCTTAAACTATATAAGTATGTTACTTAATATATTTATCACGACGCTTGTGGATCGTGTGTGAAATCATGCATCATCTCTCACGCGTTTTCATACAACTAAATTTCTCGCATTAACTATTTATATCGCCACACTTGCACACGATCACCCCATCCATCGAGATTTTGTCTCATTCCCTCCTCGTTTTCTAACCTTTAGATGAAGAGTTGAAGACATCGAACTACCACAGATTGAATCCCTATCCGTGATGTGGAGCGACATTTCCTTTTACTTTTATTTGTTGTTGGACTCCTTCATTTTATTTTTGTTTGGACTGTAAGTTAATTCAGATAATCCTTTGGGTTGTATTCGGATACCCCCAGACTTTAAGATTGTAATCTGTACTCGTTTTTATTTTATTTCCGCTGCATTAGACTCTATTTCACTTGGAGTTTGGTATCTTTGGTTTAGACTGTTGATTTATTTCTCTTTAAGTGATTGATCGTTGTCGCGTCACGTTTGGGCGTGACATAATTTATATTTTGTTTTCGTTTAATAAAAGTATCAAATAAATGTATTTTTTATATTTTAATTTCATTTTATATAGTTGTAAATATATATGATTTTTTAAAATGCTATTTTGTGCGATTTATTAATTTTTGATCTTATTTTGTTTTGGTCTATGCAGAAAATATGAAAAGCTCAAATTTTGTCGATTTCTAGCATAGATACGATAAAAGATTTGCAAGATCGGCCTAAAAGACAGTTATCCAACCACTCACTTATAAACATCACAAATACATATCCTTCAATGACCCCAGGAATAAATATGCAGTCGTCGTCGAGGTTATGTAGACTAAATGATGTTCAAAGCTATTCTGGCACAAATATTAATACAAATAATTATATTCCCAGTTCTGTCATTACAGATGGTACGTTCCATTTAATTTTAATTTGTTTATTTTAATTATTTTTTATTATTTAATGTTGAATATTTATTAATATACATATATATATTTTATAAAATATTTAATTATAAAATTTCTTGCAATTTGTTTATTTAAATTAATCTATTATAATGTTCTTTCGTTTTCTTAGAAAATAGTCTACTATCTTTAAAGACGGGTACAAGTCTATCCAAACCACTTGAATTGCAAGGGTCATCAAGTAACATTGTTAATCCGATGCCAAAACGGCATTTATTAACATCACTAATGGTAAATTAATATTCTGCAATTTTTTATTATTTTGTATAATTTATATATTTAAAATTACATATATTCATTTGAGGTGTATTTATTTTAGTAATTTTGGTTTTACAATTACATGGATATCGTCTTTAAAAAGAATTTCAACATACAATAAAAAAAAAATGCACTGGTGGTTCTTCAAGTGTTGGTTGGGACTCGACAAAAACAATTGATTTAACATGTGAGGAATCTACGTGTATGGATACCATTTCTAATGTTACAGCAATATTCGATGGCACTAAGAATGATTTCACACATTATTCGTCAAATGGGCCATCCGTAGTTGAAAAACAAGGATTTATGTTATGGATTAAAGTTCACGATGAAATTTTAAATGCAATATATTTTGATTTAACTTTTTTTTTGTGTAATATATGTGTCTTTTCTTTTTTGTAGAGTATTGGGATATCGGAGATGCAACATACAAATGTGAATTTAGAACGTAACGCGGTGTTTTGGTTTGAAGAAAGGTTGATCTCTATCTAAAATCCAAATCCGGATATTCTTCGTGTTGTGCCCATGGCATAATTCAACTTCCTCCCATCAAAGAACCACCTGTTGTGCTTGGAGATTTGTTGTTTGGAGATGGAAATAAGAGCAAATACTTCTAGGACAATATCAGATCATACAATAATATGTTATGTTTCACATTAATGGGAGGCAAGATTGACACCAACGTAAATAAAGCAGAGGTCCTCCTGTTTTCCGATTGCATGGACAAAATTATCTTCTAATGGGAAGTTTGTTACCGAAATTCGCACAATTATACATACATGACACAAACAATGAAATATCCAATAGATTAAACTCAGTCAGGTATGTTTATTTGTGAATCTCAATATTTGTTTTTAATTCTTTATGTAATATGTCCATAATTTCTGTTTTGTTTTTTAGGCAAGGGAGTGAGCATAATAATCAGCATGAGTCGATCGTTAATGATTCAAAGAGAATGCTAGATGAAAACAATGTATTAGTTAAGACTTTTAGAATGGCAAAGGAGAAGATTTTAGAAGGCGGTCAACGTGATGTCTGTTTGCGTCTAATCAGTAGGAGAAGTACTGATGCTAGGAGATACAATATGCCTTCAAGTTCGAGGGTTCTTTACTCACGATTGTTGGAGATTTTGATCAAGCCTTAGGAGACATGGATATATTAGTGGAACAAAATCTGGCAGTTTGAAACGGATAAATGAGTTGAATGCTTCATACTTGGCTTTACAGTATCTGTTGTTATTACCGTACGGTGAAGATGGGTTTAGAGAAGATATATCGTTTTCTAATCTTAAAAAAAAGAATCCAGGATGCAGAAAAACTGTTAGTGTCAGAGAGTTTTTCGCATATCGACTGCACAATAGAAATGATGAACCTCCTATAATTTTGTCGTCTAGAAGATTGTTTCTGCAATTCATTGTAGATGGTTATACAATGGTTGAGTCAGCACGATTAAAGTATGTACGGTTGAATTAGAAGAAGTTGCGTTGCGACATTTATAAGGGTCTAACTGACGCGTTGTTGCATGGGGACATCAATCCTGGTACTCAGGGAAAATGAATTATATTACTTTCTACCTTCACGGGAGGTGCTCGATATATGATTCAGAATTATCAGGATGCCATGGCTATATGTCGATGGGCAGGATATCCAGATTTGTTTATAACATTCACCTGCAATCCGAAGTGGCCAGAGATTCTAAGATTTCTTGAGGAAAAGAAATTGAATCCTGAGGACCGACCTGATATTGTCTGTAGGGTGTTTAAACTCAAGTTGGATTCCTTGATCAAAGAGCTTCGGCAAAATAAAATCTTTGGTGAAGTCGTGGCAGGTGAAAATTCATTTCAATTGTCCATTTCTTCCAATATGATTAATATATTTCTAATATTTTCTCTTTTTTTATTGCAGTGGTATACACGATAGAGTTTCAAAAACGTGGCTTGCCACATGCCCATGTTTTGCTGTTTTTGGCAAAAGAAAAGAAGAATCCGATTGCCGATGATATAGATCAGATTATGTCAGCTGAAATACCCAATGAGAGTTTAGACCCATGTTATTATGCGGTAGTGAAGGACCATATGATACATGGTCCATGCGGTGATGCTAGAAAAACTTCTCCTTGCATGGCTGATGGAATTTGCTCTAAACATTTCCCGGAAAAATTTGTAGATGTGACGACTATTGATGATGAAGGTTATCCACGTTATAGACGTAGGAATGATGGGAGGATAGTGGAAAACAATGGAATACCTCTTGACAACAGATATGTTGTGCCACACAATCGTCATTATTTGTTGCTGAAATATGGAGCTCACATCAATGTGGAATGGTGTAACCAATCAAGGTCGATAACGTATTTGTTCAAGTATGTCAATAAAGGAAATGATCGTATCACCGCATCGTTCTATACGAGTAGCAATGACAACGAATCTGGAAAAACTGTTGACGAGGTGAGCATGTATTACGATTGTAGGTATGTTTCGTCCTGCGAGGCAGGATGGAGACTACTGGGATTCGAAATTCAATATAAATATCCTCCAGTTGAACGTTTAAGTTTTCATCTCCCCGATGAACAAAACGTTATTTTCTCAGATTCTGAAAGAATAGATGATGTTCTTAGGAAAGATTCAGTAAAATAAAGTATGTTTTTAGCATGGATGGAAGCGAATAATCAATCATGAGGCGAGAGAGCTAACATACACTGAAGCTCCCACAAAATTCACGTGGAAACCGAATCTCAGAAAATGGATGCCGAGACAAATTGGCAAATCGATAGGACGAGTTTTGTATATCCCCCCGGAGCTGGTGATATGTACTTTTTGAGGTATCTTATCAATGTTGTTCGTGGAACACGTGTCATGACAACTACAAAAAGGTTGATGGTGTTCAACATTCTTCCTATCGGGAGGCTTTCTTTGGTATAGGATTGTTAGAAGATGATAGGGAATATATTGATGCCATCAATGAAGCAAGCTCTTGGGGCTTCTGTGGAGAATCTTAGAAGTTTATTTGCATCATTGCTTTCGTCCGACTCCTTGAGCCGACCAGAACATGTCTTGGAGAAATGTTGGGAGTTTCTTTCTGATGATATTTTATACAAATGTCGACGCCTTTTACAGCATCAAGGTATTATATACAAAAAATTATGTTAATTACTAAAACCTTTTATATTTGTTAAAATATTTTGTTTTATAATTATTATTATGATCTTATGCAACATATTTGGTTTTGAGTGAGAACGAAATCAAGAATATTATGTTATTGGAAATTGAGAAATTATTGCAAAATCTCGATAGGAGTTTGCGTGATTTTGATTCAATGACATTTCCGGATGCTGACACTATTCATAGCAACCGAAACGGACTTATATATGACGAATTGCGTTATGATCGTGATGTTCTTTTGCAAGCGAACAAAGACCTCATCTCGAAACTTAATGATGAGCAACATAAAGTTTACTCAACGATAATGCGTGTTGTACGATCAAATAAAGGTGGAATGTTCTTTGACTACGGATATGGAGGAACTGAAAAAATATTTTTGTGGAAGGCTTTATCTTCAGGATTGAGGTCGAAAGGAGAAATTGTACTGAATGTTGCATCTAGCGGTATAGCTTCTCTTCTATTGCCTGGTGGGAGGACTGCACATTCGCGATTTGTTATTCCATTGAACCAAATCAGGACTCAACTTGCAATATCAATCAATGAAGTCCGCTTGCTGAGCTAATTATTCGTTCTAAACTTTTAATTTGGGACGAGGCACCGATGATGCACAAGCATTGCTTTCAGGTATTAGACAAGACTTTACGAGGTCTTTTGAAACTCATCGACCCAATGTTGGAACATAAACCTTTTGGAGGGAAAACTGTTGTCCTTGGTGGGGATTTTAGACAGATCTTGCCTGTTATTCCCAAGGGAACTCGACAAGATATTGTTAATGCATCCATTAATGCGTCGTATTTGTGGAAAGACTGCACTGTCCTTAAACTGACTAAGAACATGCGTCTTCAGAACCTTGGTGATAGTAGTGATTATAAAGTTTTGGCCGAATTCTCTTAATGGATCGCAAGCATTGGTGATGGAACAATCGGAGGATCAATTGATGGTCATGCCATGATTGATATACCTGAAGATATCTTTCTCGAATATTCAGGTGATCCGATTGCAACTATTGTAGAAAGTACTTATCCAATGTTTAAAGACGCCATTGATGATCCGATGTACTTGAAAGAAAGGGCTATACAAGCTCCTACCCTAAATGTTGTTGAATCTATAAATCAATATTATGACGTCTTTAAACTCATCGGAGGGCCAGACCAATTTGAGTTCCGACAGTATGTGTAAATCGGATGCTAATGTTGACTTCATGCATGATCTACACACTCCTAAATGTTTGAATGGAAAAAATGTTCGGGGTTCCTAATCATGAGTTTTATCTGAAGGTCGGGACTCGAGTTATGCTCTTGAGAAATATGGACCATTCCAATGGATTGTGTAATGGTACTATCACGCCCCAAACGCGACGCGACGGCGATCAATCACTTAAACAAAAATAAACCCAACATTCTAGAAAATGATGAACAATCCCAAGTGAAACAAGGTCTAAAGCAACAAAAATAAAATAAGTACATCACGATTACAAATACATCCCAACAACCAATAGCTTACGATCGAACTAGGAAATAAAGTACACATCATATCACCGGCTTAAGTGTCAAAGGGTCCTACGCCCTTAAATTACGATCCGGAATGGCAAAAGAAAATAAAAGAGTCCAAAAAGAGAAAAACAAAAAAAGAAAGTCCCAAAGAACATAGATATCAATAGGAAGTAAGACCAACGGGCGGAGCACGAGAATTCAATTCAAGACGGGTTAAACTTTCTTCGACAAAGTCATCTTCTAAGGTTAGAAAACAAGAGGGGTGAGGCGAAATCTCGGTGGATGGGGTGATCATGTGCAAGTGTGGCGATATATATAGTTAATGCGAGAAATTTAGTTGTATGAAAATGCGTGAGAGATGATGCATGATTTCACACACAGTCCACAAGCGTCGTGATAAATATATTTAAGTAATATACTTATACAGTTAAGAAACAGTTCGTGGTCAAGCAGGCACTATGGTCCAAGCAGACAGGAGGATTGCGTATGGATTTGTAACGCCAATCCTATGCAAGACAAGTAGTGGTTGCGTACGGATTTGTAGCGCCAACCAAATGGGTCCGATTAACTCCAGAATCGTGTGGATCAGACATCGATTCCTTCGTTCTTCCTTGTAACTCCCCGAGCAAGATGGTCCAAGACCTGTCACCTTATTGCTCCATAGGCAAAGACAAAATCCACAGTGGAGCTAGCAAGGCTCGGATTTGTCATAATCATGATTATACCTCAAGTACTACGACCCGCTTCCCTTGGACAAACTCCGTCCCTCAGTTGTGGGATTAGGACGATGGGGCCGGAGAGTGGAATAGTAGCAGAGTTGCCCGGTTCCATCCCCGACATATCCATTCTGACTGTGAGCTCGAAACACCAAGTTGACTCAGGCAGGAAATTAAATACACGTTCAGGTAGTCAACCAGGCAGTCGAGTATATTAATTCGGGAAGCAGTTCATGAAAAGTTTTGAAAATCGCGAGTGGTAATTATGGCGTTGGTGGAATTATTTGGATAAAGATAATTATCGGGAGGATAAGCAATCTTCGATATCTTGAAAGATTAGGTGGAACATAAGTCCGTTATAGATTCGAAATCATAAGACGAGGAAGTCGCCCCACGATTGCGTATTAATAGGTCAAGACGATCCGATAATTCAGGGGATTTTTGAGAAAATAAATATTTTAATCAATAAGTAATGTCAGAGGGTCCAGGGTTGTTTCTTTAAAATAAAAATAATTTGAGTTAGATCCTTGAAAAAAGAAAATTTACAATTAGCCCTGTTTTGTAAAAACCAATTCTTTTGGGGTTAAAAATTGAATAAATAAATGTCCCGACCTTGAAAAATTATGAGGTCAATTCCTAAATTCTCTAAATTGTTCATAGATTCAGGTTTTAAAAGTTTTGAGGTCGAGTTTTTATAAAATTCTCACATTGGCCCCAAGTTTGTTAAATAATTGGAACTCACAAACCGGAAGGGCTTTTAATGTGATTCCAGTTTTAAAATGTCACTAAGGTCAGTGGGATATTGGGACAAAAGCAGTTTTTAAAAGAAGCAAGTATAGGTCCCTTAACTTTTGAAAATCTCATTTTTGTCCCATTTTTAAATAATTGCCTTTAAGGCTTTTAGGGGTCCAATTGTTATGAAATTTGAACCTTGGGTCCAAGATATAATTATGTTATAGTTAAATTAGTATTTCCAGGTGCATGGACTGCATAAGTCCTGGAAGTTGTATTTTGGTCCTCAAGTTTAATCTTTTACAATTTGGTCCCTCAATTTTTATAAAATTACTTTCCAAGCTCTAAACATTTGGATTTTTGGAATACACTTAAAATATGTTATTTCCAGTCCCTTAAGAGTTAAAATTTCAAATTTTAAAATTAGGGTCTGGTACAGTTTCGAAATTTGCAAAATAGCCCTTAAACTTCTCAAATTTTACAATCTAGTCCTTGGGCTTTTAAGGGTTGATTTTATTTATCTAAAAACTCTTAAAACTTTATTAAAATATCAAAACATAGATTTTGAACCTGAGTTCAGTCCAAAAAATCGAAATTTACAGAGGGGTCCCTTAAGTTTTATTTTCTTGCAATTAAGTCCACCAACTTTTCATTTTTGCATTTTAAGTCCAAAAATTAAAATTTAATCAATTATGCTCGACTTGTCCAGGTTATAAATCATTCAAAACATATATTTCAAGAGTCATACATATACATATCCTTCTCATACAAAATTTCATCAAGTATAACAATAAAATGTGCTTGTATGCCCTATTTTTCGATAAATCACATTTTCTAGCAACACTTGAGAATTTTTCCAACTTGATACAAGAAAATAGCATGCAATATATAATATATATCTCAAGTGCTCAATAACAAAATACTACATGCATATTTTCAATTTAAAACACCTAGAAGTTGAAAGGATTTTTCCACCCACCTTGTTTGTTTGGTTGATTGATGTAAAGTGATATGTCACTAGTCCTTGAGGATTTTAATCTTCACTTAAGGCAGCCCCTAAGTCAAGTGATACAAGGATTTTTGAGTTAGAAAATGAAGAATTGAACTAAGGAGGGAAAAGAGAAGGAATAGGCCAAAGGTACCACACTTACCTTGTGTAGTTGAAAGTTGTAGTCAAAAATTGATAGTCTCTTAAGAACTTGATCACCTCTTAACTCAATCTCGGAGGCCAGCCCCTAATCACCTCAAAATCATAATTTTGGTGTTAAAATTCGAAATTAATAGGGAAGAAGAAGAAGGTACCGAAAATTCCATTTCTTACCTTATAGTCCAATTTCTTCACAATTTTTCTTCAAGATATCAAGTCTCTTAATATCTTCAAAGGTCTTCTAGGTATACCTCAAAATCAAAAATCAAACTTAAATTAGAAGGTGAAAGAGATGAGTTAGGTGATATCAAAAATGGATTGAAAAAGAAATGTTTCTTACCTTGGTATGGTGGTGGTTCGAATTTGTTGAAGAAGTAGGGAGATGAATTCTTGAAGTTTTGGTTAAGTGTTTGTGAGGAAGAAGAAGAAATGTGTAGAGAGATGTAGGAGGATTTTTTAGAGAGAGAGAAGAGGAAATACAAGACTTAGAGAAAAAAAATTTGCTTGGGTTGATTAGATGATGAGTTAGGGAATAATTGAGGGAATTAGGGAATGAAGTAATACTTAGGCAACTTTACTAGGGACAATTAGCCAAAATGCTAAGCTTATGGGGGAATTTTTAAATTGGTCTTGTTTGACCAATTGGGTGGTTGAACTTGTAAGACAATTCTAAGATGTTTGAATTAATGGTGTAGTAATACACAAGATGAATACCTAATGTGTATGTGTACAAGAGTTGGGAGATATTTCTACACTAAAAATACCCACCATGGCCGTCCCTTAAGGGGTGTTTGTGGCATTTCCATATTTTTTTTCCCAGAATTGATGATAATAGATGAATAATATCAATCTCCAAAATAATTAGTGATTTTCCTTGATCAACTTATAAGTCTCATGATCACTTAATCTAAGTCGAGTTCTTAATTCTATAAGGTATAAATCTCTAAAATAAATAGTCTCCTAAATTTCTAAGATGTCTATAAATACACAAGTAATAATAATGATGATCAACCAAGTGATCATAAATGTGAAATAAAATTAATAAATGATTACAATCACAAATAATAATTAAAAGAATTTAATTACAAATATATTTATCATTAATGTTTACCCGTCAAAGTGACGCGGTAGAATAGTCAAATAGTGCAAAGACGATACGTGAGACAAGTACATGTTCGAATAAAAATCGAGGGCTTCAAGGCTGGTGATTACGAGGCTTGCGAAGCATGTTCTTGAGGCTAAAATTCTAACTGGAACCAATGCAGGTAATAAAGTTTTGATTCCGCGAATGACATTGACACCGTCGGATCTCAGAATCCCCTTCAAGTTCCAACGGAGGCAATTTTCTCTCATTGTATCTTATGCCATTACTATAAACAAGAGTAAAGGTCAATCTCTCTCCAATGTCGGTTTGTACTTGAAGAACCCAGTGTTCAGTCATGGACAGTTATACGTTGCTGTTTCTCGAGTTATGAATCGTAAGGGTTTGAAAATATTAGTTTGTGGTGATGACGAATCAAATAATAAACAAACGATGAATGTTGTGTATAAAGAAGTATTCCAAAATTTGTAATATGTACAAGTAGTGTTTTAATTTCAAAAAGTCATTTGTAGTCTTTGTTAGTTTTTTTTTTTGCTCATTACAATTATTTTGTGTACATATTCAAATTACATAATTCGACAAATCATTAACATATAAATCACGTATCATATGAGCTCATCATTACATTTTTCGCATGCATGCATTGCGGGCACAAGACTAGTTATTATATATAAATTATACATATACCTAATTTATACATATCAATTTAATAAGTCAAGAATCGAAAAAAAAACATTAACAAAAAAATCTCATCAATGAAAAAGAACGTTCTCTCTTTGCGAGATCCAAAAGTGGAGAAAGTATAACATTCTGCGGGCACATAAGATCAAACGTTTAGAAATCATGAATTTACACATATAAAAATATATATAAAAAAAGGTATAAACTTACCAAGCGAGGTTTTTTTACATGCGACTTTGAGAGAACCAACTAAAAAGTGGGATTCTTAACACTTCCACCTCAATAATATCATCATCGATTTATCTTTGCACATTTCCACACGTATTAAATAAATTATATTATAATTAAATAAAAGTATCATCTACATATGATAATTATATTATTACATTTACCGAGTGATATCAAAAACACGTGTAGTAGGATACACATCGATTCGGTCACATGCATCATCATAAGAAAATATTGACATATCAAAAATGTGATTGGCACGATAAGTGAAAACCAACAATTCACCATCCAAATCGTGTTATCATTGACAAATTTGGCCCATCAATCCGTAAAAAAAAATATGTCATAGCGGTTGATCATTCTGACTGTCCAAGTGTGCCCGTTCACATTATGCAGATCACAATTTAATGGTGTATAAAAACCATTAAAATGATGCCCGGATCTGGATGGAAGACGCTGACACAAAAAAATTTAATGTAATTTCAATTTCAATAGTTAATTAATGATATGACAACTTATTCAGTTAACCAAAATTAAAAAATAATTAAAGAGACGTATTTTAATACATAAGCTTTGTAATAAATTTATAATAGAACAATATAATAAGCTAAAAATTCCAATAAAATCATCACATAAATAATAGGAAAAAATCTATACTACAATAATAATAATAATATTAATCAAAGAGTCAATATCAGGAATAATTAAAAATAAACAAAACATAATTCAAAATACAACTTAAAAGAATACAACAAAACTATCAGGAATAATAAAAAAAGAAATATTTTATTTTTTATTAAACTCACCAAAAAACATGCATACAGATCTACAATATAGTTTATATAAAAACTTTTGTTTAGGGGGTTATGCTTCGAATGTAGGATTAACAATATCGAAGTGTATCTCTAAAGCTTTTTAAGTAGTATAAATATAAGAGGATTTAGCATAAATAATAAGCTACCAAACAAATGCTCAACAAAATCAATTGTTAATTCAACAGTAAAAGATATGAAGATTTTAAGGGCATCTCCCTTTAACTATTCTGTCGAATAGAATAAAAAAATAATTATCCCATTCAGCAATTTAGGAAAGTTTGAATTGTTACTTGAAAAAAAGAAGCAATAAGTACTTTAAAACTTGATTAACGGTATACAAAAAAGTTAGTGTCCACTATTGAAACAAAGAATACATATTTTTCAAAATATGCATAATATATATGAATAGATATGATCGTACAGAACTATAGTAATAATAACAATAATGTTATTTATAATATTAATTAATTATGATCAAAGACTATATATTTTTTAAAATATGAATAATATGTATATAGAATTGATCATACATAATCACTTAATTTGGTATAAAGTAATACCATTTATAATATTTTCCTAATTTATATACATATAAAGTAGGAATATCATTTATGATGTTTTCCTAATTTATATAAAGTAGGTATACCATTTATAATATTTTCCTAATTTATATACAAAATCTTTGAACAAATCAAGAGTAACGGTTAGGATTGTACAATAAAATAATTCTGAATATAAGAAGTAAAATGAGCGGGAAAAGTTTTGTTTCGGACTTTTGCTATTAAAAAAGTTTCGGACTTCTGCTATTATATATTATGAAAATTATTTGATCCATTTAGGTCACGTGTAATTTAAACAATAACTAACATGAAATAACTACAAAGTACACCCATATAAGATATACTATCATATTCCTGTACAATTATTAAGCTTTTTCAACTCTGAAGAAATATTCCAACGCATTTGTTCCAAATTTAAACAAATCTATGGCCAAATACATACAATTTGAAAATATCTTTACCATTTCTGTAATTATAATCGACTGATTTTATAAAAAGTGATTTCATTCATTCATCATTTTATGGAACATTTTAAACATGTAAAAATATATCCAATATACACATGTGATGTATAGCTGTCATTAATTTTTATCTAAATTGCAAGATACTATTTAACATATCACAGCCATCCCATATTTAGCCATCCACAGTCTATATAAACCATTTCAATTGTGCCAAACGGATTTAGAGATAAAAATTTAAACTATCACAACACATCTCATAGTTGAACACTGAAAACTGTACAATCTTGAGAGCTGAAGATGAGAAAGCTAACAGGACATTTTGTTATTGGAAGTAAGAGGAACATGAACTCAGAAAATGAAAAGGGTATGTTGCTTCTATATATTTTTTATGCTATGAAGAAATACTTCGGATTTTTAACAATCAATTGTTTTTCATTTACACAATAATCATTGTTTTCTATATACTAGATTAAGTACTTAAGTATGATAGCTATCCCTAGCTTTAATATGTATAGTGGTTTGCTGAGATGCCTGTCATATTTTTGTAAATTGTTTCTAACTTTTTTCTGTATTTAATGTAAGCTACAAGTGACATACCTAGATTTATGTTCAAACATACTAAATGAGTCTATATAAAGGTGAATTTGTTCAAATAATCCAGAAAAAATTTGTTTTAAAAAAACAGATTTAGAAGAAAATATATGCTATTACCTTAGTTGTTGGCTTGGTCACTCAAAAACTTTATTTTTCATTACCTGCCAACAGAAATAATGTGGTCAGAATTCTTCATATAAAAATTGAATGAAAATTGAAACTTAAAACTAATAAAAGTATAATACTTATCTTTTTTGATGATGTGAGTGAAACTTTGTTACATACGAAAGAAGCTAAGCCCTGACTTTCCTCTACTATTTATTTTTTTCACATAGATTTTACATCCCATAAATCAACAAAAATCAACAAAAATACGATTAAAAATACATTGGTGTTAACCTCAAAGTTGTACGGAACTATATTTAGACAATTATGATTTAAAAATAAATAATAAAATTAAAAGAAATACTTTGTGGAATTATAATGCATTTTTTAATTTTTCTGAGTATTTTTTTTTATATTCTCTATGAATAACTATAAAACAGAAACATTTAAAAACTATAATTACAGTATTTTATATGTTAGTTTAAAAAGCATTATATAAAATAATTACCAAATACGCCAAGACAATAATAAAGGTGCGGGAAGTAAACAACACGCGTCGATTTATAGAGGTTCAACCCACCTAGAGCCTAATCCTCTACCACCCCAGTATCTTCGGGATGGATTTCAAAAAGAAAAAAGATTTTATTAATTACCAAAATTAATACAACACCAACTTACAACAACACCTTAAAGAGCACCACACTCTTCTTCAACACCACCTTTGAGATTACCACAATCTCTCTTGAAGATTACCACAATCTCTCTTAAAGATTACCACAATCTCCAACGGCACCTTGTGAAGATTACCACAATCTTCAACCTTGAAGAATAACAAATTTTTCAACACCTCAACAAGAAGATTACCACAATCTTCTCACACCTAACACCTAGATCACCCAAGTGTGTTCTTACCACAAGAACACTCACAAGGATATCTTGTGTTGAATGATAACCCAAAAATTCAAGATTACAACTCGATAATGAATTATACAATTTGAGTGCAAGTGTAATCAAGAAATAAAGCCTAGACCTCAAGATATGAAAGTAAAATACTTAGGCTATAAATACAACAAGAGTGTTGAATATGAAAGCTTGGAAATTTGCAGATTTCTTGTTGTGTATTTGCTTGTGTTGTTGTCAATTGTGTCTTCAATTCATCTTCTATTTATAGGAGAGTCTTCACCAACATAGGCTCCCAACATAGGCTCCTTCTTCTTCACTTTTGTCTACAAAAAGAAGATCACAAGATGTAGAAATATTGTACAAAAATGAAAAGTAAATCTTGCTGATAAGGATTGCAACGGTTGGAATTTTTGCTATCAAAAATTACATAGGGCGACCGGTTGCCCTGTTTAAGATTTCGAACGTTTGAAAAAGATAGTGCGATCCAGGTACAGGTCGAAAGTGCGACGGCCGATCGGGAGTCCCCCCGCCTTGACCGGTCCCCCTCTTCAATTTTGTGTTCCAGAGTGTTCTGTTTCATTTACGCACTCTTGGTGCGTCCTCTCTTGTTCGACCGGTCGACCTCCAAATTGAAATGTTGTCCGATTTTTTTATTTGTAAAAATAACACAGCAGATACTGTTTAGAAAAAAAAACATTTGACAAAAATATAAGCGTGGTGATAATTGATATATAAATAACAATCGTAAAAGAGTAAAAAAAAACAAGCCTTACCAATTCAAGCGACAACATTCATTTTTTGGAATAACCATTTTATAAAAATTCAATTCCAGAATATCCAAAATATCAACAGATCTGGCTGTTTCCGTCAACACTCTTTGCATTGGTGGTTCACAGATGTTTAAAATCGCAAAAATATAGTGTAGAACATACAGATCTAACCGATTACTTACATATCCATCCGTAAGAAAATCATAACATTTTTTAGTTTTTAAACTAAATTTTTGTAAATCCATAAAATCCTAGTGGCTATGAAGAAACCACCGGATCTATGACTTACAAAGTAAATGTGTAACGCCCCGAACCCATTTCGATTAGGAACGTCACTATGGTACACTTGAGAATTTATAAATAATTTGCGGAAGCATAAATAGAATACTTTAATTACTAAAATGTGGGCTTAAAAATTTCTTAATATAAACTTGAAAGTTTATCAAAACTAATAAGGTTTATAAGAATTACGCATTATTAAAATATTTATTACAAAAGCTTAAGGTTTGCTTCATCAAAACGTAAGTACTTAAATTATTTGGGAAATATAGAACGACGCCACGCAGACAGTCCCTACGCCTCCTCCGTGCTCGTCATCGTTATCTGAAATGTAATAAAACATTTGAAGGCGTGAGCTGTGAAACTCAGTGGGAAACGTAAGCAGTTACACTATATAAGTCAAACAGTAAAAAATGCTCTAAAATTATTTTCTGACACCGAGGGGTCATCCCCCACTCGTTGGCATCATATATTTGGCTCTCGGCCATTTCTGACACCGAAGGGTTATCCCCCATCCGTTGGCAGCATACATATAGCCCGTAGGCAATTTCAGCAATTAAAGAAAGTTGACAAACATAGTATAACAGTACAACATGCTTACAAAATCAGAAGTTTACCCACCTTTAAAGTTTACAGATATCTAGTGATGTATTTGTTCGAATGAGTCCGTTATCCGATTGCGCCGCACCTAACACAGTTAATCCTTTCAACTTAAAAGACATAGGACAAAGTAAAGTTCATCAAATAACTTAGTCTAATGAGCTAAGTATAGTCTAGTACGTTCTTAAAGTAGAAAATCCCATAATCGGGTGTTTGGTCCCCTTTTAAAGAGCTTTAAAAACGATAGTTGACCAAAGTCAAAAGTCAAAGTCAAAGTCAACGGTCAACATAAAGTCAAAATCAATTTAAAGTCAAAAAGTCAACTTAAAGTCAATTAATCCTTAATTAATCACCTAATTCAAATAATCGTCTAACGACTCGGTTTTCATAAAATTTCCGATTAATCGAACCCTTAATTTATAAAATCTTATTTCGACTAAAATTCCCGATTTTCTTAAAAATGACGTGTCATCCCGGAAAAATCCCGAAAATATCTTAGTCATGAAAATCTGATAAGATTGCATTGATTTGCGTGTCATGTGCACATCACATCACATCACTTACACCCATCACATCAAAGTCACATCTCATCATTACTTGTCACATGGTCACTATTCATCATCATTATCCTCAATTCCGGATAGCCTTAGCGGCTCCGGCACTGCCACCTCTGGTGGACAGTAGTCGGACCTGGTGGAACGTATTTCTCCGTTTTTCAAACTCTATTCAATTTTCCCGGTTCTAATATTTTTAAACACCAAATTTTATCAACTTATCATCCTAAAATCACTTTTAGAAATTAAAAGCTCTCATTAACTTATTCTAAAATTACTTTTACAAATTCAAAGGCTCTCATCAAAAATATTCTAAAATTACTTATTAGAAATTATAAGCTCTCATCAAAATATCCTAAAATTACTAAAAGCTTTAAATCTTCAAGTTTTCACCAAGAACACACACTCCTTCAAATTTCACCAAGAACACCAATTAATTCCTTAAGGCTCTAAACTCCTAATTTTTAATAACATTGAAAGTAATGAAACCAAAAATTCCAAATTGATTTGTTCATCAACTAGCCTAAGTTCATCTCCAACAATTACTTATGAAATTTTCTTGAAATCTTCTTAAGCCATAAATAACAAGATTAATTCACTAAAAATTATATATAACTCCAAATTAAAAACAAAAGTTATAAACATCACATTTAATCATCCTATCATCATAATCAAGCTTAAAATTTAACAAATCAAATTTCTAAAAAAAAAATATCAAGTGGTCAGTCACTTCAAGGAGATTAGGGAGAAATTTTTCATTTTCAATTCAAGATTAAAACACATAATCAAGCTCCTACTAGTTAGATATAACATAATCTATAAACAAAATTTGAATCAAAATTTTATTAAAATTTTTTATATAATGGGCGAAAATTAAAATTAAGGCTAGAAAAATTGGGGTTCAAAACTTCACATTTTCATGATCAAAGTTGATTTATATGTTCCATAATTTCATAGGATTATTTTGCCTAAAAGAATTTAAAGAAAAGACAAAAATTAAAGAAAAGATGAAGAAACTTACCCTTGGAGCTTATCTTCAACAATGGAGGTTTTTAAATGAGTTTGGTGGTGTGAAGAAGAAGACCATGTGTTGGGGGTTTTTATAAAAAAATAATGTAATAACTTGGGGTAAAAGAAAATATAAAAAGAAAATATTTAGTAAGAGTTATAATTTAAAAATACTCATAATGTCTACTAATTTTCTTAAAAAAACCCGAGAGTTAGTAAAACTCGATTTCATAAATTTGATGGTCGTTAGTAATAAATTGTAATGTAGAAACTAAATATCGAATTCCCAATATAAATAAACACTTTTGTGAAAATCTCCGAAAATCACTTATTCGGTACAAAAATCTAAATCCTAATATCTAAGTCCGAAACTCCATAATAATATTCTTGTTATGTCATCGCGATATCTATACATTTCCATTACCGTAGTTAGGGGCGCAATCAGTTCTCGGATGCTCAAATGTATATAAATTTCATAAAGCGAATAAATTGCTCATTAAAAATATAAATTAGATATTTGATGCAACATTATAATTAATTAAAAGCTCGAGTAATTTAAAAAGGATTGGGTCGTCACAACCTCCCCTACTAAAAAAATATTTCGTCCTCGAAATTCGACTTACTTAGTTAGGAATATTTAGATATTTAGCTAGGATCTTTTCCTCTCTCTCCCAAGTAGCCTCTTCCCTACCATGTCGGATCCACTGCACTAAAACTAGGGGCACTTCCCGATTTCTCAACTTATGTACCTTCTTTCCCAAAATAGCAACAGGGCTTTCTTCGTAGGCAAGATTGTTACTAACATCCAATTCCTCATGGTTAATGATGTGGCTTGGGTCGGAAATGTACTTCCTAAGCATGGATATATGAAACACATTATGTACTGTTGCAAGTTCTGGAGGTAGTGCTAAACGATATGCGACATCTCCAATCCTATCCAAAATTTCAAATGGTCCAATGTATCGTGGTCTCAATTTTCCCTTCTTCCCAAAACGAACCACTCCTTTCAAAGGTGCAACCTTGAGAAATACCTTGTCTAGCACCTCAAATTGCAAGTCTTTTCTTCTTCTATCGGCATAACTTTTCTGTCGGTCTTGTGCTGCCTTGATTCTATCTCGAATCTTAGCTATCACACCCACTATCTTCTCAATAATCTCTGGTCCAAAAATTTTGCGTTCACCAACTTCGTCCCAATGAGCTGGTGATCGGCACTTTCTTCCATACAAGGCTTCGTATGGTGCCATTTGGATAGTAGCTTGGTAACTGTTATTGTAGGCAAATTCAACCAATGGTAGATAAGTCTCCCAACTTCCATCGAGATCCAATACAACTGTTCTGAGCATATCTTCTAATGTCTGAATTGTTCTTTCTGACTGACCGTCCGTTTGTGGATGATATGCAGTGCTGAACTTAAGCTTTGTCCTCATAGCTTTATGAAGACTCCCCCAAAATTTCGATGTAAAACGGGGGTCACGATATGACACAATTGATACTGGTACTCCATGAAGGCTAACAATCTTCTCAATGTACAACTGAGCAAAACGATTCATACTGAAAGTCATTCTTACCGGTATAAAATGCGCGCTCTTTGTGAGTCTGTCCACAATAACACAAATAGCTTCATTCTTTATTATTGATCTGGGTAGTCCGGTTACGAAATCTATAGTAATGTGTTCCCATTTCCATTCAGGAATATCAAGTGGATTTAATAATCCTGACGGCCTTTGGTGTTCGGCCTTCACTTGCTGGCGAATGAGACATCTTTCAACAAATTTTCCTATGGTCCGTTTCATATTTCTCCACCAGAAAATTTCTCTCAAATCCCTATACATTTTTGTTCCTCCCGGATAGGCTGTATAAGGTGTGTTATGGGCTTCATCAGAAATTTCCTTTCTCAACTCTTCATCCTTAGGTACGCATAATCTTCCATCATAGACTAGCGTTTCATCTGGTGTAATAGCAAATCCTCGGATATTTCCTGCAAGTACTCGTTGCTTCATCTTGTTGAGGAAATATCTGTCTTCTAGGCATCTTTGATTCGTTGCCTCAGAGTAGGTTGTACTGTCAATGCTGCAATCACGATAGTTGCCTGAACAGGGGGTCTCAAAATTTCCAACCTTAGATTAGAAAAATCCCTTAATAGAGATTCTTGTTGTGTGAGAAATGTTGCAATCTGTCCACTATTCTTTCTACTGAGTGCATCTGCCACAACATTCGCCTTTCTTGGGTGATATTGAATGGTGCAATCATAATCTTTCACCAATTCTAACCACCTCCTCTGACGCATATTCAACTCCTTCTGGGTGAAGAAGTACTTCAAGCTCTTGTGATCCGTGATGATCTCACATTTTCCACTATAAAGGTAGTGACGCCAAATCTTTAAGGCGTGAACTACTGCTGCTAATTCCAAGTCATGAGTGGGATAGTTTTGTTCATGCGTTTTTAACTGTCTCGATGCATATGCGATAACCTTGCCATTTTGCATTAGCACACATCCCAATCCTAATTTTGACGATTCAGTATAAATTACAAATCCATCACTTCCTTCCGGAATTGTCAAAATAGGAGCTGTCACTAACCTCTGCTTGAGTTCTTGGAAGTTGTTTTCACATTGGTCCGTGCACTGAAATTTCTCATTCTTCTTAGATAAGTGTGTCAGTGGCTTGGCGATTTTTGAGAAATCCTGGATAAATCTCCTGTAATATCCAGCCAAACCTAGGAAACTTTGCACTTCTCCTGCGTTAGTTGGTGCCTTCCAATCCATCATTGTCTGTACTTTGGATGGGTCTATTTCAATTCCACTGGCAGTGACAATGTGTCCTAAAAACACAACTCTGTCTAGCCAAAACTCACACTTGCTGAATTTGGCATAAAGTTTTTCTTGTCGCAAGGTCTCTAATACAATGTGAATGTGTTCTTCATGTTGTTCTTTGTCTTGTGAGAAAACCAAAATGTCATCTATAAAGACAATAACAAACTTATCTAGATACGAATGGAACACCATGTTCATCAAATCCATAAATAATGCTGGTGCATTTGACAAACCAAAAGGCATAACGGTAAACTCGAAATGGTCGTATCTTGTCCTGAACGTTGTTTTAGGGATATCACAATCATTGATCTTCAATTGGTGGTATCCAGATCTCAAATTAATTTTGGAGAACACACTGGCTCCCTTCAATTGATCGAACAGATCTTCTATCCTAGGCAAAGGATATTTGTTCTTAATAGTCAACCAGTTCAAGTCTCGAGAATCAATGCAGATTCTAAAAGTTCCATCTTTCTTATTCACAAATAGATCGGCGCGCTCCCAAGGTGAAACACTAGGTCGAATAAATTTCTTATCCAACAACTCTTGGATCCGGATCTTTAGTTCTTGTAATTCCTTGGGTGCCATTCTCGTATGGTGCCTTAGACATCGGTGCCGCTCCCGGCACTAAATCTATGGTGAATTCCACTTGACGATCCTGGGGGAATCCCTGGTAAATCATCAGGGAATACATCTAAAAATTCTTTAACCACTAAAAATTCTTTAACCACTGCTTCATCTGTTGTCTTCCTTTCCATCGTCTCTTTCCCCATTACATTCACCAAAAATCCTTGACAATCTCTCTTTCGTAGCATTTTGATAGCTTTTATTGCTGACACTATCTTTACTCTAGTGTTAGTCTTTGCTCCATGAAAGACAAATCGATTCCCATTTGATCCTTCAAATTCAATTTCTCTATCATAACATTTAATGGTGGCTCGATTCTTACATAACCAATCTATACCCAATATAACATCAAAGTCTCTCATTTCTAGCATGTACAGATCAACTTTCATTTGTTGGCCACTAATAGTAAGTTCCACTCCTCTCGCAGTTTTCTTAGTATTAATTGTTTCTCCTGAGGGAACACTTACTTCTAGTGCTTCCTCGTTATCACAACAATTTAGTCCAAGTTTTCTTCTAAAGTTCTCAGACATAAAGGAATGTGAAACTCCAGTATCGAATAATACAAGTGCAGGTATGTGAAATACAGGTAGCATACCTGTCATGGTTTCGTTTTCCTCTGGTGCTTCCTCATTAGTCAGAGCGAAAACACGAGCTTTCCCCTTCTTATCTTGGGGACGTCTTGGGCCTTGTTGATGGCCTCCCATTCTTACTCTTGATGGAACCTGAATTCCTGCATTCGAGCAATTTTCAATCCTGTGTCCCGGTTGGTGACACTTAAAGCAGAGCCCTTTCCCGTCTAGGCACTCGCCAAAGTGGTACTTCTGGCAATTAGAGCATTGGGGTACATTTCCACGATTTGGAACTTGGCTGCCAGTTGGTTTGAACCTTCTGATCGGAGGAACAAACTTTCCTTTTTGAGGAGGAACCCATTTTCTCTTTCCCGCTTGATCAGGTAGTGCAGGGGTCTGATCAAGATTCAGACTGTAGGATATGATTTGAGACCTCTCAATCACTTCCCTGTAGGTGGGCAACCTTAAACCTGATACGATACTCCCAATTTCTGGCCTTAACCCTCTTTCAAATCTCCTTGCCTTCCTCCCATCCGTGTTCACCATATGAGGTGCAAACCTGGACAATTGATTGAATTGTCTTTCATATTCCATCACCGGTAACCTTCCTTGTTTTAAATTTACAAACTCAGTTTCCTTTTGTTCCATCACTAATTCAGGAAAATAGCGATCAAGAACCATCCCTTTAAATTCATCCCACGTCAACTCCCTTTTCTCGCACATATGTCGTGTCCTTTCGTGCGACGTCCACCGAGTGTCTTTGCACTTTCATCTAATCGAAACTTTCCACAAGACACTTTTTCGGGTTTCCGAACACTAGGTGATCGAAAATTCTTTCTAATTCCATGATCCACTCTTCGATTCTGATGAGGACCCTCATTTCCGTGGAGTCTTGGTGGCGCGAATCGTCGGAATTGTTCGACAATTTCATTGGTGTGTGGCACCCTCGTGGTGCTATTGGTGCATTTTGGGGAGTTATTTGTTGAACCATACCCGTAGGGTAGTAAGGAAGTCCTTGCAAATTCCGCCCTGATCGCTCCAATGCGGGAGAGCTGGTTCGGGTTCAGTTCTCGCCGCATGCTCACTCGCTTGGTGAGCCGATTGAGGGCTCCCTTTCTATCCTTGGTCCGCCGGTCTTCTTCGTTGTGGTGCCATTTTCTTCTTTGTTAATTGAAATATCATAGTGCCTTGTTTAGGATTGATTATAGATAGACATAATTCTATAATGTTTAAGCGGTAGTTCCATACACAGACCTTGACAACAAAGTAGATGTGCAACCAATCATAAAAGTAAATACATACATGTGCGATGAAGGATAAATGACATAGCAAGAATGAGTAGAACTATTCCCGATATATTTATAAACCGATACGAGGAGAGCCAAAATTCCCTTCCTACTCGTATTTATAACGATGGACTTCATGCTCTACAATGGGGCTGAGCACGAGTCATTTGTACAATCATCAACACAGAAAATAAAATCTTGGTCCACCCTACTAGCCGATATATACTTGATGCCCTACGGGAAAATGGGCATGAGTATAAATATAAAAGAAGTAGACCTACGTATTGCTGCTCCTAAAACTAGATATATATACATATAAAAAGGACAGTCGTCCAGACACCGTAGGGAGCGGGTGCACTGCTCCCTTCTCCAGCGAAGAAACCCAAACGATCAAATGGAGCATAACCTCCATCCCCGGTACTG
The DNA here is from genome assembly GCA_016081115.2 of Rehmannia glutinosa. Lineage (NCBI taxonomy): Eukaryota > Viridiplantae > Streptophyta > Magnoliopsida > Lamiales > Orobanchaceae > Rehmannia > Rehmannia glutinosa. The sequence continues at coordinate 413,021 of JABTTQ020002251.1, forward strand.
TCGGACTCGGACCCATAGCTCCGGTCGGGTCACTCGGTGTCGTCGAGCGTATTGGCAACGAGACAACTCTAAGGCCTTGACCGCATCTTCATGAGTTCGGTTCGCTTTGAATATCGCGTTTTCAAAGACGCCTACGAGTCTATCCACCTCCCTCGTTCCATAGCAGATTGTGTAAGTCCAAGCGGCTACGATAATCTAGAGGGGGTGAATAGATTATCTCCATCTTTCAATTTCGCCTCTTTTTCGAACCAAATGCTCAAACACAATAATAAAGGTGCGGAATGTAAACAACACACGTCGATTTAAAGAGGTTCAACCCACCTAGGGCCTAATCCTCTACCACCCCAAAGATATCAGGGATGGATTTCAAAAAAGAAAAAGATTTTATTAATTTACCAAAAATTAATACAACACCAACTTACAACAACACCTTGAAGAGCACCACACTCTTCTTCAACACCACCTTTGAGATTACCACAATCTCACTTGAAGATTACCACAATCTCCAACGGCACCTTGTGAAGATTACCACAATCTTCAACCTTGAAGAATACCAAATTCTTCAACACTCTCAACAAGAAGATTACCACAATCTTCTCACACCTAACACCTAGATCACCCAAGTGTGTTCTTACCACAAGAACACTCACAAGGATATCTTGTGTTGAATGATAACCAAAAATTCAAGATTACAACTCGATAATGAATTATACAATTGAGTGCAAGTGTAATCAAGAATAGCCTAGACCTCAAGAATGTGAAAGTGAATAGCTAGGCAAATTACAACAAGAAATAAGACAATGTAAGAACAAGTGTATTCTTGAGTGTATCTTTTTGTGTTGTAGTTTTCTCTCATATTGTTGTGCTTCAAATCTTCCTCTATTTATAGGAGATGATTGATACTTGATAGGCTCCTCTTGGAATCTGATTTCTACAAAAAATTGCAATTAAAATCAAGATTATAGCTGTTAGAAATCAATTCCACAATTTAAGGAAAAGTTGTCACGCACAACGGTTAGAATTTTTCTTTGTCAAAGCATAGGGCGACCGTCGCGCAAGACAAATAGATGTTTGAAAATGAGAAAACACATTTACACAGGGCGACCGGTCGACGGGGTCCGACCGGTCGACCCCATGCGCAATGATCGAGCAAGACCAAAAAACGAGTCGGGAAGCTCGCTTAAATTTCTCCTGGTCACCGGCCGATCCACTTGACCGGTTGCCTATAGGGCGATCGTTTGCCTCGACCATTTTCTCGTAAACATGAAGTTTTCTGTTTTCCTCAACTTTCAGTGCACGGGTTGCCCTATACGGCGACCGGTTGACCTCAAAACAAAAGTGTTATCCAATTTTATATCGAAAATAAACTTCAAGAAATACTCCAAAAAATAGTGAAAATATTTTAGACCGATCGGGAGTATTAGGACAACATTTAGAAACATTGTTTTGGTATAAAAACAAAATTATCAAGATCATTAAAAGTGTTGTCCAATTTTATCTAAAATAAAACTTGAAGAAATACTCCGGAAAATATTAAAACCATTTTAAATCATTTAGGAGTATTTGGACAACCTTTAAAAACATTGTTTTGGTATAAAAACAAAATCATCAAAATCATGATAAAACCATTTATCAAACAATCTCCCCCTTTTTGATGATTACAAACCAAAACAATTTTAACGAGGTCAATTTTGAAAACAAAACAATTTTACCGGTTAAAAAGAGATATCCATTGTGAGCGACAACATTCCGTGCAAAATAAACACAAGGATGGGAGTAGAGATATTCAAGCACATATAGCAAATGCTCCCCCTATCAACATGCACAACAAGAGTAATATAGAAGCAACTTCAACATAAGCTAAAATCTTAGCTTTTGATATTGAGCTTAAGTATCAAAAACTTAAAAGCTCCCCTGTCAAAGATACATCATTAGAACCGTATATAAGTCCATACTACAACCAATGGACCATGATTCATACATAACCATAATGCACCAAGTGGACTAAATATGATCCACAACTTATGGCTTTATGAAGCCATATCTTATAGCTTCTTTTCGTTAAGCTTATCTTAGCTTTTATGAGCTAATGAGCTTATAATCTGTTTCTCCCCCTTTGGAATCATCAAAAAGAGTGTTAGCACGATAAAAACATCATATAATCATATCAAAGTGCGCAACTAAAACCGATGTACCGAGCTATTTGAACATTGAAGCTTATAAACCAAATAGGAGGGAAAAGTCCAATTATACGACTTGTAGAAGTTTATGAAAACTCATTTGATAAGCAAAACATGATCTCTAAAAATATATAAGACTTTTGAAATCGAGAGAATCATATAAGTGATGAATTTTTCATTGAAACGTTTTATCGAACACTTGGCGGGCGTCAAAAATTGAGAAAGATATATATAACCCTTGTAAATGAAATCAAGTCAAGTTTTTCATCACCAAATTCAATCTAACAAATATCATTCATCAACAATCAATAAGCTCATCACAAATATATATGAATTGCATCAAGAAGAATACATATAAGCCACAAACTCAAGGGTTCAACCCAATTGAGCTAAAGAGAGTGAATTTCTTACCATTCAATCGGTAAAGACGAGCATCGATGATGATAGTCGAGCTAGATAATCCCCAAAATATATAATTCATGCATCAAAACTTATTTGAAGTGAATTGTGTGTAAAATTTGCAAAGGGGATGAAAAATGGCCAAAATGTGTCAAGGTGACGAATGTCAAGACAGAACCATTTTAATCCAAATTATAGCCTAGGCGATCGGGTCGAGGTTGAGGGCGACGGTCGACGTTGAGGGCGATCGGTTGCCCTCAACCCTTTCACCCCACTGCTCGCTGGGCTTTTTCCAAAATCCGAATTTTCAACCAAAAATCCGATTTTTCGCCCCTAAGTTTTAAAAACGTGCAAAATGCAAACGTAGACCTCATTCAATATACATTATGTCATAATCAAGCTCGAAATGAGGTAAAATACTCGTGATGTTAACGATCAAAAAGTCCATGAGTTATCCTTGAGACGGAATTAAACACATCTCAAGTTTTTGTTAAAAAATCACAATCCCTTAAAAAATATATCGAATCTCAATATGTTTAGTTCGATTATGACGAACCAAATTTTGAATATGAATAACCGTATAATAGATACCGAACTTGTTATCCTGACAAAATAAGAACGTTTTAAAGCTTTGGATACAACAAGTCATACGAAGAAGTGCCTTTCAAATATTTGAAAATTTCTTTTAATGGCACTTTAATGAGATTCGTTGGGATAGTTTTTGAAGTCGAGCATATAGACATAAGGCATATGGAATGTTGAGTCTATAGAAATAATACAAGAAAACATACCTCGAATTTAATTGTCGACCGACATGCCTTTCTCAACCTTTGTCAATCTTTAGTCATAGAGGTTGAGATAGTTATTCTTTCTTCAATGCCTAACTCCTTCAAGAGTTCTTTTGAAATATAACCATCTTCTTGGCATTGAATAATTTGAAGTCCAAGCAATAAATTGAGCTCCCCCATCAAGCTCATCTCGAGTTCACTTAGTATCATCTTAGAAAAATATCTTGCACAAATATTCATTAGTAGCACCAAAAATATTCTCATAAATATTCACAAGTTTAAACAATCTTGCCCCTTTTCTCAAACAAAGAGAGTAGTATCAACTTTACCTCTTGTAAAATCATTTAGCAAAAATAGCTAAGTCTATCATACCATACATGGGGTACTTGTTTTGAACCATACAAGGCCTTTTATAAAAATCATTCGCCTAGAAAAATTAAAAACCCCGGAGGTTGTTTTACATAGACTTCTTCTTGAATAAAACCGTTGAGAAAATTGGATTTAACATCCATTTGGTAAAGCTTGAAATTTTCTTAAAACAGGAATGGGCAAGTAAAAATGCAAATAGCTACTAAATGTGCTATGAGTGCAAATATTACATCAAAATCAATTACCTTCTTCTTGAAAATACCTTCGAGCTACTAACCTCGCCTTAGTTCGACCAATGTTGCCTTGGTCATCGAGTTTGTTACGGAATACCCTTTTTGTCTTCTTCATTACTATCATCATAGGGCATCCAATTGATCTAAGGTGTTCATAATAGAACATTTACATCCAAATATTTTGAGGTAACAATATTTGGAGTACTTCGTTTCTCATCTACACAACTAAACAAACTCATTACCGGTATCGCTTATATAAGCAAGAAAAAAATAGCCCAAGTGTAAAAACATGCCTCAATCATCAATCACAAAATATCTTGCAAAAGAGCATAGTAGGAATAGACACTATATATATATATATATATAGACCATGAAGCAAGAAACACATACTGTGCATTTAGAAGATCATCAAGAGTCTAATAAATCATGCAAGTTCAAATAAGCTTAAGAAAGCTACAAAAGGTCTCTTTTTGAAATTTGAAAATCCGATAGCATATAGTTGAGACCTCATTTAAAAGAAGTATTTGAACAAGAGTAGACAAAGCAAATATGTGCAATCAAATATCGAATAGTGCCTTTCAAAAAATTTAAAAATCCTCTTAATGGCACTTGTATGAAATACTATGAAAAACAAGCACATAGGCATATGGCAATACATATATCGAGTTCTATAAGAGTAAGAATAACACAAGTAAACGTACCTCGATAATATATGCCTTTCTAAATAATGACGTAGATGGCCATTTGTGAAAAATGTAAATCCTACACAATTCTTAAAATAAATCTAGAACAAATCATTATGATAAAAGTGTAGGCTAATAGATATCACAAGTAAGCTCATGCCATAAAAATCCATAAGATATGATAAACCACTTGAGTCTAAAAATGCACAAGAGTTTTTTTTTTTTTTTTAAACATCATATAAGGTCTTCTTTTCAAAATATTTTAAAACCACAAATATATATTGAAGACCTTAATTTTAAAATAAATATATGAAAACTCATTTTGCAAATAAGACACAAATAAAAACATGCATAATAGACAAATAAAATGCATATTCGAATGGGGAGATACGGGTTACCAATTACGCCATTTCCATGGGTTGTGCCGTTCCCATTGTTGATGATATCTTCTCCTTGAGAAGTCATTTTGTTGATGATGACTTCTTTGATTACTCCATTTCCAAGGTTTGTTACCTTCCCATTGTTGATGGTCTCTTCCTCTTTGAAAATCATCTTGTTGATGATGTCTTAGCCATTTCCAAGGATTGTGTTCTCCCCATTTTTGGGTATATCCTCTTCTTGGAGATTTGCTTTGTCGAAAATAGTTTCTCCTTCTTTGATCAAATGAAACGGTCATTTGATGCCTTCTTGGCGGTATAAATTTTCTTTGATCATTATTCCGCCGGGTACCTAATAAAACAATATTTTGTGGTACCCTCAAGTGTTTGGGTCCTTTAGGATTAGCTTTGAGACTTTTAGGTCTCCAATAATGATTAGAGCTATTTCTAGCCCGACAAGTATTTACCGTATGACCCTTTTTACCGCAATAAAAGCATGTAATAATTCTAGGAGCATAATGACCAATGTGCTTAGAGACTTGATTTTTTTTCATGTGATTCACACCCTTAGGCTTATGATCAAGTTCTAGTTTCGATTTATCACAACAATCAACAATATCGGTCATCTTATCGGTACTTAAGTTGGATTTTGATAAATCATTTTTTAAGCAATTTATATCCTCAACAAGAGTACTATTTTCTTTCTCAAGGTTTCTAACCTTATCAAGAGTGGTGGTGTGAGCACATGATAGTGATTCATAGGAAGTAAATAAACTATCCTTATCATTTTTCAAAACAATGAATTCCTTTTTCAATTTTTTGTATTTAACAAGTAAGTTTTGGAATTCATCTTGTAGTTCATCAAAATCATTTTGTAAATCACTATAATCATTATCATAGGAAGTAGAGGGTTTAGAACTTACCTCGTTTTCTTCTTCGATGCCTATGAGGCATTGTTCAACTTCTTCATCATGGGAGGTTGTAGAAGGCTCATCCCATGTTGTTGGATTTGATGTTGTATCCATTTGTGAAGTAGATGCTTTTGAGTTGCTCCTTTCATTTGCATACACTTCATAGATGGCTTCTAATTTTTGCCATACTTCATGTGCCGATCGAATACCTACAACATGATCAAATTCCAAAGTAGTAAGTGAACAATACAAAATACTAAGAGCTTTACCATTTAAGGAGATGATTCTCTTCTCTTCATCATTGAGCTCTTTGACGACTTTAGAGGTGTGTGGTGTATTCTTCGTCGGAATAGATTCTCCATTGATGACGGTGTTCCAAATATCAAACCCGCAACCTTGTAAATAGCATTCCATTCTTTTTTTCCAAAATATAAAATTTTTGGAATCAAACCGAGGTGGCTTGGTGGTGGAGGTGCCGGAAAGATGAGCTTCGTCAGAGCCGACGATCGTTTCTCTTCACTCGCGATGTGAAACGAGCTTGCCAAAGAGTTTGGCTCTGATACCACTTGTAAGTCCAAGCGGCTACGATAATCTAGACGGGGGGTGAATAGATTATCTCCATCTTTCAATTTCGCCCTCTTTTTCGAACCAAATGCTCAAACACAATAATAAAGGTGCGGAATGTAAACAACACACATCGATTTAAAGAGATTCAACCCACCTAGGGCCTAATCCTCTACCACCCCCAAAGATATCCAGGGATGGATTTCAAAAAGAAAAAGATTTTATTAATTTACCAAAAATTAATACAACACCAACTTACAACAACACCTTGAAGAGCACCACACTCTTCTTCAACACCACCTTTGAGATTACCACAATCTCACTTGAAGATTACCACAATCTCCAACGGCACCTTGTGAAGATTACCACAATCTTCAACCTTGAAGAATACCAAATTCTTCAACACCTCAACAAGAAGATTACCACAATCTTCTTACACCTAACACCTAGATCACCCAAGTGTGTTCTTACCACAAGAACACTCACAAGGATATCTTGTGTTGAATGATAACCCAAAAATTCAAGATTACAACTCGATAATGAATTATACAATTGAGTGCAAGTGTAATCAAGAATAGCCTAGACCTCAAGAATGTGAAAGTGAATAGCTAGGCAAATTACAACAAGAAATAAGACAATGTAAGAACAAGTGTATTCTTGAGTGTATCTTGTTGTGTTTTAGTTTTCTCTCATATTGTTGTGCTTCAAATCTTCCTCTATTTATAGGAGATGATTGATACTTGATAGGCTCCTATTGGAATCTGATTTCTACAAAACATTTTGCAATTAAAATCAAGATTATAGCTGTTAGAAATCAATTCCACAATTTAAGGAAAAGCTGTCTGCTGCACAACGGTTAGAATTTTGATGTCAAAGCATAGGGCGACCGGTCGCGCACAAATAGACGTTTGAAAATGAGAAAACACATTTACACAGGCGACCGGTCGACGGGGTCCGACCGTCGACCCCATGCGCACCGGGTCGAAAGCAAGACCAAAAACCGAGTCAAGAAGCTCGTCGTAAATTGCTCCCAGTGTACGGTCACGCCGGCCGACCGTCGTCGATCGCACTGACCGTTGCCACGACCATTTTCTCGAAACATGAAGTTTTCTGTTTTCCTCAACTTTCAGGTACGGGTTGCCCTATACGGCGACCGGTTGACCTCAAAACAAAAGTGTTATCCAATTTTATATCGAAAATAAACTTCAAGAAATACTCCAAAAAATAGTGAAAATATTTTAGACCGATCGGGAGTATTAGGACAACATTTAGAAACATTGTTTTGGTATAAAAACAAAATTATCAAGATCATTAAAAGTGTTGTCCAATTTTATCTAAAATAAAACTTGAAGAAATACTCCGGAAAATATTAAAATCATTTTAAATCATTTAGGAGTATTTGGACAACCTTTAAAAACATTGTTTTGGTATAAAAACAAAATCATCAAAATCATGATAAAACCATTTATCAAACAGATTGTTGGAACAACTGGTCACTCACTATCTGTCCCCTCTCTTGTTTGTTACGAGTGGAGATTAAACGATGTCCGAAACGAACGTAACTAAAGCTTCCTCCTATAACCACATTCTCGGCCGAACATCCGGTCTAATACCGCTTTGTGCCAATTCACTATCAATAGGCACGAGGGTCGCGACCAAGTGAGTAGCAAAGCCCGAATAGTCCGGCACATCGAAACCTACCGCTTTATAACCTGGTTACGTAGATGACCTCACGCGGTATACATAGTCGGCTAAGGGCTCACCCATACGCATAGTAGCATTCAGATAGTCACCGTAAATTCTCTGTTGATTCATCTGAGTATATGAAAGTTTTATCAGTCTATCTAAAAGTCAACTAATTGTCAGTCTTATTTCGAGAACTAAGTTCAAAAGTCTAAGTTCATGAAGCATCAAATGATCTAAGTTCAAAGTTCTTTCAATTGTGAAGTTCTTAAAAGCATCACTAGGTTTTCAATATTTGTTGTACTAGTTCTCATAAAATTCTTGTAAAGTTCCTCTAAAGTTCATCATAGTTCATAATCGTTCTTGTTTAAGGAACAAGTTCATTTCATAAAATTTCATTGAAATAAAATGCAATAATATCAAAGCATTTTACTAAATCATACCTCAGAGCGAGTGTAGGTTCTCCTAACGTGGTCGTCCTTCCAAATTTTCAGTAATCCAGTTCTTAAAATAAAGTAAAGTTTTAAAGAAAAATCATTTATAGTCTACAGAAACATAGACCCGCCCTGATACCACTTGTAACGCCCCGAACCCATTTCGATTAGAAACGTCACTGTGGTACACTTGAGAATTTATAAATAATTTGCGGAAGCATAAATAGAATACTTTAATTACTAAAATGTGGGCTTAAAAATTTCTTAATATAAACTTGAAAGTTTATCAAAACTAATAAGGTTTATCAGAGTTATGCATTATTAAAATACTTATTACAAAAGCTTAAGGTTTGCTTCATCAAAACGTAAGTACTTAAATTATTTGGGAAATATAGAACGACGCCACGCAGACAGTCCCTACGCCTCAGCTCCAGGCTCGTCATCGTTATCTGAAATGTAATAAAACATTTGAAGGCGTGAGCTGTGAAACTCAGTGGGAAACGTAAGCAGTTACACTATATAAGTCAAACAGTAAAAAATGCTCTAAAATTATTTTCTGACAACGAGGGGTCATCCCCCACCCGTTGGCAAGAGCATATATTTGGCTCTCGGCCATTTTCGACATCAAGGGTCATCCCCATCCGTTGGCAAAGATACATATCGCCGTAGGCAATTTCAAAGAATTAAAGAAAGTTGACAAACATAGTATAACAAAGACAACATGCTTACAAAATCGAAGTTTACCCACCTTTGAAGTTTACAGATATCAGTGATGTATTTGTTCGAATGAGTCCGTTATCCGATTGCGCCGCACCTAACACGATTAATCCTTTCAACTTAAAAGACACAGACAAAGTAAAGTTCATCAAATAACTTAGTCTAATGAGCTAAGTATAGTCTAAGACGCGTTCTTAAAGTAAAAAATCCCATAATCGGGTGTTCGGTCCCCTTTTAAAGAGCTTTAAAAACGATAGTTGACCAAAGTCAAAAGTCAAAGTCAAAGTCAACGGTCAACATAAAGTCAAAATCAATTTAAAGTCAAAAAGTCAACTTAAAGTCAATTAATCCTTAATTAATCACCTAATTCAAATAATCGTCTAACGACTCGGTTTTCATAAAATTTCCGATTAATCGAACCCTTAATTTATAAAATCTTATTTCGACTAAAATTCCCGATTTTCTTAAAAATGACGTGTCATCCCGGAAAAATCCCGAAAATATCTTAGTCATGAAAATCTGATAAGATTGCATTGATTTGCGTGTCATGTGCACATCACATCACATCACTTACACCCATCACATCAAAGTCACATCTCATCATTACTTGCCACATGGTCACTATTCATCATCCTTATCCTCAATTCCGGATAGTTTTAGCTTAGCGGCAAAGATGCCACCTCCGGTGGGCATGATGAGTCGGACCTGGTGGAACGTATTTATCCGTTTTTCGAGCTCTATTCAATTTTCCCGGTTCTAATATTTTTAAACACCAAATTTTATCAACTTATCATCCTAAAATCACTTTTAGAAATTAAAAGCTCTCATTAACTTATTCTAAAATCACTTTTACAAATTCAAAGGCTCTCATCAAAAATATTCTAAAATTACTTATTAGAAATTAGAAGCTCTCATCAAAATATCCTAAAATTACTAAAAGCTTTAAATCTTCAAGTTTTCACCAAGAACACCAAGAACACACACTCCTTCAAATTTCACCAAGAACACCTATTAATTCCTTAAGGCTCTAAACTCCTAATTTTTAATAACATTGAAAGTAATGAAACCAAAAATTCCAAATTGATTTGTTCATCAACTAGCCTAAGTTCATCTCCAACAATTACTTATGAAATTTTCTTGAAATCTTCTTAAGCCATAAACAACAAGATTAATTCACTAAAAATTATATATAACTCCAAATTAAAAACAAAAGTTATAAACATCACATTTAATTATCCTATCATCATAATCAAGCTTAAAATTTAACAAATTAAATTTCTAAAAAAAATATCAAGTGGTCGTCCACTTCAAGGAGATTAGGGAGAAATTTTTCATTTTCAATTCAAGATTAAAACACATAATCAAGCTCCTACTAGTTAGATATAACATAATCTATAAACAAAATTTGAATCAAAATTTTATTAAAATTTTTTATATAATGGGCGAAAATTAAGGCTAGAAAAATTGGGGTTCAAAACTTCACATTTTCATGATCAAAGTTGATTTATATGTTCCATAATTTCATAGGATTATTTTGCCTAAAAGAATTTAAAGAAAAGACAAAAATTAAAGAAAAGATGAAGAAACTTACCCTTGGAGCTTATCTTCAACAATGGAGGTTTTTGAATGAGTTTGGTGGTGTGAAGAAGAAGACCATGTGTTGGGGGTTTTATAAAAAAATAATGTAATAACTTGGGGTAAAAGAAAATATAAAAAGAAAATATTTAGTAAGAGTTATTATTTAAAAATACTCATAAAGTCTACTAATTTTCTAAAAAAAAAAACCCGAGAGTTAGTAAAACTCGATTTTCATAAATTTGATGGTCGTTAGTAACAAATTGTAATGTAGAAACTAAATATCGAATTCCCAATATAAATAAACACTTTTGTGAAAATCTCCGAAAATCACTTATTCGGTACAAAAATCTAAATCCTAATATCTAAGTCCGAAACTCCATAATAATATTCTTGTTATGTCATCGCGATATCTATACATTTCCATTACCGTAGTTAGGGGCGCAATCAGTTCTCGGATGCTCAAATGTATATAAATTTCATAAAGCGAATAAATTGCTCATTAAAAATATAAATTAGATATTTGATACAACATTATAATTAATTAAAAGCTCGAGTAATTTAAAAAGGGTTGGGTCGTCACAAAATGTTCGAAAAATCTCATACATAACCAAAACAAATGAGCGAAAAACACCCAAAACATCTATAAGATGAACATTTACAGCTTTATTTTTCGAAACCCTAAGCCGAAAATGAACAAAAACATAAAACAAAAAAGTAACCTAGCAAAACCACCATCTCAGAGATTTCTTCACAGCCTTTAATTGAATCGATAGTTTTCCAAAAGACTGAGAAAAATGAGAGATGTGTGGGTTAGATTACACTTTGATTATGTTCAAAGATCAGAAAAATGAGAGATGGAAGATTAGGGTTTCACAGCGAGAGAAGAAATTACAGAAAGAGAGAGCTTTTTTGGATACAGAGTAGAGAGAGAGAGGGGAGATGAATCAAATGATTCATTTTAGAAGCAAAAACCGTGTGCTATGCCTCTGATAGTGAGGGGGGTGGTATTGGAAAGGTTGTATTCATTAAGGCCATCCGATTTCAAATCGGATGGCCAACGTTTTTTCATTTTTTTTCAATAGTTAATAAGATGGTGCATGTGTGCTGGTGTTAGTACACGTGTAGTTGTTCTAGAGTGTTCTATATGAGAGAAAAAATGAGAGATTTGTGGCCATCCGATCTGAAATCGGATGACTCTGGTTTTTTTTTTTTTCGTTTTTTTTACTAAAAAAAGGATTGGTAATTTGTAGGCAAATTGAGCCTATTCCAAAAACTATGATATTTTTTTTAAAGAGATGGGTCTGGTCCAATATTTTATAATTGGTTCCTACTCAATGCAATTTTTTAAAAAGGTTGCCCAATTTGAATTGTGTTTTTAATATTTATTTTAAAAAAATGTAATCGATATATAAAATAAACTAAAAAAATAAAATAAAATTACTAAAAATGAAAAAGTAATTTAATTTTTGATAATTTATTAATTTTTTTAACATATACTTTTACTTATTATTTTAAAATTATTTTAAAATATGTAATTATATTAATCCTAGCACATTAGTTGTAATTAATAAACTATAATGTTTTAAAAATTAAAAATATAAAATACTTATTCTTATATATAAATTAATGCTTTTTTCATATCCACAATTGATCATATTTCTAATAATGTTTGATTAAATTATTAATGTAAAATATAGTATCTAAATAAAATTTAGATTACAAAATATTATTTTTTAACGATTATTTATATTTAGTTTCCATTGTTAATAGAATGAAGTGATATGATTTGTACAAAAATGAAAATTGATTACATACTTATAAATATATTTGATAATAAATAAATATATGATTAATTTATTTTCTGTTTTCGTTTAATAAAAGTATCAAATAAATGTATTTCTGTTTATTTTAATTTTATTTATATAGTTGTAAATATATATGATTTTTTTAAAATGCTATTTTCTGCAGATTAATTAATTTTTGATCTTATTTTGTTTTGTTAGAAATATTAGAAAAGAAATTCAAAAATTAGAAGAGTATCATACAAATAGTTCATTTCAGATTCTGAAAAACTTCTTTGTAAACTACAGTATTTATTCTATTTCCAACAATGTCGTCCTTGTCACAACAAATAATTTTCAAATCTCTTCTGCTCTTAACTCTCGATATGGTCACATAAAGTTGACCGTGAGATTGTGATAAAATCCTTTATATTTGGGATTATAATTTATCTTTTAGAGTTGAGATTGTGAGAAATTCCTTTATTTTGGTATTTATATTTTAGAGTTGAGATTTGAATCCAGTAGTAGCAAAAAATCAGAAACTAAAAGGTGCATGTAAACCAAATATATTTTTGAAAGATAATATTTTTTAAATGCATGTCAAATCCCAATTTCTACTGGTTGTTAGATTCCTTGATGTGTTTCTCGAATTTGTTGAGAAAATTAAAGATAATTTGATAGGATACTGTAGTATAATCACTATCCGACCTCAAATCGATAATTGAAAAAAATTATTTATTTTAATTTTAATTGTTGGGGTATGCTCATTTATATCTATGACGAGCTTATTTAATTTGATTTGAATTATTTATTTAATTGTGAATATAATTGGTTACAGGGTCAAACCTGGATTTAATATGAGTAATTTGAAATATACGTTGGAGTTAGCATAAATCGAAAATTAAAAGGTGCATATAAACCAAATATATTTTTGAAAGATAATAGTTTTAAATGACAGCGTAGATAAATCCTTAATATTTAGATTACTTCTTAACTCTAAAAGTTGTTATTATCTTTTAAATTTATAATCTTTTAAATTTAAAAATCCAAAAATATATTCACCTTTAATTTGTAGATAGGAATACCACATGGATAATTATAAAGTAGACATATGGAATTGGAAGAATGAGGAGTTGACACATGTCAAAATTAATAAGGTGATAACATGTGTCAACTTTGTTTCCTCCTTTAATATATAGGGTTGATTTGTAGAGTGAGTTTGTAGGGACACATCCTATTAATTCGTTGATCTATTATAATCCACTGCCCATATTAAACCAGTTTTATCTATATTTCTCACCTTATTAGAAAATATATGAACAAATTAGTAAAAAAACACAAATTATACTGATAGTGGACGGTCACATCTCGATTTAGAGAAGATATCATTAATATTTCTACCTTCCTACACGCCTCTTACCTAAAAATAGTATCTATTAAATATCTAAAATAAATACCTATACAAATCAAATCAAATTGTTTATCTTCTCTGATGACTTCATTATTCCATCCCCAGAAAAATTGGAAAACACCAAACAAGAAGATAAAAAGACACTGAACATTGCAACGACAAATTAGAATCCAAAATTCCAATTAACAACTTCACCTTCATATCAAACCACCTTCCACCAACTAATTATTGCATAGATAGTTTTTTTTACCAGTTAATTAATAAGTATGTCCCATGTTGGATTTTGTTTAGAAGATTAGATGAGCCATTACACGACGATACCTAACAGAATAGAGGTGATCATTCTTTGGTACGTGTTTTGTCCAATGCATGTGTTGCGAAGTTCTGATCTACATATCAGTTAGATCTATTTAGATTTGAAATTTTTGTTTTAAATTTGTATAGGTTTACGATCCTATGTGGCTTGCAGCTGTTTTTCACTCATTATTGTAATGAGTTGTAAGCTTTTTATGATGAATATGAATGAAACATTTGATTTAGAAAAAAATTAATATCTTTAATTCTACAACGTGAGTGTATCAAATTTTTTTGGAGTCTACTATTGAATTAGTGATTCATTTAATTGTTTTAATCATATTAATTATTAGATTCAACCAGTTAATCTGCTAATATCTTTTTCTTTTATACCAACTAGCTAAATTTAAAAATAAATAGGAAGATTAAGAAAATCTCCGTCCAAGTAAACAATCCCTTGAAATAAACGCCATCAATGCGACACACGTTGTGTAATTAAATTAACAATTCACTTCACGATAACTAATTGATCATCTAAACTCATCTTTATAAATAATAAACATATAACCAGGTAGCTTAGCCCACCTGGCCACCACAAGCAATTGTGGGATGGAGGTCAGGGGTTCAAATCCCTGCTCCATCAAAATTGTTTGTGGGGTGGAGGTCAGGGGTTCATATCCCTACTCCATCAAATTGCTCCCCGGGGCATATGCGAGCTGGTGAAGATTTGGTGGGAACTCATCTTGAATAGCATCCGTGTGGGTTCGATTCGGGAGAGATCGTTATTAGTAGATTGGGGGTCGAACATAATTGTTCTCTTTACCTAGGAGGATCTGGTTGTACGTCGTGTGAGACCCCGTCGAACATCTTGGCTGTGCGTGCACATCCGCGGTTCACCTTGGCGGCAGCAATGAGGAGCCGGAGCTGTTGTCCTCAGGCATAGTCAGGCGTAAGCCTGAAAGCTGAGTAAAAAAAAAAAAAAAAAAAAATAATAATAATAATAAACATATTAAAAAACCCAAAAAGCAAATATTAATGCCACACACGTATGGCATGGAATAATTTAATTAATTTAATTTCTCAACTCTGCCCATCGAATACATCCGGCCTATAAATTGGCACCCTTAATCATAATTCACATCTCACACACACAAACACCCTTAATAATAAACAATTTGTTTGTTCGATGCCGCATCCATTAATCGCTACGGAGGCTTTTTACCTTGTCCAGGCTTGCACAGGTCGCAATATTTATCATCCAACTTGCTGCGATGCGGCCAGAAAATTCGACTTTAGCTGCATCTGCTTAGGCCTATTGCCGAGAAAGCTCATCTACAATTCGCGAGGCGATTTTTTTAGTGCCGTGAATAATGTTGGAACAATATGCCGCGACTGTTGGATATTTTGGCCCACTTGTACTGGCTCATTATGTCCAAAGCCCAATCCCTTATTAGCCTAAGCCCAAAAGTGTTGCAGCCAATCCACTTTGGCTTAGCCCGGGTCAAAGAGGCGGATCCCCTACCCGGTTTTGTGACCGCGGATCCTGACTGACTCTTGTTTACCGTTGGATCGTGCCTCTTACATCCCAGCCGTCCATTTGTTCTACTTAAGTGGTACTTCAGAAACCCTAGTTTATTCTACAGTGATCTCTTTCTCTCTCATCTCTCGATTTCTCTCTGGTTTTTGAATATCTCTCTCTCTCTAGAAAATCCTACCTCTTGTATGATTTCTCAGTGATATTCTACTAGATCTGGTGTGATCTTGTTGTGAGGGTTCTTTGTTCACAGCCTTTGTGTGCGTTACAAAGTTCCAGGGGTTAGGGTTTCTGTGGGATTGTTGGTTGTTCTTGTTCGAGGCTTGATCTAGGGTTCCTGGGTGGAAACCGGTGGTCATTGGGAGGCGTGCTTTTGGATCTTGGCAGTTTGAGGGGCTTTGTGGCCTTTCTGGTGTTCTACTGTGACTGTTGTTTGGGTGGTTCAGCGACCTGAGCCGAACTTATCTTAAACCTTGAGATTAGGGTTTTAGCCCTAATTGGTTTTATTGTTTTTTGATTTTTCCTTTGAGTTATAATTTTGTATTTCCATTCAGTAGTTTTGTACTTCTGTTTTTGGTCCTAACTTGTGTATTGTTTCTATCTTTCGGCAGATAGATACCCAACAGTGGTATCAGAGCACCTATCTGCCGATTTGGTGGGTTGGTGCTTTGGTTCGGTTTGGTGATACTCAGTGTTCGCTGGTGATCTATTTTCTGTGGATTTTTACCCAGAACTTTGCTTCTTGACCCTATCTCTGTTTTTTCTTTTCTGTTCTTGGACTTGAGACCCTGAGCATACAAGCCTCTTGACCCTGCACCGAGAGTGTAGTGGAACCCTGAGGTGCAAGGGGGATCTTGTACAAGATTTCTTGTATTCTTTCATTCTTTAGTGTTCTTTGCACTCGAACTTGATATCCGCTTTGGCCGATATCGTGGCTCCATCTCGTGCTTCTTGTTCTATTGTGACTATCTTGATTGAGTGCCTCATTTGACTTGACTTCTCGTGTCTTGTTTTAAAATGGTGGATTTTTCGGATACCACATGGAACCTTTCAATGGAAAAACAGATTTCTCCATTTGGCAACAAAAATGAAAGGTATTCTTATTCAACAAAAGGTTTTCAAAGTCATTTGAAGGAAAATTTTCGAAAAGGATCCGAGGATACCAAAATCGAACTTGATGAATATGCCTATTCCTCTATTATCTTGAATTTATCGATCTTTGTCTTGAGGAAAGTTGGTAAACAATCCATCTTTAAAGCTTTGTGGGATAAACTAAAGGAATTGTATATTTGAAACATCTTTGCCTTCTAAGTCGTTTCTTCTTGAAAAATTCTTTAGATTTAAACCGGATTTGTCTAAGGACATGGATGAAAACCTGGATGTGTTTACCAAACTGATTCAAGATATAAAGCTTTCTGGTGACAAAAACATTGATGATTATACCCCTATTGTGCTTTTAAATGCTATACCGACTCATATAGTGATGTGAAATCGCCATTAAGTATGACGGGGATAATATTACTCTTGATACTGTGATTAATGGGATTAAGAGTAAAGAACTTGATTTAAAAGCTGGAAAGGGGAATAAGAATAACAATGGTGAAGTCATGCATGTTAGAGGCATGTCTCAAACAAGGAAAAATGGGAATAACTCTAATGGGGATAAATCGGAAAAAAAAGGGGAAAAGGGGTGTCTAAATCAAGAGCTAAACATAGAAAATGTTATAATTGTGGTGAACAAGGCCATTATGTCAAAGAGTGTCCCAATAAGAAAAATGGGAATCAAAACAATAACAAGAACCAATCCAATGATCATGTTAACTTGGCTACCAGTAATGAGCATATGGGTGATGTCTTATGGTATCTGATGTGTATGATAGTGTGAATTCTGTGCCTTCACAATCTGTCTGTGAATCTGAATGGCTTATAGATTCTGCATGCACTTTCCATATGTCTCCTTTCAGAAATTTGTTTTCTAATTACTCTGAAGTTAAACATGGTACAGTCTCTATGGCTAATGATAAGAAATGCCAAGTATTTGGAATTGGTGATGTGTGCTTAAAGTTTGATTCTGGTTATGTGCTCACTCTTAAAGATGTAAGGCATGTTCCTGATCTAAGTAATAACTTGATGTCATGTGCTGCACTTGAATCTGATGGTCTGGAGGGTAAGTGGGGCAAGGGAGTCATGAAAATTTTAAAGGGCTCTCTTGTTGTTATAAAAGCTGAAAAGAGGAGAAATTTGTATGTTTGTTGTGCTGAATCTGTGTCTAATGAAAATGTTCCTGTGAATTATGTGAACTCTGTTAAAGATGATAAGACTGAACTCTGGCATAGGAGATTAGGTCACATAAGTTCTAAAGGACTTGAGATTTTACATAAAGATGGCTGTTTTGGGAATGATAAATTGTCATGTGTGCCATTCTGTGACTCTTGTGTGTTTGGTAAACAGCAAAAAGTACAATTTCCCACCTCCTCTTACCCTAAACAGTCTACCTGCACTGATATCTTGGAATACTTGCATGCTGATGTTTGGGGTCCTTCTAGTGTTCCCACACATGGTGGAAACAGATACTTTCTATCAGTGATTGATGATTTTTCCAGGAAAGTTTTTATTTTTCTTTTGAAAAACAAATCAGATGTTTTTGAAAAGTTCAAAACTTGGAAAACATTGATAGAAAACCAAAGCGCAAAAAGGTTAAATACCTTAGAATCGATAATGGTTTAGAGTTTTGTAATCAAAACTTGGATGCTTTGTGTGAAGAACGGTATTGTAAGGCACAAAATGTGCCTTACACCCTCAAACAAAATGGTGTGGTCGAGAGGATGACAGGACTATTTTGGAAAGGGTGAGGAGCATGTTAAACTCCTCGAGGCCTTTCCAAAAAGTTCTCGGGGTGAAAGAACCAATACAAATTGTTTACCTTATTAATAGATCACCATTTGTCCCTTTAAGGGGAAATATCCGAATCTGTGTGTGGTCCGGCAAGCAAGTTGACTTTTCAAACCTTAAAATTTTTGGATGTTCAGCCTTTGCACACCAAAAGATCGACAAGCTTGAACCCGATCACTAAAATGTGTTTTCCTAGGATACCCTGATGGGGTTAAAGGGCAGATTGTGGTCTAGAAGTGAAAATGGTTTTAAAGTGATAATTAGTAGGGATGTGGTTTTCAATGAAAATGAAATGCCTTGTTTACAAAACTCTCCTACTATTTCTCGAAAAACCCCAATACTTCAAATGAGGTGGAGACTCAAACCGATACTCCTATAATTCCTATCTCTCGCTCTTGATTCCAAATTGTGCATGATTTACGAAAATGGTGATTTACCCGCCTGATTTTGAGAATGTGCCTAATGTTCATGATCAACTTGATGTGCATGATCTTTGTGAATGATGACTTGCATAATGTGTGCATGATAATGAACAAGATAATGAGTGCAAGATTATTTGTTAACCAGGGATAGAAATAGGAGAAACATTAGAGCCCCCACTAAATTTGCTTGATTATCATATGGCCTCATATGTGTTTTTCGTGTATGATTCTATAGATAATTCCGAGCCTAAAACCTACAATGAAGCTTTAAAATCGAGCATGCAAATGAATGGTTAAATGCAATGACCGATGAAATGAATTCTTTGCATGTCAACAATACATGGGTTCTTGTTCCAAAACCTTATTCGTTCGTTGTGGATTGTAAATGGTTGTTCAAAGTCAAGAATGAAAATGATTCATCGGATATAAAGCTAGACTTGTTGCAAAGGGTTTTACTCAAAAAGAAGGTGTTGATTACACGAAATTTTTGCACTGTTGTTAAATTTACCCTTTGTCGAATAATGCTTGCATTAGTTGCTCAATTTGATTTGGGAACTTAAACAACTTGATGTTAAAACACTTTTTTACATGGTGACTTAGAAGAAAAGATTTATATGAGGCGACTGAGGGTTTTGTTGATAAATCTAAGTCCGAGTATGTGTGTTTCTTTGAAAAAATCTTTATATGGCTTAAAGCAATCTCCAAGACAAAGTGGAATAAAAAATTTGATGAATGTATGTTGTCTTTAAAGTTCAAAAGAAGTCATTATGACCATTGTTTGTATTTTAAAGAAAATACGATTCTCCGTGTTTTTATTACTTTATGTGGATGATATCTTTGATTGCCGATCCTTGTATCAAATCGTGGATCATGTTAGGTCTTGTCGAGTGATAAATTTGATATGAAGTACTTGGGTGATGCCAAAAAGATTTTGGGCATGAATATTATTAGGGATAGAAAACAATCTGTGATTTATTTGAATCAATCTTCTTATGTGGAAAAGATCTTGAAAAAGTTTTCTATGTCTAATGCTAAAACTCGTGAATGTTCCTCTTCTTTGCACATTTTGTGTTAAGCAAGGAGCAATCTCCTAAAATGCTGGCCGATTTTCAAACTATGAAAAATGTGCCCTATGCTAATGCCATAGGATCTGTCATGTACCTTATGGTCGATACCAGGCCGACATAGCTTATCTTTGTGAGTTGTTTGAGCGGTATATGGCAAATCCTGGCATTATTCATTGGAATGTTAAGTGGTTCTTTGAGATATTTGGTTCATTCGATTAACTATGGTTTAAAATTTTCAAAATGTAAAGATGGCATTGTTTTAAAGGGGTATGTTGACTCCAATTATGCCAATGATAAAGACAATGAGAAAATTTACTACTTCTTATATTTTTACTTTTTGTGGTCGTTCTATAAGTTGGAAATCACAATCGCAACATATTGTGGCTTTATCAACCACCGAGTCGAGTATGTTGCGATCATCAAGCCTTAAAAGAGGCCATATGGTTAAAGGGTCGATTCAAATTGGTTTTCTCAAAGGTAAAGTAGTAGTATTTTTCGATGATCGATCGGTATTGATTATGCAAAAACCCCTTTTTTCATGATCGTACTAAACACATTGATGTAAGGTTTCATTATATAAGAGACATTGTTTCAAAAGGTTTAATAAATCTTGAAAAAATTGCATCCGAATACAACCCATAGAGATATGGGCACTAAGTGTCCGCTTCAGTATCTAAGTTTCAAACATGTTTAAAAATACCGAGTTTTGACACTTGTGACTAGGTTGTCCCCTGGTGATTACCCCCCGGATGACCGACTTACTTTATGTTTGTTGGTTGGTCCAAACCTGTTGGGTGAACACTTGCTTTGTGCTTGTGTTAGTCTAACAGTTAAAAACCCATCTTACTTTGTGTTTGCTGGTACTATAAGTTGCTATGTGCTTCTTATGGTGAAAGACCTACTATGCTATGTGCAAGTAGGCATTAAGGCAATGATGAAGCTGGACTGCACCCATGTGTCTAAAGAACATCAGAAGTGTGCCAAAAGGTGGAGATTTGTTGGATATTTTGGCCCACTTGTACTGGCCCATTATGTCCAAAGCCCAATCCCTTATTAGCCTAAGCCCAAAAGTGTTGCAGCCAATCCACTCTGGCTTAGCCCGGGTCAAAGAGGCGGATCCCCTACCCGGTTTTGTGACCGCGGATCCTGACTGACTCTTGTTTACCGTTGGATCATGCCTCTTACATCCCGCCCGTCCATTTGTTCTACTTAAGTGGTACTTGTAAAACCCTAGTTTATTCTACAAAGTGATCTCTTTTCTCTCTCATCTCTCGATTTTCTCTGGTTTTTTGAATATCTCTCTCTCTCTAGAAAATCCTACCTCTTGTATGATTTCTCAGTGATATTCTACTAGATCTGGTGTGATCTTGTTGTGAGGGTTCTTTGTTCACAGCCTTTGTGTGCGTTACAAAGTTCCAGGGGTTAGGGTTTCTGTGGGATTGTTGGCTGTTCTTGTTCGAGGCTTGATCTAGGGTTCCTGGGTGGAAACCGGTGGTCATTGGGAGGCGTGCTTTTGGATCTTGGCAGTTTGAGGGGCTTTGTGGCCTTTCTGGTGTTCTACTGTGACTGTTGTTTGGGTGGTTCAGCGACCTGAGCCGAACTTATCTTAAACCTTGAGATTAGGGTTTTAGCCCTAATTGGTTTTATTGTTTTTTACAGTTTTTCCTTTGAGTTATAATTTTGTATTTCCATTCAGTAGTTTTGTACTTCTGTTTTTGGTCCTAACTTGTGTATTGTTTCTATCTTTCGGCAGATAGATACCCAACAGCGACAATATTACTATTCCACAACAAGCAATGGACTGCATTAATGCGGAACTTAACTTTGATTGTTCGCACGGTTCTGTCTTTTATGACGCTGTTACACTTGCTACGGCTTGCACAGAGGACCAGCTTCGTAGTAATACTTCAAAAAATAATTGCTGCGATGTAGCCAGAAACTTCAACTTTACCTGCACCTGCTCAAAAACTTTTGCAGGATTTCTGGAGCGCATCGAGGATATATATTCAAGATAATTTACTTGTTGGCGTGAGTAATATTCCAAAATACTGCCCCCTGATTAGTGTTCCCGAAAATGCAATTGACTGCATTCGTTCATCAGATATACCAGGTATATATATATAAAATAGAGTATCAACTACGTACTCTGTATGTATATATGCTTGCAATATTAATTAATTGATATTTCTTAATGTGTTTATAATAAATAAATTAATTATTTAAAATGCTGATATATATATTATCAATTAATGATGTTCATCAGGTGGCATAGACGAACCCACGTTCCCTAGTAAGGGGGCACGTGCCCCCACACGTTTTCTATCTTTTTTTCATAATATATTATTTACAGTTTATATATAAAAATCATACTTTAATTAGGTTAACAAAATCCTAATCCCCACTAATTGCTTTATATATATATATATATATATATATTTCTTTTATTTACTATTTATTATTTAATTTTTTTTAAATTTATATATTAATTAGTTTTAAAAAGAAATAAAGTGTCTCTCCATAGTTATTTTTGATACAATTATAATTGTATTTATTTTATGCCCCCGTTGTAAAAAATTCCTGAATCCGTGACAGGTGACCGATTCTAATTAAGTAGTACTGCATGCATGAAAGAGCTAGAGATCGATGTTATGATGGAAGCTGATGATCAGGGGAAATTTTTAGCCACCCAAGTGGGGTGGCACCCAAGTGAATGATCCACTCTTGGATCACTCACGCACCCATGTGGGTGTGTGTATATGTGTGAGGATCCAAGGGTGGATCCTTACACTTGGGTGCCACCCACATGGGTGGCATGGACAAGACCGATGATCAGATATTAATGTGCACGGCCGGGTTCCTTCCTTCACAACTCTATCGGTGTGCACGTCATGTCATCGTACAATTATTATAATTGTTTGTTCTAAATAAATTATTTATATGCAGTTGTGTCTTGTTGTAATTTCTTTTTTATTTTGGGTTATCATGGCATATGATTATATGCCTTATTTTTAGGATGGTGCTCTTGCTCCTACTTGCCAATTTCTTTGTGTTCAAGAGGGGCCTGGTCAGTTGACCTCCCAATTTGTAATTTTTCTGAGTGTCTATAAAGTCCCATCGTTTCGAAAAAAAAAAGATTATATGCCTTATTGTCTTTCTGTATGATTGGGTTTATTTGTCTCTCCACGTTATTATTAATTAATCAATATTTCCGTTTCTTTTTTTTTTTTTCCGTCATTGATCTATTTGTTTTTTCTTGAATTTATATATATATATATATATATATATATATAGGGGCGTCAATTTGTGACACGACACGATAACCCGACACGAACCTAACATAAATTTAGCAGGTACAGGTACAACCCTTAACAGGTTCGGGTTAAAATTGGGTCGGACACGGATAACACGAAAAATAAATAGATCAGGTCGGGTCGACACGATTGACCTATGTAACCCATTTAATTTTATAGTGATATATTATTTTAATATTTTGTGATGTTTAGTTGGTTATATGATGATGGAAAAATTATTAAATTCATTTTTTTTAATAATTTTTAATATTTAATGTATTTTTTATTTGTAATTTAAATTTTATTCTGATTATTTTTTATTTTTTTCGTGTCAAGTTTAAATTATACAGGTTTTTCGTGTCTTGTCGGGTTACCCGTGTCATAAACGGGTCGTGTTCGGGTTGTGTATCTTGACACGAATAATTAAACGGGTTGGGTTCGGGTTCGTGTTAGACCTGTAATACCTGTGTAAAAACACGACCCGCAAACACAAAACACAACACGATTGACACCCCTATATATATATATATACCACTAAATCAGCCAAATCTCAACCATCTAAAATTTAAAATCTGTGGACAGGATTAGTCCACACTGTCTCACTCTAATTATGTGGTCTCATTTGATCCAATCCCTATATATATATATATATATTTATATATATACACCTGCAGGTATATTTGTTCATTTTTTAAACATATTATCATATCTTTTATATTTTAATTTTATATTTTAAAATGATTCTTTGGATTTTTTTATAATTTTTTCAAATAAATTTTTGCAATAATTTTAAATGTTATTGAAACGGCAACCCAATTTTTCTAACAGTACTACAATATCTTAATTAAAGAACCTCTTTTTCTAAAATAAAGACTATAATTAAGAATTTGCATCCAAATATCATAGAGTACTTTAACTCAAACTAAAACAATTGTCCTCCAAAAATAAAATGAACTCAAAGTGTAAGTCCAAGCGGCTACGATAATCTAGAGGGAGGTGAATAGATTATCTCCATCTTTTTGATTATGCCCTCTTTTTCGAATCAAATACGCCAAGACAATAATAAAGGTGCGGGAAGTAAACAACACGCGTCGATTTATAGAGGTTCAACCCACCTAGAGCCTAATCCTCTACCACCCCAAAGATCTCCAGGGATGGATTTCAAAAAGAAAAAAGATTTTATTAATTACCAAAATTAATACAACACCAACTTACAACAACACCTTGAAGAGCACCACACTCTTGTTCAACACCACCTTTCAGATTACCACAATCTCTCTTGAAGATTACCACAATATCTCTTAAGGATTACCATAATCTCCAACGGCACCTTGTGAAGATTACCACAATCTTCAACCTTGAAAAATACCAAATTTTTCAACACCTCAACAAGAAGATTACCACAATCTTCTCACACCTAACACCTAGATACCCAAGTGTGTTCTTACCACAAGAACACTCACAAGGATATCTTGTGTTGAATGATAACCCAAAAATTCAAGATTACAACTCGATAATGAATTATACAATTTGAGTGCAAGTGTAATCAAGAAATAAAGCCTAGACCTCAAGATGTGAAAGTGAAATACTTAGGCTATAAATACAACAAGAGTGTTGAATATGAAAGCTTGGTAATTTGCAGATTTCTTGTTGTGTATTTGTTTGTGTTGTTGTCAATTGTGTCTTCAATTCATCTTCTATTTATAGGAGAGTCTTCACCAACATAGGCTCCCAACATAGGCTCCTTCTTCTTCACTTTTGTCTACAAAAAGAAGATCACAAGATGTAGAAATATTGTACAAAAAGGAAAAGTAAATCTTGCTGATAAGGATTGCAACAGTTGGAATTTTGGCTGTCAAAAATTACATAGGCGACCGTTGCCCTGTTTAAGATTTCGAACGTTTGAAAAAGATAGTGCGATACAGTGCAGGTCGAAAGGGGGGGTCGACGGTCGATCGGGGTGCGGACGGTCGGCCCCCTACTTGACCGGTCCCCCTCTTCAATTTTGTGTTCCAGAGTGTTCTGTTTCATTTACGCACTCTTCAGGTACCGCTCGTCCTCTTGTTCGACCGGTCGACCTCCAAATTGAAATGTTGTCCGATTTTTATCAAAAATAAACTTCAAGAAATACTCCAAAAAATTAGTAAAAATATTTTAAATCACTTGGGAGTATTTGGACAACATTTATAAACATAGTAAACTCATTTAAACAAAACCATCAAAAGTGTTGTCCATTTTTATCGAATAATAAACTCTAAGAAATACTCCATGTAATTAGTAAAAATATTTTAAATCTTTTAGGAGTATTTGGACAACATTGTTTTGGTGTAAAAACCAATTAACATAAAATCATCAAAAGTGTTGTCCAATTTTATCGAGTAATAAACTCTAAGAAATACTCCAAAAATTAGTAAAAACATTTTAAATCATTTAGGAGTATTTGGACAACATTTATAAACATTGTTTTGGTATAAAAACTCATTTAAACATAATCATCAAAATCTTGATAAAAACATTTATCTAACAAACTCCCCCTTTTTGATGATTACAAACCAAAACAATTTTAGGAAGTTGATTTTAAAACAAAACAAATTTTTCGGTCTCAAACATCAATTCATTATAAGCAAGATTCATCATAAGTACAAACACACAAGGATAGGAGCAAAGATTTTTCAAAATCATTTTTGCACAAGCTCCCCCTATGAATATGCATAACAAAGATAGGTATAACCAAACAACTACAAGCTAAAAGGTTGAATTTCTTGAGCTTAAAAGCTCCCCCTGTCAGAAAAGCATCATTAGTAAATCATAGAAGTCCATAATACATCACATGGACTAAGTATTATCCATAGCTTTTGGCTTTTAAGAGCTCTAGCTTATAGCTTTTCTTGCGAGCTTATTTTTGCTTCTTTGAGCGTATAAGCGTTTTTCCTGTTTCTCCCCCTTTGGAATCATCAAAAATAATGTTAGCACGATAAAAACATCATATAATTATATCAAAGTGCGCAATTTAATCGAATTATCGAGCATATTGAGCATTTAAGCTTAAATTCCGATTAAAAGAGAAAAAAATCACTCATTTGATTTGTAAAAGCTCATTTGATTGATAAAACATGATCTCCATAAACTTATAAGACTTTTCAAATCAAGAGAATCATGTAGGTAATGAATTTTTCATTCACATATTTTGTCGAACACTTGGCGTGCGTCGAATAAAACAAGAGAAATATAACGCCTTTGATTCGTTTAAGCCGAAAATTTTCATCACCTATTGCAATAACACAATATTCAGTCATCATCAATCATTAGAAACAACATATTAATACAAGAATTTCAACAAGATAGCAAGATACAAGCACATTCTCAAGGGTTCAACCCAATTGAGATTAAAAGGAGAAATTCTTACCATTTAATCGGTAAAGATGAACAATGATGTTGATAATCGAGCCTCATGAAGTCCAAAATATAACATGTATGCAATAAAATAAATTTGAAGTGAAATTCTTGTGAATTTGGCGAAGGGGACGAAAAAATAAACACATAAGACCAAAATGACAGATGCTGAGAATAGAAACAATTTTAAGCAAATTTTAGCAATGGTCGACCGATTGGGGGCATGGTGTGACCGGTCGATGTCATGGGCGACCGGTCGACCTTGCCCCAGTCAGACCAATTTTTCATTCTGTTTTCCAAAATCCGAGGTTTGAACCAAAAATCCGATTTTTCGCCCCTAAGTTTTAAAAACGTGCAAAATGCAAACGTAGATCTCATTTAATATACATTATGTCATAATCAAGCTCGAAATGAGGTAAAATACTCGGCGGTTAAAAAAAATGTCAGCGAGTTATCTTTGAGAAAGAATTAAGCACATCTCAAATTTTTGTTTAAGAAACACAATCCCTTAGAAAAATATATCGAATCTCAGTATGTTTAGTTTGAATACGAGTAACCGAATAATATATACCGGACTTGTTATCCCGAAAAATAAGAACGTTTTAAGACTTT
Source organism: Rehmannia glutinosa (assembly GCA_016081115.2). Classification (NCBI taxonomy): domain Eukaryota; kingdom Viridiplantae; phylum Streptophyta; class Magnoliopsida; order Lamiales; family Orobanchaceae; genus Rehmannia; species Rehmannia glutinosa. The sequence goes on from JABTTQ020002251.1 coordinate 440,633, forward strand.
GGATACAATAAATCATAAGAAGAAGTGCCTTTCAAATATTTGAAAATTTCTTTTAACGGCACTTTAATGAGAATCGTTGGGATAGTTTTGAATATCGAGCATATAGTCATAAGGCATAGAAAATGTCGAGTCTAAAGGAATAAGAAAAGTTAGTGAACATACCTCGATTATGTTTGTAAGTCAATATGTCTTCATCAACCTTTGTCAAACTTTACATTGGTAGCCATAGAGGTTGAGATGATTCCTCCTTCTTCAATGCCTAACTTCTTCAAAGGTACTTTTGTATACTTTGATTGTGAATTATAACCACTTTCTTGGCATTGTTTAACTTGAAGTCCAATGAAGAAATTTTAGCTCTCCTATCATGATCATCTTAAGTTCACCTTGCATCAACTTAGAAAATAACTTGCACAATAATTCATTAGTAGCACCATAAATGATATCATAGATTTGTATAAGTAAACAATCTTGCCCTTTTTCAAAAACATTGGGAGTAGTATAAACTTTACCTCTTGTAAAACCATTTAGCAAAAATAGCTAAGTCAATCATACCATACACGGGGTACTTGATTTAAACCATACAAGGCCATTTATAAAAATCATTTGGCCTAGAAAAAATTTTAAACCCCGGAGGTTTTACATAGACTTTCTTGAGTAAAACCATTTAGAAAATTGGATTTAACATCCATTTGGTAAAGCTTGAAATTTTCTTAAAATAAGAATAGGCAAGCAAAATGTGAAAAACCACGGAAGCAAATGTATCATCAAAATCAATACCTTCTTCTTGATAATACCTTAGAGCTACTAACTTTGCCTTGGTCATCAAGCTTGTTCCAAAATTCAAAAAATTTCTGCAAAATCTTAATCAAGATATCTTGCACAAGAGCATAGTAATATCGAAAAATAGAGACATAATAACAAGTAACACATATTATGGATTCTCCAATTGCTCCATTTCCAAGGATTATGTCCTTCCCATTGTTGATAATGTCTTTCTCTTGGAAATTCATTATGGTGATGTTGTCTTCTCCTTTGATCAAATGAAATGGTCATTTGATGTCTTTTTGGTGGTATGTATTTTCCTCGATTATTATTCCACCGGGTACCTAATATGACATTATTTTATGGTACCCTCAAGTGTTTGGGTCCTTTGGAATTAGCTTTGAGACTTTTAGGTCTCCAATAATAATTAGAGCTATTTCTAGCCCGACAAGTATTAACCGTGTGACCCGTTTTACCACAATAAAAACAAGTAGTAATTTTGGGAGCATAATGACCAACATGCATAGGGACTTGATTTCTTTTCACATAATTATCAACACTAGGCTTATGATCAAGTCCTTGTTTCAATTTATCACAACTATGAACATCAATAATATCGGTCATTTTATCGGTACTCAAGTTGGATTTTGATAAATCATTTTTCATGCAATTAATATCCTCAACAAGAGTACTATTTTCTTTTTCAAGGTTTCTAACTTTGTCAAGTGTGGTGGTGTGATCACATGAAAGTGATTCATAAGAGGAAAATAAATTATCCTTATCAATTTTCAAAATATTGAATTCCTTTTTCAATTTTTTGTATTTAACAAGTAAGCTTTGGAATTCATTTTGAAGTTCATCAAAATCATTTTGCAAATCACTATAATCATTTTGTAATTCATTATCATAAGAAGTGGAGGGTTTTGAACTTACCTCGCTTTTTTCTTGAAGCCCATAAGACATCGTTTGTTTTCATCGACGTCGGAAGTTGTAGGAAGTCGATCCCAAGTTGGGTTTGTATCCATTTGAGAAGTAAATGCTTTTGAGTGGCTCCTTTCATTTGCATATACTTCTTCTAATTTTCTCCATACTTCATGTGCCGATTTAATTCCTACAATATGATTATATTCCAAAATGGTAAGTGAACAATACAAAATATTAAGAGTTTTACCATTTAAGGAGATAATTTTCTTTTTTTCATCATTGAGCTCTTTGAGGCCTTTGTGTGGTGTGTCCATCATTGGAATGGATTCTTTATTTACGATCGTGTTCCAAATATCGAACCCGCAACCTTGTAGATAGTATTCCATTTTTTCTTTCCAAAATGTAAAATTTTTGGAATCGAATAGTGGTGGCTTGGTGGTGGAGCCGCCGGTGAGGTACACTTCATTCGTAGCCGGTGATCGTTCCTCTTTACTCGCGATGTGGAACGAGCTTGCCAAAGAGTTTGGCTTTGATACCACTTGTAAGTCCAAGCGGCTACGATAATCTAGAGGGGGGTGAATAGATTATCTCCATCTTTTCGATTATGCCCTCTTTTTCGAATCAAATACGCCAAGACAATAATAAAGGTATGGGAAGTAAATAACACGCGTCGATTTATAGAGGTTCAACCCACCTAGGGCCTAATCTTCTACCACCCCAGTATCTCCGGGATGGATTTCAAAAAGAAAAAATATTATATTAATTACCAAAATTAATACAACACCAATTTACAACAACACCTTGAAGAGCACCACACTCTTCTTCAACACCACCTTTGAGATTACCACAATCTCTCTTGAAGATTACCACAATCTCCAACGGCACCTTGTGAAGATTACCACAATCTTCAACCTTGAAGAATACCAAATTCTTCAACACCTCAACAAGAAGATTACCACAATCTTCTCACACCTAACACCTAGATCACCCAAGTGTGTTCTTACCACAAGAACACTCATAAGGATATCTTGTGTTGAATGATAACCCAAAAATTCAAGATTACAACTCGATAATGAGTTATACAATTTGAGTGCAACTGTAATCAAGAAATAAAGCCTAGACCTCAAGATGTGTAAGTGAAATACTTAGGCTATAAATACAACAAGAGTGTTGAATATGAAAGCTTTGAAATTTGCAGATTTATTGTTGTGTATTTGCTTGTGTTGTTGTCAATTGTGTCTTCAATTCATCCTCTATTTATAGGAGAGTCTTCACCAACATAGGCTCCCAATATAGGCTCCTTCTTCTTCACTTTTGTCTACAAAAAGAAGATCACAAGATGTAGAAATATTGTACAAAAATGAAAAGTAAATCTTGCTGATAAGGATTACAACGGTTGGAATTTTTGCTGTCAAAAATTACATAGGGCGACCGGTTGCCCTGTTTAAGATTTCGGACGTTTGAAAAAGATAGTGCGATCCAGGTACAGGTCGAAGGGGGTCGACCGGTCGGCTGGGGGGTGCGACCGGTCGGCCCCCTGCTTGACCGGTCCCCCTCTTCAATTTTGTGTTCCAGAGTGTTCTGTTACATTTACGCACTCTTCATGTACCGGTCGTCCTCTTGTTCGACCGGTCGACCTCCAAATTGAAATATAGTCCGATTTTTATCAAAAATAAACTTCAATAAACACTCCAAAAAATTAGTAAAAATATTTTAAATCACTTGGGAGTATTTGGACAACATTTATAAACATAGTAAACTCATTTAAACAAAACCATCAAAAGTGTTGTCCATTTTTATCGAATAATAAACTCTAAGAAATACTCCATGAAATTAGTAAAAACATTTTAAATCTTTTAGGAGTATTTGGACAACATTGTTTTGGTGTAATAACCAATTAACATAAAATCATCAAAAGTGTTGTCCAATTTTATCGAGTAATAAACTCTAAGAAATACTCCAAAAATTAGTAAAAATATTTTAAATCATTTAGGAGTATTTGGACAACATTTATAAACATTGTTTTGGTATAAAAACTCATTTAAACATAATCATCAAAATCTTGATAAAAACATTTATCTAACAAACTCCCCCTTTTTGATGATTACAAACCAAAACAATTTTAGAAAGTTGATTTTAAAACAAAACAAATTTTCCGGTCTAAAACATCAATTCATTATAAGCAAGATTCATCATAAGTACAAACACACAAGGATAGGAGCAAATATTTTTCAAAATCATTTTTGCACAAGCTCCCCCTATGAATATGCATAACAAAGATAGGTATAAGCAAACAACTACAAGCTAAAAGCTTGAATTTCTTGAGCTTAAAAGCTCCCCCTGTCAGAAAAGCATCATTAGTAAAGCATAGAAGTCCATAATACATCACATGGACTAAGTATTATCCATAGCTTTTGGCTTTTAAGAGCTCTAGCTTATAGCTTTTCTTGCGAGCTTATTTTCGCTTCTTTGAGCATATAAGCGTTTTTCCTGTTTCTCCCCCTTTGGAATCATCAAAAATAATGTTAGCATGATAAAAACATCATATAATTATATCAAAGTACGCAATTTAATCGAATTATGGAGCATATTGAGCATTTAAGCTTAAATTCCGAATAAAAGAGAAGAAAATCGCTCATTTGATTTGTAAAAGCTCATTTGATTGATAAAACATGATCTCCATAAACTTATAAGACTTTTCAAATCAAGAGAATCATGTAGGTAATGAATTTTTCATTCACATATTTTGTCGAACACTTGGCGTGCGTCGAATAAAACAAGAGAAATATAACGCCTTTGTGATTCGTTTAAGCCGAAAATTTTCATCACCAATTGCAATACAACAATATTCATTCATCATCAATCATTATAAACAACATATTAATACAAGAATTTCAACAAGATAGCAAGATACAAGCACATTCTCACGGGTTCAACCCAATTGAGATTAAAAAGAGAAATTCTTACCATTTAATCGGTAAAGATGAACAATGATGATGATAATCGAGCCTCATGAAGTCCGAAATATAACATGTATACAATAAAACAAATTTCAAGTGAAATTTGTGTGAATTTGGCGAAGGGGACGAAAAAATGAACACGTAAGACCAAAATGACAGATGCTGAGAACAGAAACGATTTTAAGCAAATTTTAGCAATGGTCGACCGGTTGGGGGCATGGGCGACCGATCGACCTTGCCCCAGTCAGACCAGTTTTTCATTCTGTTTTCCAAAATCCGAGGTTTGAACCAAAAATCCGATTTTTCGCCCCTATATTTTAAAAACGTGCAAAATGCAAACGTAGATCTCATTTAATATACATTATATCATAATCAAGCTCGAAATGAGGTAAAATACTCGGCGGTTAAAAAATATGTCCGCGAGTTATCTTTGAGAAGGAATTAAGCACATCTCAAATTTTTGTTTAAGAAACAAAATCCCTTAGAAAAATATATTGAATCTCAATATGTTTAGTTTGAATACGAATAACCGAATAATATATACCAGACTTGTTATCCCGAAAAATAAGAACGTTTTAAGACTTTGGTTACAACAAGTCATAAGAAGAAGTGCCTTTCAAATATTTGAAAATTTCTTTTAATGGCACTTTAATGAGATTCGTTGGGATAGTTTTGAATATCGAGTATATAGTCATAAGCCATAGAAAATGTCGAGTCTAAAGGAATAAGAAAAGTTAGTGAACATACCTCGATTATGTTTGTCAGTCAATATGTCTTCCTCAATCTTTGTCAAACTTTACATTGGTAGCCTTAGAGGTTGAGATTGTGAGGCCCCGAAATTTAACAACGTGAGATACGGTGTTGTAGTGATTATTTATTCGGCTATGTATCACAGACCTATTATTAATGAAACGCGACTCTACTTTTATTTAGTTCTTCCAACGTCAATTACGCATTTCGCATTTTTGAGCTTAGCAATTTTATATTCTCCTCTAGTATTAATACTTGATCGAATGACTAAGACTTTAGAAATATTGAACCCTCGATAATTTTGGAGTACATTCTAATTCTTATCCAAATATTTCACCTTATTCTACAATAGACTTCTAACCAAATTCCAATTTATTTTGAGGAAACACACATTTTATTATTTCGCATCTTTATTTTTATCATCCTATATATATAATCCTAATTATTTCAATCTTAAAAAAAAAAAAGAAACATATTATTTTGCTCCCAACTTTTGATCACATGCATAAAGGGGTGGGGGGACAACTTTTTTCTTTCCAACCAAAATTTGCAAATAAACAAGTAACAAGAATTTGCTAATCATTCATTTTCCCCTCAACTTTCGGCTATAGCATGTTTAGGGGAGGAATCATTCAATTGTTTTTTATTTATCTCCCAACATACTTTAGTGATCCAATTATTACACATCAAAATAATAATAATAATAATAATAATAATCCTCAAGACCAAATTTTAAGAAGAATCATATTTTCCTCATCTAATCAAACTTCCAACCTTTCCTTGTTAACACTCTTGAACAAGAACACACATATCTCTTCCATTCTTTCTCTAAGGGGCCGAAATTTCCTAAGGTAAGGTGAGAAAGTTTTCTTCCATTTTTATTTTATCTCCTTGAAACTTCAAACCTATACCTTCAATTTCTAACTTGATGAATCCTTCTTGATGAGGTACTCCTAGAGAAATTTCTTGAAGAATTAGAGACTTAGATTTGATTACAAGCTTGAAGAGGAAATTCCATTTTTGAGACTACTTGAAGACATTAAGGTGAGTAGTAACCATTTGGTTCTAGTATATTTTCTTTAGACTTGAGACTTTAATTTTAACATAAAAAAATGGTTTGGATACCATTTAGGGGCTGACCTTCAAGAGTTTGAGTCAAGAAGTTAATTCAAGGAAGAAGACCACATTTTAGATCAACTCGAGAAACTACTACGAGGTGGGGTGGAAAAAATTCTTTCAACTTCTAGGTATTTTAAATTGAAAATATGCATGTAGTATTTTGTTATTGAGCACTTGAGATATATATTATGTATTGCATGCTATTTTCTTGTATCAAGTTGGAAAAATTCTCAAGTGTTGCTAAAAAATGTGATTTATCGAAAAATAGGGCATACAAGCACATTTTATTGTTATACTTGATGAAATTTTGTATGAGAAGGATATGTATATGTATGACACTTGAAATCTATGTTTTGAATGATTTATAACCTGGACAAGTCGAGCATAATTGATTAAATTTCAATTTTTGGACTTAAAATACAAAAATGGAAAGTTGGTGGACTTAATTGCAAGAAAATAAAACTTAAGGGACCTCTCTGTAATTTTCGATTTTTGGGACTGAACTCAGGTTCAAAAATTATGTTTTGACATTTTAATAAAGTTTTAAGAGTTTTAAGATAAATAAAATCAACCCTTAAAAGCTCAAGGACTAGACCCTAATTTTAAAATTTGAAATTTTAACTCTTAAGGGACTGGAAATAACATATTTTAAGTGTATTCCAAAAATCCAAGTGGTTAGAGCTTGGAAAGTAATTTTATAAAAATTGAGGGACCAAATTGTAAAAGATTTAACTTGAGGACCAAAATACAATTTCCTGGACTTATGCAGTCCATACACCTGGAAATACTAATTTAACTATAACTTAATTATATTTCGGACCCAAGGTTCAAATTTCATAACAATTGGACCCCTAAAAGCCTTAAAGGCAACTATTTCAAAATGGGACAAAAATGAGATTTTCAAAAGTTAAAGGACCTACACTTATTTCTTTTAAAAAACTGCTTTTGTACCAACATCCAATTAACCTTAGTGACATTTTCCAACTGGAATCACATTAAAATCCCTCCCGGTTTGTGAGTTCCGATTATTTTAAACTTAAGGCCCGAAGTGATAATTTTAACAATTTTGGGGCCAATGTGAGAATTTTATAAAAACTCGACCTAAAAACTTTAAAAACCTGAATCTCTGAACAATTTAGAGATTTTAGGAACTGACCTCATAATTTTTCAAGGTCGGGATATTTATTTATTCAATTTTTAACCCCAAAAGTATTGGTTTTTACAAAACGGGGCTAATTGTAAATTTTCTTTTTATCAAGGACCTAACTTAAATTATTTTCCATTTACTAAAACAGTCCTGGACCCTATGACTTTAATTATTAATTAAAATATTTTATTTTCTCAAAAACCCTTTGACTTATCGGATCGTCTTGACCGATTAAAAGTTAAAACCGATCGCGGGGCGACTTCATCGTCTTGCGATTTTGAATTCATAACGGGACTTATGTTCCACCTAATCTTTCAAGATATCGAAGATTGCTTATCCTTCCGATAACTCCACCAATGCCATAATTACCACTTGCGATTTTCTAAACCTTTCACGAACTGCTTCCCGAATCAATATACTCGACTGCCTGGTTGACTTCATGAACGTGTATTTAATTTACTGCCGAGTCAACTTGGTGTGTTGAGCTCACGATTGGAATGGATACGTCGGGGATGGAACCGGCAGCTGTTTGCTATTCCACTCTCCGGCCCCATCGCCCTAATCCCGCAACCGAGGGACGGAGTTTGTCCAAGGGAAGCGGGTCGTAGTACTTGAGGTATAATCATGATTATGACAAACCGAGCCTTGCTAGCTCCACTTGTGGATTTCGTCTTTGCCTACGGAGCGATAAGGTGATGGTCTTGGACCATCTTACTCGGGGAGTTACAAGGAAGAACGAAGGAATCATTTGCCCCGATCCACACGATTCGAGTTAATTGGACCCGTTTGGTTTGGTTGGCGCTACAAACCGCACGCAACCACTACTTGTCTTGCATAGGATTGGCGTCACAAACCGCACGCAATTCTCCCTGCTTGAACCATAGTGCATGCGTGACCACGAATCGCCATTTTCTTAAACTGTATAAGTATATTACTTAAATATATTTATCACGACGCTTGTAGACTGTGTGTGAAATCATGCATCATCTCTCATACGTTTTCATACAACTAAATTTCTCGCATTAACTATATATATCGCCACACTTGCACACAATCACCCCATCCACTGAGATTTCTATCTCACCCCTTCCTGTTTTCTAAACCTTAGAGGAGGACTTTGTCGAAGAAGATGAACCTGCCTTGGATTGAATTCTCATGCTCCGCCCGTTGGACTTACTTCCTATCGTTATCTATGTTGTTGGACTGTTTTCTTTTATTTTACTGTTGTTGGACTCTTTTATTTTCTTTGAAATTGGACTGTAATTTAAGGGCGTAGGACCCTTTGACACTTAAGCTGGCGATATGATGTGTATTTTATTTTCTAGTTCTGGACTGTAAGCTATTTGGTTGTTGGGATGTATTTGTAAACGTACTTTGTACTTGTAGTTTTCCGCGCTTTAGACCTTGTTTCACTTGGGATTGTTACATCATTTTCTAGAATGTGGATTTATTTCTATTTAAGTGATTTATCGCCGTTGCGTCGCGTTTGGGCGTGGACGGTTATGGTATCGAGCTCGGCTAGTAAGATGGAAACTTACACCGAGCCCCAGATAGGACCCCTGACCGTGTTGGGTAGTACCGCGACCTGACCAATTAAGTGTGAAATCGATTTCAATAATGGCATAGAACCGTATTATTGATGTTTATGTTAAGTTAGAATTTATACTAGAGAATCCATAGTCATACTTTATTTGACTTGGTTGACTCTTGACTGACTTTCCTTAGTCATTCTTTCCTTGTTCTTTCCTATCTTTTCTTGCTTCGTCTAATCCTTCTTAGTTTGGCTTATTCATGATGGAGCCGATGCCACCTATCTGGTGGGAATTATTGGAGGCCCGCGCCGAACGTGATTACTTCCGGGCATACACGAACCACTGGCACCAGGAATACTTTCGGGCTATCTCAGAATTGGCAGAAGAACACCGCCGCAACCAAGAACTGACACACCTCCTGGCAAAGAGCCAAGAGGAGAATAACGATCTTACCCTCCTTGCTAAGGATCGCGAGGATACCATCCGTGCTCGCGAGGATCAAATCCAATCAATCCAGGAACACTTGGAAATTACTCGCACGAAGATGGAACGCGCCAAGGAAGGCCGCGGAAAGTGGGAAAGGGATGCATACATGTCAAGAGCCACCATCGATCGTCTCGAAGATACTATCATCAAACAAATGCAGGTGATAGAGGACCTCACGCATGCCTTAACTCAGCGGGATGCTGCTTTAGAGGCTGCCTTAGCAGCTAATGCGCCACCATTGCCACCACCCGAGGCGGAACCCATGCCCGACTTCGAGGCCGATAATGAAGAGGATCCCGAGGAGGATCCTGAAGAAGATCCCGATGAGGATCCAATAGAAGATGAAGAGCCCAAGGCGCTTGAAGCCGCCCCACTCGATGATGCTCCGGGACTGGAGTAGTGGCCAGATTTAGCCGACTGGCCTAATGCTGAGGCGGTACCTCAGCCCGATCAGGATCCGGTTATGGACGAGGCCGCTAGTGATGATGACGGCGACCTCACCGAGTAGATAGCTTCTATGCTAGATTTTAGCCGACACTTATTTTCATCCTGTTGTATTTTGCTTTCGGTTGTACTTTGAACAAGTTGTATCATGACTCTAGTTTATCTTCGATTCTATATTCCTATTGTATGAACTCATTTGGGTGTATTCAAATTTCACATCAATGAATATATTTTTTCTACTTATTCTATGTCTTGTGTATTGTTGTTGTGATATAACTTGTTATATGCAAGTACTTATTGAAATCATTCCTTTCTGAATTGTAACTAAACTACAGATACATGGCTGGAAACCGTGGATGCGGGAGACCCCGCCGTGTACCCCGAAGGTATGAGGATGTACCCAGGGAATGGGTACCCTCCCCCGAACTACCACCACCTCCTCCGCCAGTCGCAGGAGATAACTTGACTGCAATAGCCCCGCAAAGACATCTTGGTCTTCATGAGGCAACAAGTAGAGCCTCAACGGCGTATTCCCGAGCCCGCTAAAGAGGCAAATGATCGCACTCTGGAGCGATTCTTGCGATTTAACCCACCGGCTTTCTTAGGAGAGCCAGATGACTTAAAGGCAGAAGAATGGATTGGGAAAATGGAGAATATCTTCAATGCTCTCCAATACTTAGGGGAACAAAAGGTTACGCTCGCCGTGTTCCGACTAGAATCGGCTGCTAGAGATTGGTGGCGAACAATTGAGAGAAAATGGGACTAGGACCAAGTAGATAGGACGTGGGAAAATTTCCTGACTGAATTCAATGAGCAGTATATTCCCCAAGTCGTGAAGGAGGCACGCCGGGATGAGTTCTATAGGTTGAGACAGGGGAATATGTCTGTAGCCCAGAACGAGTCTGAGTTTCATCGATTGTCCAAATACGCTCTGGGGACAATCAATACAGAAGAGGACAAATTATATAAGTTCACACAAGGACTGAAGCTAGAACTTTAAAAGCAAATTTTCCGATCATTTGTTGAAATGACAACCTACTTAGCCGCGGTAAAAAGCGCTCTCCGCATCAAGTCGGGACTAAACCGTATTGGATAGATTCAGCAGAGTAGGCCATCAAACAGTCTCAAGAGGACAACTGTGGGACAACCATCTAAGCAGCCTGCTAAGTTTCAGAAGGGACCAGTTAATGAGACGGATAAAGGAAAAGGACCGTCTGAGAAAAAGCCGGGTCAAGTGTGTACACATTGCGTAAACCGGGGCATCGCTAATGATCGTTGGTGTAAACGGGGAAGGTGTTTACGTTGTGGTAGTGATCAGACCGGTGAAGGGATTGCCCAAGGACGAAGAAGACCGAGTGCAAACCGCAACCACGAAGCGGCCGGTAACGGCCAGGGTAATCGGCAAGAATGTCCGCTCGAGCATTTGCACTAGCGGGACATGAGGATCCGAGGCAAGGAGGCGTGGTGGAAGGTGCGATTCTAGTATCTAGCCACTACGCTAAACTACTATTTGACCCTGGATCAACGCATTCATTTGTCGCACCACATTTTTACACAAGTTGCTGCATGCATGCATGGAACATATGCCTATAGGTCTAGAAGTATCAACTCCTATGGGCGCAAGCCGAATAATGAGATATTATCTATAATGCATGCGAAGTTAAGATTGATGAGATAAATTTTCCGCCAATTTGATTTTATTACCTATATCCGAATACGACATAATTTTGGGGATGAACTGGTTGTCGCACACCATGCACAAATGGACGCCATCGCAAGTCCATTAAGCTATGTGAACCCTGTAAGCCGAAGTAGAAATTTCGGGAAGAGCACGAGTTAAGATTGCCCCAATCATTTCAAAGAATGAAAGCGAGGAAGGTGATCACTAGAGGGGCACAAGGATACTTGGCGTTTGTAATTAACAAACCCAAGGTTGAGACACAAATTAATCAAGTACCTATAGTATCGGAATATACGGATGTCGAGTTCACCATCGAGGTATTACCAGGAACCGCCCCAATTGCCAGAACGCCGTATAGAATGGCTCCTGTTGAGTTACAAGAGTTGAAGACTCAATTACAGAAGTTGATGGATGTGGGATTTATCCGACCAAGTACGTCTCCCTGGGGAGCACCGGTAATATTCGTCAAGAAGAAGGATGGCACATTAAGACTGTGTATAGATTATCGTGGTCTTAATAGCGTGACCATCAAGAACAAATACCCCCTCCCGAGGATAGACGAACTGTTTGACCAACTTCAAGGAGCGACGGTGTACTCGAAGTTTGATTTACAACAGGGATATTATCAGCTAAAGATCCGTGAAGAAGACATTTCCAAAATGGCATTTCAGACTAGATATGGACACTACGAGTTTGTAGTGATGCCTTTCGGTCTGACAAACGCACCAGCAACATTTATGGATCTGATGCATCGAGTTTTTCAACCTTATTTGGATCAATTCGTAGTGATATTCATTGATGACATACTTGTATACTCTAAGTCTAGAGAAAAGCATGAACGTCATCTGAAAATTGTTTTGGAGACACTACGAGAGCACAAGTTGTATGACAAATTCAGCAAGTGCGAATTTTGGCTTAGCGAAGTCGCATTCTAAGGACACATAGTATCCGGCACTGGGATCACCGTAGATCCTTCGAAGGTACAGACAGTGGTTGAATGGAAACAACCAGAGTCCAGAACGGAGATCGAAGTTTCTTAGACTGGCCTTGGATATTATCGAAGATTTATCCGAATTTCTCCAAGATAGCCAGGACCACTCACTCGACTAACCTGAAGCAAGTCAAGTTTGAGTGGAATGACAAGAGTGAGACTAGTTTCCAAGAGTGAAAAACGACTTACTACGGCTCATCCTAGCCCTTCCAAAGGGAAGTAAAACTTTGTCGTCTACAAATGATGCATCAAAGGAGGGACTAGAGAAGGTGCTCATGCGGGGAAGGAAAAGTCATTGCTTATGCATCACGAAAAATCAAGCCGTATGAGGCTAATTACCCTACGCATGACTTGGAACCGCGGCGATAGTGTTCGCGTTAAAGAAATGGAGACACTATCTATACGGAGCAATATTCACGGTTTACACAGATCATAAGAGCCTAAAGTATCTATTCTCTCGAAAGATCTCAATTTGAGGCAACGGAGATGGATGGAGTTAATAGAAGACTATCACTTTGATATTCAATACCATCCCGGAAACCTAACGTAGTAGCCGACGCCTGAGCGAGTAAAGGCGAGTTTAGCCGGACTAATGATTCGAGAGTGGAAATCATTAGAAGAATTGAGCACTTGGAATCCGACAAGGACCAATGCTCACATTTCATGTGCTAACATATCTCGTTAAACCCGACTCATCAACGAGATCAAAGCAAAGACAAGAGACAAATGTGCAACTTCAAAGGCGAAAGAGAAGATACTTAAAGGAGAAGGATCGAATTCTCGGTACATGAAGATGGGATCATCGATTTTCGGAATCGAGTTTGTGTACCAAGTGACGAGCGATTAGGAGCGAATTCTAGCAGCGAGAAGCACACCGTTCAAAATACACTATACACCCTGGAGGGAACAAGATGTATAAGGACTTGAAACGACATTTCGGTGGGTGAACATGAAGAACAAGTAAGCGAGTTCGTTGTGAGATGTTTGACTTGTCAACGAATAAAAGTAGAACACCAACGACCATCCGGTTTATTACAACCGTTGAGAATTCCCAGTGGAAATGGGAACACATAACGATGGACTTCGTGATGGATCTACCGAGGACTAGACGAGGCGATGATGCTATATGGGTAGTCGAGACCGACTCACGAAATCGCACACTTCTTACCTATGAAGAAAACCGGCGACTTGCGTAAACTTGTGCAAATTTACATCCAGAGATCATTCGACCGCATGGAGTGCCGGTCGACATAGTGTCGACAGAGACCCGAGGTTTGTCTCAGATTCTCGAAATGCTTACATGAGGAATTGGGTACCTCGCTAAGTTTCAAAGACAAAGAAGACATCCGCAAACCGACGGCCAGTCTGAGCGAACAATTCAAACCCTGGAAGACATGTTGCGAGCCTGCACATTGGATTTCCAAGGAAGTTGGGATGCACACTTACCATTGGCCGAGTTCGCCTATAATAACAGCTATCAGGCCACGATTGGGATGGCACCCTACGAAGCCTTGTATGGACGAAAGTGTAGATCTCCTCTACACTGGGAGATTGATGACCAATGGACTCCGAAGGAGAAACGGAAGTCACCCTCGATTCCAAAGGTCGACTTAGTTCAGGAAGCCATGGAGAAGGTCAAGTTGATCAAGGAACGGATCCGTACAGCTCAGAGCCGCTAAAAGAGTTACGCGGATAAGAGGAGAAAGGACTTGGAATTTGAAGTCGGAGATGAAGTATTTCTCAGACTCTTGCCACAAAAAGGATTAATCAACCCAAAGAAAGGAGGTAAATTAAGCCCGAGATAAATTAGACCTTACAAGATTTTGCAGAGAATCGGAAAGTTGGCCTACCGACTAGAGTTACCGGCACAGTATGCGGGAATGCACGATGTATTCCATGTATCGAGATTGAAAAAGTATCAACCAGATCCTGAGCACATCATCACTCGTGATGCTCCTCCTCTGATAGAAAATTTATCCTACATCGAGAAACCAATCCGGATCATTGACCAGCAGATACGTCAATTGTGTGTTAGATAAATGTTTTTATCAAGATTTTGATGATTTTGTTTTAATAAGTTTTTATACCAAAACAATGTTTTTATATGTTGTCTAAATACTCCTAAATGATTTAAAATGTTTTTACTAATTTTTGGAGTATTTCTTAGAGGTTTTAATTTGATAAAAATTGGACAACACTTTTGATGGTTTTGTTTAAATTGGTTTTTACACCAAAACTATGTTTATAAATGTTGTCTAAATACTCCCAAATGATTTAAAATGTTTTTACTAATTTTTTGGAGTATTTCTTGAAGTTTATTTTTGAAAAAAATCGGACAACATTTCAAAGGGGAGGTCGATCGGTCGCCCAAAGTGGTCGACCGATACCTGAAGATTAGAAACTCGAAAAGTAACTTACAGTGTCTTGAAAAAGAGGGAGGGGGACCGGTCAAGGGTGAGGTCGACCGGCCGCACCCTAGGGCGACGGCCGCACCCTACCTCGACCGGTCGCGCACCCCCCGCAACCCCTACCTGGATCGCACTATTCTTTAAAAACGGTCGAAATCTTCAACAGGGCAATCGGTCGCCCTATGTTATTTTTTGACAGCAAAATTCCAACCGTTGCAATCTATGATGAGAAGATTTGCTTTTCAATTTTGTACAATATTTCTACATCTTGTGATCTTCTTTTTGTAGACAAAAGTGAAGATAGAGGAGCCTATGTTGGTGAAGCTTCCTATAAATAGAGGATGAATTGAAGACACAAGATACAACACATATAAGCAAAATACACAACAAGAAATCGCAAATTGTTCAAGCTTTCATTTTTACATTCTTGTTGTAATAGCCTAAGTACTTTCACTTGCACATCTTTGAGGTCTAGGCTTTTTGATTCTTGATTACACTTGCACTCAATCTTTGTATTGGTTTCATAGAGTTGTAATCTTGAATTTTGTTCATCATTCAACACAAGACATCCTTGTGAGTATTCTTGTGGTAAGAATACACTTGGGTGATTTAGGTGATAGGTGTTTGAAGAGTGTGGTACTCTTCAAAAGTGGTGAAGGAAGATTGTGGTAATCTCCTTGAAGGTGTTGTAAGAGGATTGTGGTGATCCTCAAGGTATTGTATTAATTGTGGTAATTAATAAAATCTTTTTTCTTTTTGAAATCCATCCCAGGAGATCTTTGGGGTGGTAGAGGATTAGGCCCTAGGTGGGTTGAACCTCTTGAAATCAACGAGTGTTGTTTAATTTCCGCATTTACATTCTTGTTATTTACTTGTTGATTCGAAAAATAGGGTGATTTGCGAAAAATCGGCATAATCTATTCACCCCCCTCTAGATTATCGTAGCCACTTGGACTAACAAGTGGTATCAGAACCAAACTCTTTGGCTAAGCTCGTTCCGAGTAAAGAGGTGTTAGGAATTTTATTGTTTAGATTTTGATGAATGCCATGTAAAACTTAGAATAGAAAGTTGGCACCCCAATTTTTATTGTATAATGCATTGTAACAATTAGAGTGGCCCAAGCTGAGTTAAGTCGCCTACGCCCTAACATGCAATAAGACAATCAAGATCGGAAGGAAGACTCTCTTGTGAGACATTTGAGTATGGCATAGAAGAGTAAACAGGAACTCTACTATAGAAGCGGAGAGATCTGGTGAGTGGAGCATCACCAAGTCAACTCAAGAAAAGCCAAGTCTCAAGTTGAAGTGAGAGAAGAGTCATCCATGATTGGAAGTCGACTCTAAGTCACCTGGGGGAAAGCAAGGAAATGCGGTCAAGTCGAGATAATCAAAAGAACCGTTGATTTAAATCAAGAGAATTACTTAAACAAGTAATATCTCCATACCACTTTTCTCGAGTGCTCTCGACCCGAGAAGCGTGCAAAAGGAATGAACCAATGGAAAGCACTACACCGTGTCGAACTCGAAAAGGTAAAAGAACAATTCATACGAGGAAATGGCAATTCCAAGAACGCAACAAGACAAGCCAACGATCGCAAGTGACTTTCAAAAATAAGCCTATCTCTTCAACGGGCAAATTTTTGAAAGTTCACTATAAAAGGCCGAGGAGTTTGTTTGAGAAGAAGTGATACATAGATGACACACATGTGAGATATACAAGTATATTAGAAAATGAAACATTCTCAATCCTCAAGCCTACATTACGAAGAACATCAATCCAACACTCACCTGTGAAGGAAAGATAACTTCAATCGGTTGAAGAGGAAAATATCGAAAACAAGGGGTCTACATTCCGGGAAGGATTGTAGGAAGGTTCAAGGTTGAGCCAAGTCTTAAGCTTTTGGAGGGCTTCGTGATCAAATCCAAAGAGCTTGAGCAAGTGAGTCAGTAGTAGCAAGGCATGCCGCCCGTGAAGAAGCCGAGTCGTACGAGAAGCCGGTGAGTGATCAAGGCATCTCGCATCGAGTCCCAAAGGATCAAGTACTGTGTGATCAAGACTTGTATCCGGACTGTTACCACTTTGTAAACCGATCATTACCTAGTGGATTCCTCGGGAGTTGGAGAAGAGAGGAGTAGAAGAATTACCCCATCTTGAACCTCTATAAAAATTTCATTGTGTCATTTACATTTCAAAGACCTTAATTCTTGCATTTTTAATTGCTTATATCTCACGATAAATTTGCTATCCACTCAATAACTTATAAGTACTAAACCAAGCACTAAACTCTTGCTAAATCAAACTTAAGGGTGTTAAATCTTCCAATAAAACAAAACCACAAATCGAGTTAATTTAGAGCTAACAATGAGTTATTCCATCAACAAGCTCGATTGAGTTTGTTGAGTGATTAACTCTACCGAGTGACTAAATTGATGTCCATCAAGGACACGGTTGTGTAGTATCAACTCAGAGATTTAAAAGGACTAAATCGAAAATTCGGTAAGGTTTATTCAACCCCCTTCTAAACCTTACACTTACACCCCTTGGGACCTACAAGTGGTATCGGAGCGGTTGGCTCATTGAACCCTCCGCACCAGTTCTTGAACTAGATCTCCAAACTTTTCAAAGTCCGCTTTAGTACTTAGACTTTCAAAACTTTTCTTTATCATTAAAAGTTATTATCATGGAAGCAAATTTGACACGCATCCCTATGTTCACTATTGAAGAATTTGATGATTGGAAAATTCGTATGCGGGCTCATCTATCAAGATTACATGATGAGATGTGGATAGTGATAGAAGATGGGCCTCTGCAAATCTTAAAGGTGAACACAAATTTGCACGAAGAGTTGCGGTGAAGGAGAAGAAGATGTTACTCTAGACCAGTCATGGTTGAAAAACCAAGAACCGAGTGGACAAATGATGACAGAAAAAGATATAACCTGGACAACGTAGCCAAGGACATCCTCTACAAAACTTGGACAAAGCCATGTTCAACAAAGTCAAATCATGCAAAACGGCTAAAGAAATGGGGACAAGTTTGACATTGATTTGTGAAGGCTCGAGCAAATCAAAGAAAACAAATTATCGGTGGTCGTACGAGAAATTTGAGAACTTCAAAATGATCTCAGGAGAGAACCTGGATCAACTAGATGCTCGGTTCACGTAAATCACAAATGAGTTTATGACTTGGAAAGGAATATACACAGAAGGAAATGTGTATGAAAATCCTAAAAAGTCTTCCAAATTGAATGGGAAATGAAGGTCATGGCACCGAGACATTCCATGGACCTATCAAAGACATCCAACCATGAGTTATTCTCGGACCTCAAAGCCTACGAGTTTGGTGAGAAGAAAAGACGAGGAAGAGACAATTTGTACCCAAAACAAAGCTGCTCTAATTGTTAAAGATGGAAAGAGAGTCGAGGTCAAAGAGGTCATTGACCCGGAAGAAATAGCCCCGATGGTTAAGAGGTTCAACAAGTTCTTCAATAAGAACTACAAGAGAGGAAAGGGTGAATCTTCTAGAAGACACTCGGCTCCTCCAAATCAAGGGATGATAGGTCAACCAAGAGAACGGATCATCAAAAAGTTGAGTATCAAAGTGACAATCCAAGAATGGAAAGAGTGATCAAAAGGTTGAATATCTATCTTTGAATCAGACAACCAGGTCACTATGCATTATTGATCGTTCATATCCTGTAGTCAACAAATACAGGGATGAAGAAGAAAGGAAGGTCTTGAGAGAAAGAAGACAAGAAAGGAAAAAGGCAATGATGGCTGCAGAGATCACAAAACAAAGCCAAGTCAAGAGAGACAAGTGATTGAGAGATGATGAAGTCGACTACTCAAGTGACTACGAGGAAGAAGCTCGATCCGCTTGATGGCCAAAGAACAAGATCAACCCGACCAAGAAGATGAGGTACAATCTAACTCAACAAACTCGAGGACACTAGTGATAGTGATCGTGACACACACACTTCATCACCCACTCGATCTTTATGATTCATTAGGCAAAATGATGAAAGATTTTGAACACATTAAATCCTCACACACACTATTGAATGAGGAAAACAGCCTACTAAAAGTCAAAACTCAAAGCCGACTAAGGAGCCGAGTACTCTAAGTCAAATAGTTGTTGAGAATAAAAGTTTAAAGGCTAAAAATGCTAAATTAATAAGCGAGAAATTGCCGCTATAGTAAATAGGAGAATGACCTCAAGAATGTTATTGCCTCATTCACTAAGGCATCCAAATCATTGGACGATCTTATTATGAGTCAAAGAGAATGTGGAGACAAGACAGGCTTAGGATTTAATTCCTCTGTGCTATGTCAAACCTCAAAAGCAATTTTGGAAAAGGGATCTTCAAGTCATGAAGAGTCTGAAAAATCCAAAACTCTAAATGTTGCACACACATTCACTCCCAAGCACAATAACAAGCAAACTGGCCTTGGTTACAAAGGAAAAGGAAAAACGATTGAGTTGAGTGTCTTTGAAAGGATACGGTGAGAAGAGATTCAAATGAGTCCTCAAAGAAACTCCTAACAGAAAATACTCTGTAAAAAGGAAGCAGAGCTACCAAAAATCCCAGAAAATCCATAAAAGAAATACATATGATGGGAATGGTAGAAAATATCCAAGCCAAGATGATTGGAATAATGTGAACTATCAAAGATAGACTTATGGAATATAAGCCCAAATGGCAAAGGCCAAGAACTCAAAGAAAGGCCATTCCAAAAGTATAAGAGCTTTCATCAAAGACACCTATGCACCTAGGCATCACACTCAAAGTCACCACAACTACCCAAGAAAGGCAATTGCTAAAAACACATATACAGCATACTGAGACAAAAGAGAGGATGTATGAACCAGAATCCCCAAGCAATTTGCCAGGATTAATTATGATTATGGCATCGATAGATGGCAACCCCTTAGAGTCAAATCATTTGGCTATAAGTTGGTTGGATCATCTTACAATTCTAACCCCTCGGGACCTGCAGACAAGTATGGGTACCTAAAACTTAATTTCCTTGATTGCGGAGTTCAAACGGTGAGTGCAAGGAACCTGGTACATGGATAGTGGCATGCCCGGACATATGACAGAAATAAGAAAAATTTGTCAAAATTCAAGGAACTTAAAGGAGCAAAAGTCATATTTGGAGGAAATGAAGCTCTGGCGAAATAAGAGGCATTGGATCCATCAAGAGAAATGGATTAGAGATCACAGATGTTGCATATGTTGAAGGACTCAACTTCAATTTACTAAGCATCATCAACTCGTGACAAGGGCTACAATGTTGGATTCAACATGGGAATATGCCAAATCAAAGATATTGAATCAAATGAAGTTGTCTTTGCAAGGATGTAGACGAGAAAAATATGTATGTAGTGGATTGGTCAATCGCAACACCCGACTGCATCTATCTCTTAGCAAAGAGCACAAATTTGAATCAAGTTAGGTTGGTGTGGCACAAAAAGCCGAGTCACCTGAATTTCAAAACAATTAACAAGTCGGGCAAGAAGTCATCTTGTGGAAGGATTACGGACTCAAGATACAAAAAGGAGAGTATATGTGATGCATGTCGAAGGAAAACAAATCAAGTCGTCATTCAAAGAAAAGACATGCCCATCCTCAACAAGAATATTGCATCCGCTTCATATGGATCTATTTGGCCCAAAGTGGAACCAAACAAAGATAAGTGGAAAGAAATACACCTTGGTGGTAGTAGATGACTATTCAAGATATACATGGACAAGTATTCATGTGTAAGAAGAAAGAAACTCTACAAAAACTACCACGGTGATGAAGAGGATTCAAAACGAGAAGTGTCAAACCATTATCAAAATAAGATCGACAGAGGAACCGAGTTTGTCAATGGAATAATAACTCGATTGTATTGAGAATGGTATTGGTCATGAACTATCAGCTGACAAGGACTCCCACAGTGAGAATGGAGTTGCGAGAAAGAAGGAATAGAACCCTCAAAAAAAGCGGCGAGGACCATGTTAGTCACGCAGGTTACAAAAAGATTTTGGTGAAGCAATCAACACGACTTGCTACACCCAAAACAGATGTATGATAAATAGACGGTGACAAAGACTCCCTATGAGATCCTGGATGGAAGAAAACCAAATGTTGCATACTTGAGAATATTTGGATGTAAATGCTTCATCCACAACAATGGCAAAGACAACCTAAAGGCTTTTGATGCTAAAGTCGATGAAGGTATCTTCTTAGGATACTCACCGAGAGCAAAGCCTACGAGGATACTTAACAAAAGAACTATGGTTACTGAAGAATCCATTCATGTGGTATTCGATGAGCCAAATGTAAATGGAGAAGACATTGAAGAGTCGGTGATAAAATTTGAATCATCCAACCATAGAAGAATCCCTATCAAGTCAAGCTGGAATTATCAATTGAGAAGAAGATGAGATTGGTGAATCTCAAAAACATTTGGAGAATTTGCGGCTAAGTGACTACGAGAGAGCCGACCACAAAGAACACGGTACCGCAAGTCGATTGAATCCGCCTAACTTACTCCAACCCGATGTAAGATGGTGAGAGATCATCCACGTAACTTGTCATTGGAGATATAAGAGAAGGTGTCAAAACAAGATCGAGAACTCAACAAGAAGCCATGTTCACTTGCTTCATCTCGCAAATAGAGCCCAAAGACGTGTCACAAGCATTGGATGACACACATTGGATTCAAGCTATGCAAGAAGAGCTGAATCAGTTTGAAAGAAATAAAGTGTGGGAATTAGTGCAAAGACCCATACATCAAAATGTGATTGGCACCAAATGGGTGTTCAGAAATAAGATGAACGAGGAAGGTTCTGTGGTAAGAAACAAAGCAAGACTAGTAGCCAAAGGATATTTCCAAGAAGAAGGGATAGATTTTGATGAAACATTTGCCCTCGTAGCAAGATTGGAAGCTATAAGGATGTTTCTTGCCTATGCAGCTCACAAGAATTTCATTGTATATCAGATGGATGTAAAAAGTGCATTCCTAAATGGTTTATTGGAAGAAGAAGTGTATGTTGAACAACCTCCAGGATTTGAGCAGAAGACTCTTGGAGATAAGGTATACAAACTCAAGAAAGCCCTGTATGGATTGAAGCAGGCACCCAGAGCATGGTATGATACCTTGTCACAATTCCTAATTGAAAATGGATTCACAAAAGGAAAAGTAGATAGAACACTTTTTTAATTCAAGACAAAAAGAGTATCTTTGCTTGTTCAAGTATATGTGGATGACATCATTTTTGGATCCACTAACAAAGAGTCTGTGTGAAAAATTTTCAAACCTCATGCAAAGTAAATTTGAAATGAGCATGATGGGAGAGTCGACATTCTTCCTTGGACTCCAAGTAAAACAGTGAAGGATGGAACCTTCATAAGTCAAACAAAATACACCAGAGATTTAATGAAGAAATTTGGTATGGAAGAGAAGTCTTCAGTAAAAATACCAATGAACACATCATCAAAATGGACATGGATGCGGATGGCAAGCCTCAGATCAAACAAGATCTGAGCACTTATTGGATCATTGCTCTATCTCACAAAGAAGGCGGACATCACCTATGTTGTAGGTGTATGTGCAAGATTTCAATCTGCTCCAAAAGAGAGTCATATGACAAAGCAGCTAAGAGAATATTGAGATACTTGAAATGAAGCCAAGAAGTAGGCCTATGGTATCCAAAGGAAGGTGGATTCAAGCTAATTGGCTATTGATTCGACTATTTGGATGCAGAGTTGATAGGAAGAGCACTTCAGGCACATGTCAAATGCTAGGAAACAGTGATTTCCTGGTTTAGCAAGAAGCAAAACTCAATAGCCACCTCTACAGTGAGGCGAGAATACATAGCTGCGGGCAGCTGTTGTTGTGCCCAAGTCCTATGGATGAGACAAAGAATCGAGAGACTATGAGGTTGAGGAAAAAGAAATTCCAATCATGTGTGATAACACAAGTGCAATTGCAATTACTCAAAATCTGTGTTGCATTCAAGAACAAAGCACATTGATGTCGATATCACTTCATAAGAGATCATGTGGAAAAGAAGGACATCATCCTGGAATATATCTCAACCGATAAACAACTAGTGACATCTTCACAAAACTATTAAGTGAGTCAAGATTTGAAGAACTCAAGCATGAGTTGGGACTAATTGAGCTAAGCCGACACTCAGACGAATCAAAGAAGAGAAATGGAACAGAAAAGGGGTGAAAAAGAGTCGAAAACAGTAAATCACTCAAGTAAATCATCTCAGATCGGAAAGAAACTACACCGAGTCGGTGATAATTTGAGTCACTAAGAGAACTGTGAGAAGTAGAGTTAAATCAGCTAAGGGATAAGTTGAGTCACTTATGAGCAAAATGACAAAAATGCAGTCGTTTTGACTAAGCGGGAATGTTTTAAGGAATACGTCACCATAATGATGATGTGTACAGACATAAAGCTGCACACCAAGCTTATGATTGGATATAAATGCTTTGCCGCATTAAATACGAGACATTAAATGCTAAATAGGCGTGCAAAATCTAAGCCGTTGATTTCGATCACATTTCAAAACCACCCGCACGCCCTTTCATAAACCATATTTAAACCATTTTCATCCGTTTCTCTCTCACACTTCTAAAACTGTTCATCTCTTTCTCTCAAAAGCAAAGGCAAAAATACTCTCTAAACCCTATCTATCTTCAAATCAATTTCTGAGTTTTTCTTTGATATAATCCTGAAAAATGGCACCAACTTATGACTTTACCAAGTTAGGAAAGCAAATCCACACCGGCTCTACGGTGGATTTCGACGGAATGATGAAACAGGGTCCGACGACACCCTAGTGAAGAAAATCGCTGAAAAGTTAGAAACGTCCGATCAAAACCGTTTTCGGCGTTAGAATACCCGATGACATATGTGGAGGAGGTCGCACAATTCTACGTGAATGCCGAGATTCACGATGAAGGAATCAAGTCATCCGTACACCGGAAAAAGCGGTGACTATCTCTCGCCAAGGATTTGGCCAAACATTGCTCACTACTACAGAGGGCGCATCGAGATTAAGGCGATGTAAACCTGGATGATGCTTGGAAAGAAATAGCCAAGCCCGACTTTCTTTGATAAAATAGTGTATACAAAGAAACAAGAGACTCTTTGAAGGAGGATTATCACAAGTGTTGGACATAGTTGCCAAATGTATCGACATCAAGTTTGGCGGCTTTGACCAATCACAAAGGCAAAGCCGATTGTAATGGCTGCAATCATCGAAGAAAAAAGAAGATAAACGGGCTGAGTTTGTCTCACAGAGACTCTGCCCGAACGTGGGAACAAATCCTTCAAAGAAGATGGCACATTTGGAGGATCCCAGGATATGGCCTAGTGATTGGCCGACTAATGGAGGTGAAAGGAGTCCTCTTAGACATGGGAAGGCATTCCATGTCAACAAGAGGATGTTGAGCAAACCTCTCCGGCGCACTGAAGAGAGCTTACGCCAAGAGAGCGACACGGTGAGGGGAATCGGTGACCTCGAAGATACAAATTGTTTCCTCTCCACCCAAGAAGAGAGCTGCCAGCCTACTAAGAAGAAATTGCCCCGCAAAGAAAGAAAACCAAACATGCTCTCGCCCCGCAATGAAGTCACCCCCTCGCCGTGTCTCCCCCGCCCAGCAGCGGTCGAGAAGGACTCACAAATACCTTCTCCGATCGTCAAAAAGGAGAAGCGAGAAGCCACGACGGCCCGCTCCTCGAGAAAAAGACACACCAAGACCGCCCCGCCGCCCAAGACTCGAGAGGACACCGTCTCGAACCGAGAAATCCTCTCGGTACAAACTAGAGACGAAAAAGAATCATCAAGTAGTCCGAATCGGAGAAACCATTTGAGTCGATTACTCGGCTAGAGCAAATACAGGAGACTACTTTGGAGAAGTAGAGTCTCCGGATGTAATTGATGAAACCAAGTCTTTGAAGGCGATCACAGCCAGAGGCAACCCGAAGACACAAATTTGTAGTTCACACACCAAACACAAGAAGAACTGCTAGAGCATATAGTGATGTAATGATCCTATCCCCACCTTACCCGGACATCCAAAATCGTCTGCGTGAGTGGAGGAAATGGAAGTTGAGTAAGTCAAGGGAACAGTTCCAACGGCCCGAGTTTATAGAAGAAGAAGAAGAGGCGCTAAATTTCCTTGGACTAAAAGCGTGCTCCCAAAGACTTGATGAAGACAATCGCTTAGATATCCTGCAGATTTACAAGGAAAAAGAGAGAGAAAAGCAAGTCGAGGAAGCGAGGCACGTGAAAAGGCAAGCATCCGCCCTATCTCCGGCAC
The DNA here is from genome assembly GCA_016081115.2 of Rehmannia glutinosa. Classification (NCBI taxonomy): domain Eukaryota; kingdom Viridiplantae; phylum Streptophyta; class Magnoliopsida; order Lamiales; family Orobanchaceae; genus Rehmannia; species Rehmannia glutinosa. The sequence continues at coordinate 466,168 of JABTTQ020002251.1, forward strand.
CACAGAACACACACATCCTCTCCTTGATGTCTTCTCGGACGGTGATGAGGATCGCAGAAGAATCTTCTTTGCCGCTACGAGAAGAGTTGCAAATGCAGCAAGCATTGCACGAATCAAGAATACTTCACGAGCAAAGATTGATGGAGGGACCAGGAGAGTCCTCGAACACACCGAAATTGATCCAATGGGAGTGGTTCAAAGCAAATCGCCATGTTGTTCTTGCCACCACTTCCTCACTCACTCGGAAGAAGGCAATAAGGGAGATGGCGATGAAACCGGGACAATGGGGACCCCAATCGAGCCAACCCCTATTGAAGGTGTGTTACCGCCCCAACTGAACAACAATCAATCGAAGCAGCCGGGAGTTTGGAGACGAGTGTCAAGGAGGATCTTTGCAGATGACTCCACAACGAATCAAGGAGGCGAAGTAGAGAGAATACAAACACAAGAAGAAAAACGACAAGTTGCCATCAACGAAGCTCAGGCGATTGCTGAGACTGTCTCGGTGAGGTGCCAATCGCGCTTCGGGAAGGCTAATGACGCCGCTGAGGCGATCGAGGCCTGAGATGGAACGGCCCTGGGAGTTAACACTGGCGATGAAAGTGCAATCCATGGAGTTGAGACTCCGATGGATGCCACCCATGAGACCCTAAGACAAGGCGACACACTGTCGAAAGGGAGGACAAGGCCTCGCTGCAAAGAGAGAGGCTGCTGGAGGTAATGAAGGCCCACGGGAGGTTGAGACTTCCGGGGTAAAGAAGCTCAAGTAGAGAACATCCCTCCCGCCATAATCGACCCATCCGAGAAGGAGATAAGCGCACTTCATGATTCCCAGGATAATCGATGTATCCTTTCGGGATCGGAAGGCGAAGAAGAAGTTCGAGTCATCCCCGTGCCAAATCCAAAAGACTCGGTGCGGATGTTCCAAGCACGAGCAAGTTTGATCCCAAGACTACTCGTCAAACCTTTAACTTTGATGATGAGCCACCAATGGAAATCTCATCATTGTCGATGATGCTTCGATAAGGCCGAGGACCGATCTACGCAATTGGAAAAATCATTTGAGACCAACGAAGGCTGTTGAGATAGCCGAGGCTCTAAAACCGAGACCAACGAAGTTGTTGAGACAGTGAGGCTCAAGAACCGGGACTACTTCACAACAAAACCCGTTGAACAAGAGACCATCTGCGAGCTCCTCAAGCTGCGCAGCAGATCGATTCCCAAAAGAACTTCACGCGCACCGCTCATCATCGAACAGATCCCGGTTGGCGCGATGAATCTTTTGTAGAATCTTTCCCTTTTTCACCTGGAGATACGAGAACTCCACGAAGAGTCGAAAACGAGCAAGCACGCTATCACAAACCAGCTCTGTTCTTCCATCGACACCATTGTTTCGGTGATTATGATTTTGACGATGCATGGCCATCACCGCAATGAAGAAGAATTGAAGTTCGAGAAGTGTTCAAGGCACTATTTGCGAGGTTGAACGGATGGAGAGGCATCGAGGCCTCTTTGGATATGCGATCGACAACAGAGATGCCACCCTTATGCCCGACTTGAGAGGCATAACAATCGAGAATAAGGGAATGGTGGCAACAAAGAAGAAAACAATGCGCGTGGAACAAGTCGATTCTTCAGGACATTGTTCAACAAGTTCTTTGTATGGAGAGCTGAAAATCGATGCAAAAACAAAGTCGAGAGAACATATTGAGCATATGCATGAAGCTCACACCGCCGAGATAAAGTCAGCTGCGTGAGCAAAATACAAATGATCTACAGCGTTTGGAAGAACACATGACAAGAAAATTCAGCCTTCTCATTCTTTGAGATGAAGCTGATTTTTGAGAATCCAACGCTACTCGATCCAATTCCGTCTTGCTTACAACGCAGACGAGACTTGAAGCGAGAACTCGACTATCCGCAGAGCTCGACTTCATGCTTGCCAAAGATGTTCCCTGGGGTTCCTCTATCCTTTGATGATGCCAAAAAGGGGGAAGAGGAATACCTTAAAGCAAGAAAAATCTAAAAAAAAAGAAAAGGAAGCGGTGAGAAAGGAACAAGCGAGAAGGGAAAATCGGTGAGGAAATTTTGAAACAAAAGAAAGGAAAATCTTGAGGAGGAAGGATCAAAAGATATGACCTTGATGATTGCACAAACCCCCAACAAGGTCATCACAGTGACATATTCAGCAGAAAACTCCCGTGACTCTGCCACTCCAACAACACTTTGTATCTATGGTTGAAAAGAGAAAAACAATTGAAGCGGGGATGAAGGAAGTGGAAGGAAGAATGGATGCGAGTTATGAACATCTTGAAAGAACACGGAGGCATTCCAAGAGCAGAGACACTTATGCCATTTCGGATGTCGGGACAGAGCCACGATCGATTGACGAATTCAAAACGCTCGAATCGAAGGATACTTTGCAAATATGTCTATGGCTCAAGCTTGGGACTTATCTTGGGAAAAGGGTCTCACATTATGTGAAGAAGGCGACAGCGACAGACACGGATCGCTCTGCTGGTCACTCCGCTAGTCACTCATTTGGGAAGAAGAAAGACAAGAAGATACGCCCAGAGGTAGAGGAAGAAGCTTGAGACTCAGGCATCCGCCCAAGAATATTGAATACGTAGATCCGGGAAAGAAATGAGGAATCTCTTTGGGCTGGGCTTGACCAAGTGGCAAATTTGCGAGTGGCTAAAACTAACGCCGAGTATGCAAAAAGAATAGAAGAAGAAAACAAGAGACAAACTCGGCTATGGCGGGAGAGACAGGAAAGATTAAGAAAAGATGAAGTCGCCGAGGAAGGCATATGAAAAGAAAAAAAGAAAGCGGTGACGACGAGAAAAAAAGAAGAAGAGAAGAAGACGCGAACAAGATGAAAGAAGGAGACAGCGAAGGAGATGAAGTGTTGTTGTCCAACCCTTCGTGTATTTTATCATGTAAATACATACAATGTAAGTCTTCTGTAATAAAGCTATAAATTCTTTATTTTTTTGTAAAGACAATTATATGTTCTGATACACCTTGTAAACTTGATTGTGTTAAGTACAAGAATGATATGATCAATACAAAGATTGATTCTGCGCATACATTCTATGTCAATACACTATCTGTATGTATCTTTGTTATTTGCATTTTTGTATGGTTTAAGTTTTGGCATCATCAAAAAGGGGGAAATTGTTAGGAATTTTATTGTTTAGATTTTGATGAATGCCATGTAAAACTTAGAATAGAAAGTTGGCACCCCAATTTTTATTGTATAATGCATTGTAACAATTAAGCCGCCAAGCCGAGTTAAGTCGCCTACGCCCTAACATGCAAGAAGACAATCAAGATCGGAAGGAAGAAGACTCGTGTGAGACAAGTGAGTATGACATAGAAGAGTAGACAGGGAACTCTACTATAGAAGCGGTGAGATACAACTGGTGAGTGGAGCATCATCAAGTCAACTCAAGAAAAGCCAAGTCTCAAGTTGAAGTGACGGAAGAGTCATCCATGATTGGAAGTGACTCTAAGTCACCTGGGAAAGCAAGGAAATGCGTCAAGTCGAGATAATCAGAAAAGAATTTGTATTTAAATCAAGAGAATTACTTAAACAAGTAATATCTCCATACCACTTTTCTCGGAGTGCTCATCCCGAAGCGTGCAAAAGGAATGAACCAATGGGAAGCACTACACCGTGTCGAACTCGAAAAGGTAAAAGAACAATTCATACGAGGAAATGGCAATTCCAAGAACTCGCAACAAGACAAGCCAACGACGCAAGTGACTTTCAAAAATAAGCCTATCTCTTCAACGGGCAAATTTTTGAAAGTTCACTATAAAAGGCCGAGGAGTTTGTTTGAGAAGAAGTGATACATAGATGACACACATGTGAGATATACAAGTATATTAGAAAAATCTGAAACATTCTCAATCCTCAAGCCTACATTACGAAGAACATCAATCCAACACTCCTGTGAAGGAAAGATAACTTCAATCGGTTGAAGAGGAAAATATCGAAAACAAGGGGTCTACATTCGGGAAGGATTGTAGGAAGGTTCAAGGTTGAGCAAGTCTTAAGCTTTTGGAGGGCTTCGTGATCAAATCCAAAGAGCTTGAGCAAGTGAGCTGTAGTAGCAAAGGCCCGCCTGTGAAGAAGCCGAGTCGCACGAGAAGCCGGTGAGTGATCAAGGCGTCTCAGGATCGAGTCCCAAAGGATCAAGTACGGTGTGTGATCAAGACTTATATATCCGGGACTGTTACCACTTTGTAAACCGATCATTACCTAGTGGATTCCTCCGGGAGTTGGAGAAGAGAGGAGTAGAAGAATTACCCCATCTTCGAACCTCTATAAAAATTTCATTGTGTCATTTACATTTCAAAGACCTTAATTCTTGCATTTTTAATTGCTTATATCTTTGATAAATTTGCTATCCACTCAATAACTTATATGTACTAAACCAAGCACTAAACTCTTGCTAAATCAAACTTAAGGGTGTTAAGTCTTCCCAATGAAAACAAAACCACAATCGAGTTAATTTAGAGCTAACAAAGTGAGTTATTCCATCAACGGCTCGATTGAGTTTGTTGAGTGATTAACTCTCTTGAGTAACTAAATTGACTGTCCATCAAGGACACAGCTATGTAGTATCAACTCTGTAGATTTAAAAGGACTAAATCGAAAATTCGGTAAGGTTTATTCAACCCCCCCTTCTAAACCTTACACTTACACCCCTTGGGACCTACAAGAGGAAAGATCCATGGCTACGAATGAAGCTTATCTCACCACCGGCGCCTCCACCAACAAGCCACCACTATTCGACGCCAACAACTACACATTTTGGAAAGACCGCATGGAGTGCTTTCTACAAGGATGCGGATTTGATATTTGGAATGTGGTCATTGAAGGAGTTGCTCAACCAACAACAAAATTGGAGGATGGTACCACTACTCCCAAGCCATTCAAGGAGTACGATGAAAATGACAAGAAGGTTTTCTCTCTAAATGGTAAGGCCTTAAATATTTTACATTGCTCTCTTACCGCCACCGAATATAATCGCATAAGAGGCATACGGTCGGCACATGAAGTTTGGGAAAAATTAGAAACCATTTATGAGGGCACAAAGAAAGTAAAGCAAGCAAGAAAAACAATGCTTGTGAAAGACTTTGAAAATTTCAATATGCATGATGGTGAAAGCATATCAAAAATGGTGGAAAGGCTTGACAACATTGTCAATCCTCTTGTGGCCCTTGGAAAGGTCATCTCGAAGAAGACAAGGTGACCAAGGTATTAAACGCCCCTTATCGGCTCATGGTCCGAAAAAGGTGACGGCAATCACGAAGCTCAAAATCTTGAGACACTCAAGTTTGATGAGCTCATTGGGAATCTCCTCATCTATGAAGTATATCTCAAGGAGAGGAAAAATTCTCAACCATCCACCTCTAAACCGGCACGCAAAATATTATTAAAGGCTTAGCATCTTCTTCTAATAATGCTTATTATGCTAGTGATGAGGATGATGAAGAAATGGCGGCTCTTGTTAGAAAATTTGCAAAATTTGTAAACAAAAATAAAGCAGGAAAGCCAAGAGACAATTCTTGCTTCAAATGCGGAAAATCCGGGCACTACATAGCCGATTGCCCAAAATTAGCGGAAGAGGAACAAAAGAAGAAAAAGCCTTTTCCGAAAAAGAAGGCATTAAATGCGGACGTCAAAACTTGGGATGAATTACTTGAAACAACCGACGAGGAAGGAGAATCGAACATGGTCTTATGGCCATAGACGATGAAAATACCGAGGTACGCTCTAATGCTTCATCTTCTTCCCTAGTTGATGAATTACAATGTGATTTTGATGAATTGCAAAATGAGTTTCAAAATTTGATTGTTAAATACAGGAATTTGAAAAAGGAGCATAAAGAGCTTAAACTAGAAAAGGATAAATTATTTACTTCTTATGACTCTCTTGATAAAGCTCATGCTATTACTCTTACTATGGTCCGTACTCTTGAAACCGAAAAACAAACACTCACAAATGATATTGAAAATTTGAAAAAGGATGTGCATCGATTCAATTTAAGTACGGATAAAGTCACAAAAATTTTAGATGCACAAAGAGGTGAGCATTCTAAATTAGGACTTGGTTATAAACCTTTTCAAAATGCTTTTAAGAAAAAAGACCAAGGTCCAACCTTTGTACGTGCTAGTAGTCCTCGTATTATTACTTGTTTTTATTGTGGTAAAAATGGACACTATGCTAGCAATTGTAAATTGAAGAATAATTTCAGCTATTATTGGAGACCTAAAGGTCTCAAGGCTAACCCCCATGGACCCCAAAATTATAGGGTACCTAAAAATAATTCCTTTGTAGGTTATAGGGGCTATAACAACAATGGAAGATTCAAAATGGCTCGTGGACAGCGGATGTTCACGCCATATGACCGGAAAGAGAGAACTTTTTACCAACATCAAGCTCCAAGAAGAGGGTATGGTCATGTTCGGCAATGGCAAAGGAACAATTCTTGGAAATGGAGAAATTGGTAGCTCTTCTTTCTCTCTTAGTAATGTTCCTTTAGTAGAAGGGCTTAAGTTCAATTTGATAAGTGTTAGCCAACTTTGTGACTCAAATTATAATGTTGTTTTTAATAAAGAAAAATGTCTTATTTCCAAAAATGATAAAATTATTTGTGAAGCAATTAGAAAAGGCAATCTTTACAAAATTTGTACAAGTGATTTGGTTAGTCAAAATGTTTCTTGTCTTGTCGCCAATAATGATTTAACTAGCTTATGGCATAGGCGACTTGGACATGTTGGATACAAAAATTTGCAAACTATTTACAAAAACCAACATGTAAAAGGACTACCCAAATTGAATTTTGAAAATCTTGGCTTATGTGACACTTGTCAAAAGAACAAATTAGTTAAGAGTAGTTTTAAGCCCAAAAATGAAATTTCCACTACCAAACCCCTACAAATGCTTCATCTTGATTTGTATGGGGATATTGGTACGGCAAGTCTAAGTGGAAAACATTACACTTTTGTTATAGTTGATGATTTTTCTAGATACACTTGGGCTCTATTTCTTACAAATAAAAGTGATGCCGTTAATGAGTTTGTTAAGTTGTGTAGACTCATTGAAAATGAAAAGGAAGATACTATTAAGTCCATTCGAAGTGATCGAGGTGGAGAATTTGACGGCGAATTTAGAATCTTTTGTGAGACCAAGGGATATAGTCATAATTTTTCGGCTCCAAGGACACCTAAACAAAATGGAGTAGGCGAAAGGGAGAATCGGACACTTCAATAAATGAGTCGGTCCATGCTCAATGAATTTTCACTTCCAAAATATTTTTGGGCCGAAGCCGTAAGTACCGCTTGCTATGTCATTAATCGAGTTTATATTCGTCCTAAAATGAATAAAACTCCATATGAGCTTTGGAAAGGAAAAACTCCAAATATTAGTTATTTCAAAATATTTGGATGTAAATGTTTTATTTTGAATACTAAGGATCAATTAGACAAACTTGATCCTAAGGCCGATGAAGGAATATTTATGGGGTATTCAATCAAGAGCAAAGCATATCGGGTTTATAATAAGACTAGTGGGGTTGTTGAAGAATCTATCCATGTCAAATTCAATGAAGCTTGGTGTTGAAAGGATACCCAATGATGAAAGTGATGAAGAGGATATCGTTGAAACCATTGTTCAAGATGAAACTCAAAATGATCAACCTTCAAGCTCAAGTGTTCCTCAAGAAGATAAAGGTGATACTTCGAATCTTCCCGTAGCATTGAAATTTAAGGGAGATCACCCAAAAGATCTTATTATTGGTGATCCCCTTGATAAAGTAATGACTCGAGGAAAATTTGCCGAGAAAGCTCTTATATCTCAAAAAGAGCCTAAAAATGCTAAGGAAGCCATTGAAGATGAGGATTGGTTTTTAGAAATGCAAGAGGAGTTGAATCAATTTGAAATGAATGATGTATGGGAATTAGTACCTTGTCCTCCATCTCAAACCATTATTGGTATAAAATGGGTATTTCGGAACAAGCTCGATGACCAAGGCAATATTGTTCGAAACAAAGCAAGGTTAGTAGCTCAAGGTTATTGTGCAAGAAATTTTCTAAGTTAATGCAAGGTGAATTTGAAATGAGCATGATGGGGGAGCTCAACTTCTTCCTTGGACTTCAAATTAAACAATGCCAAGAAGGTATTTATATTTCTCAATCAAAATATACAAAGGAGCTTTTGAAGAAATTTGGCATTGAAGAAGGAAGAACCGTCTCTACCCCAATGGCAACAAACGTCAAGATTGACAAAGATGAAAAAGGCAAGTCGGTTGATGAATCCAAATATCGAGGTATGATTGGTAGTTTACTTTATTTAACCGCAAGTAGACCGGACATTCTTCATGCCGTATGCCTATGTGCTCGTTTTCAAAGTAATCCCAAAGAATCTCATATGAGTGCCGTTAAAAGAATTTTTCGATATTTGAAAGGCACTATTCAATATGGTTTATTTTATCCAAAGAATGAAAATTTTTCTCTTAAAGGTTATAGTGATTCGGACTATGTGGGAAATATTGATGATCGGAAAAGTACTTCCGGATCATGTCAATTTTTAGGCGATTGCCTAGTATCTTGGTTTTCAAAGAAGCAAAATTGTGTTTCACTTTCAACTACGAAGGCTTCGAATATATTTCAAAGACATTTTGTTGTACTCAACTTCTTTGGATGAAACAAACTTTAGCGGATTATAAATGTTCTTTTGAAAATGTTCCTATCTTTTGTGATAACATATCCGCTATAAATATTGCTCAAAATCCAGTTCATCATAACCGTACTAAACATATTGAGATTCGACATCATTTTCTAAGGGATTGTGTCTCAAAACGAAAAATTGAGATATCTTTTGTACCATCTCAAGATCAATTAGCGAACATTTTTACTAAACCGCTAACTTCCGAGACTTTTGCATCAATACGAGCTCGGTTAGGCATAATGCATATTGAATGAGGTCTATGATTGCATTTTGCACGTTTTTAAAACTTAGGGGCGAAAAATCGTATTTTTGGTTGAAAATTCGGATTTTGGAAAAACTGACAGACAGTGGGCTGAAAGGGTTGAGGGCAACCGGTCGCCCTCAACGTCGACCGGTCGCCCTCAACCTCGACCGGTCGCCCTCAACCTCGACCGGTCGCCCTAATCATAAAATTGGATTAAAATGGTTCTGTCTTCAGCATTCGCAACTTTAACATATTTTTGCCATTTTTCGTCCCCTTCGCCAAATACACTAAAATTTCACTTCAAATGTATTTTCTTGTATATATTTTATTTTTTGGACTTCATTAAGCTCGATTATCATCATCATTGCTCATCTTTACCGAATAAATGGTAAGAATTCTACTCCATTTGCTCAATTGGGTTGAACCCTTGAGATTTTGACTTATTTGCAAAATTATTGATGCTAGTTTCATATGAATGTGATGAGCTTAATATTTATGATGTATTGAAGGTTGTTTGAACTGAATTGGTGATGAAAATTTTTGGATTAAATGAATTTCAAAGGCGTTATATACTTCTAATTTTATTCAATGCACGCCAAGTGTTCGACAAAATGTTTCAATGAAAAATTCATCATCTACATGATTCTCTCGATTTGAAAAGTCTTATAAGTATATAGAGATCATGTTTTATCAATCAAATGAGCTTTTGCAAGACAATTGATCAACTTTTCCCTTTTATTTCGAATTTAAGCTTCAATTTTCAATAAAGCTCGATAAATCGATAAATTTGCGCACTTTAATATGAATATATGATGTTTTTATCGTGCTAACATTCTTTTTGATGATTCCAAAGGGGGAGAAACAGGAAAAATGCTCATACGCTCAAAGAAGCGAAAATAAGCTTGCAAGAAAAGCTATAAGCTAGGGCTCTTGAAAGCCATAAACTGTGAACAATGCTTAGTCCATTTGATGTATTGTGGACTTTTATGCTTGACTAATGATGTTTTGTGACAGGGGGAGCTTATAAGCTCATGAAATTCAAGCTTAAGTTGTGAAAGCTAAGCTTTTAGCTTTTAGTTGTTGCTTGTATACTTGACTAATGATGTTTTGTGACAGGGGGAGCTTATAAGCTCATGGAATTCAAGCTTAAGTTGTGAAAGCTAAGCTTTTAGCTTTTAGTTGTTGCTTGTATACTTGTTCTTTATATGCATGTTGATAGGGGGAGCTTGTGCAAAAATGATTTTGAAAAATCTTTGCTCATATCCTTGTGTGCTTGTACTTATGATGCATCTTGTTTGGAATTGATTGTTGTTTTAAGACCGGAAAATTTGTTTTGTTATAAAATCGACCTTCTAAAATTGTTTTGGTTTATAATCATCAAAAAGGGGGAGTTTGTTAGATAAATGTTTTTATCAAGATTTTGATGATTTTGTTTTAATAAGTTTTAATACCAAAACAATGTTTTTATATGTTGTCTAAATACTCCTAAATGATTTAAAATGTTTTTACTAATTTTTTGAGTATTTCTTAGAGGTTTTAATTTGATAAAAATTGGACAACACTTTTGATGGTTTTGTTTAAATTGGTTTTTACACCAAAACTATGTTTATAAATGTTGTCTAAATACTCCCAAATGATTTAAAATATTTTTACTAATTTTTTGGAGTATTTCTTGAAGTTTATTTTTGAAAAAAATCGGACAACATTTCAAAGGGGAGGTCGACCGGTCGCCCAAAGTGGTCGGGCACCAAGATTAGAAACTCGAAAAGTAACTTACAGGTCTTGAAAAAAAGAGGGGAGGGGACGGTCAAGGGTGAGGTCGACGGTCGCACCCCACCTCGACCGGTCGCACCCCCCGCAACCCCTACCCGGATCGCACTATTTTTTAAAAATGGTCGAAATCTTCAACAGGCAACGGTCGCCCTATGTTATTTTTTGACAAAGACAAAATTCCAACAGATTTAACTGTGATGACAGAAGATTTGCTTTTCAATTTTGTACAATATTTCTACATCTTGTGATCTTCTTTTTGTAGACAAAAGTGAAGATAGAGGAGCCTATGTTGGGAGCCTATGTTGGTGAAGCTTCCTATAAATAGAGGATGAATTGAAGACACAAGATACAACACATACAAGCAAAATACACAACAAGAAATCTGCAAATTGTTCAAGCTTTCATTTTTACATTCTTGTTGTAATAGCCTAAGTACTTTCACTTGCACATCTTTGAGGTCTAGGCTTTTTGATTCTTGATTACACTTGCACTCAATCTTTGTATTGGTTTCATAGAGTTGTAATCTTGAATTTTGTCCATCATTCAACACAAGACATCCTTGTGAGTATTCTTGTGGTAAGAATACACTTGGGTGATTTAGGTGATAGGTGTTTGAAGAGTGTGGTACTCTTCAAAGGTGGTGAAGGAAGATTGTGGTAATCTCCTTGAAGGTGTTGTAAGAGGATTGTGGTGATCCTCAAGGTATTGTATTAATTGTGGTAATTAATAAAATCTTTTTCTTTTTGAAATCCATCCCAGGAGATCTTTGGGGTGGTAGAGGATTAGGCCCTAGGTGGGTTGAACCTCTTTAAATCAACGAGTGTTGTTTAATTTCCGCATTTACATTCTTGTCATTTACTTGTTGATTCGAAAACGAGGGTGATTTGCGAAAAATCGGCATAATCTATTCACCCCCCCTCTAGATTATCGTAGCCACTTGGACTAACATTGTGTAATAGAGATATTCCGATGGTTAAAGTGGTATGGCGAAACCACAACCGAGATGAAGACGCAACGTGGGAGATGGAAGAAGACATAAGGAATCAATATCCAGAGTTGTTCTAAAGAGAATTTGGGGACCAAATTCTTTTAAGGAGGGGTGAATGTGAGGCCCCGAAATTTAACAACATGAGATACGGTGTTGTAGTGATTATTTATTTGGCTATGTATCACAGGCCTATTATTAATGAAATGCGACTCTACTTTTATTTAGTTCTTCCAACGTCAATTATGCATTTCGCATTTTTGAGCTTACCAATTTATATTCTCCTCTAGTATTAATACTTGATCGAATGACTACGACTTTAGAAATATTGAACCCTCGATAATTTTGGAGTACATTCTAATTCTTATCCAAATATTTCACCTTATTCTACAATAGACTTCTAACCAAATTCCAATTTATTTTGAGGAAACACACATTTTATTATTTCACATCTTTATTTTTATCATCCTATATATATAAACCTAATTATTTCAATCTTAAAAAAAAACATATTATTTTGCTCCCAACTTTTGATCACATGCATAAAGGGGTGGGGGGACAACTTTTTTCTTTCCAACCAAATTTGGAAATAAACAAGTAACAAGAATTTGTTAATCATTACTTTTCCCCTCAACTTTCGGCTATAGCATGTTTAGGGGAGGAATCATTCAATTTTTTTTAATTTATCTCCCAACATAATTTAGTGATCCAATTATTACACATCAAAATAATAATAATAATAATAATAATAATAATAATAATAATAATAATCCTCCTCAAGACCAAATTTTAAGAAGAATCATATTTTCCTCATCTAATCAAACTTCCAACCTTTCCTTGTTAACACTCTTGAACAAGAACACAACAATCTCTTCCATTCTTTCTCTAAGGGGCCGAAATTTCCTAAGGTAAGGTGAGAAAGTTTTCTTCCATTTTTATTTTATCTCCTTGAAACTTCAAACCTATACCTTCAATTTCTAACTTGATGAATCCTTCTTGATGAGGTACTCCTAGAGAAATTTCTTGAAGAATTAGAGACTTAGATTTGACTACAAGCTTGAAGAGGAAATTCCATTTTTGAGACTACTTGAAGACATTAAGGTGAGTAGTAACCATTTGGTTCTAGTATATTTTCTTTAGACTTGAGACTTTAATTTTAACATCAAAAAAAAATGGTTTGGATACCATTTAGGGGCTGACCTTCAAGAGTTTGAGTCAAGAAGTTAATTCAAGGAAGAAGACCACATTTTAGATCAACCCGAGAAACTACTACGAGGTGGGGTGGAAAAAATTCTTTCAACTTCTAGGTGTTTTAAATTGAAAATATGCATGTACTATTTTGTTATTGAGCACTTGAGATATATATTATGTATTGCATGCTATTTTCTTGTATCAAGTTGGAAAAATTCTCAAGTGTTGCTAAAAAATGTGATTTATCGAAAAATAGGGCATACAAGCACATTTTATTGTTATACTTGATGAAATTTTGTATGAGAAGGATATGTATATGTATGACTCTTGAAATCTATGTTTTGAATGATTTATAACCTGGACAAGTCGAGCATAATTGATTAAATTTCAATTTTTGGACTTAAAATGCAAAAATGGAAAGTTGGTGGACTTAATTGCAAGAAAATAAAACTTAAGGGACCTCTCTATAATTTTCAATTTTTGGGACTGAACTTAGGTTCAAAAATTATGTTTTGACATTTTAATAAAGTTTTAAAAGTTTTAAGATAAATAAAATCAACCCTTAAAAGCCCAAGGACTAGACCTTAATTTTAAAATTTGAAATTTTAACTCTTAAGGGACTGGAAATAACATATTTTAAGTGTATTCCAAAAATCCAAGTGGTTAGAGCTTGGAAAGTAATTTTATAAAAATTGAGGGACCAAATTGTAAAAGATTAAACTTGAGGACCAAAATACAATTTCCTGGACTTATGCAGTCCATACACCTGGAAATACTAATTTAACTATAACTTAATTATATTTCGGACCTAAGGTTCAAATTTCATAACAATTGGACCCCTAAAAGCCTTAAAGGCAATTATTTCAAAATGGGACAAAAATGAGATTTTCAAAAGTTAAAGGACCTACACTTATTTCTTTTAAAAACTGCTTTTGTACCAATATCCTATTAACCTTAGTGACATTTTCCAACTAGAATCACATTAAAAGCCCTCCCGGTTTGTGAGTTCCGATTATTTTAAACTTAAGGCCCGAAGTGATAATTTTAACAATTTTGGGGCCAATGTGAGAATTTTATAAAAACTCGACCTCAAAACTTTAAAAACCTGAATATCTGAATAATTTAGAGATTTTAGGAACTGACCTCATAATTTTTCAAGGTCGGGATATTATTTATCTAATTTTTAACCCCAAAAGTATTGGTTTTTACAAAACGGGGCTAATTGTAAATTTTCTTTTTATCAAGGACCTAACTTAAATTATTTTCCATTTACTAAAACAGCCCTGGACCCTATGACTTTAATTATTAATTAAAATATTTTATTTTCTCAAAAACCCTTTGACTTATCGGATCGTCTTGACCGATTAAAAGTTAAAACCGATCGCGGGGCGACTTCATCGTCTTGCGATTTTGAATCAATAACGGGACTTATGTTCCACCTAATCTTTCAAGATATCGAAGATTGCTTATCCTTCCGATAATCATCTTCATCCAAATAACTCCACCAATACCATAATTACCACTTGCGATTTTCAAAACCTTTCATGAACTGCTTCCCGAATCAATATACTCGACTGCCTGGTTGACTTCATGAACGTGTATTTAATTTACTGCCTGAGTCAACTTGGTGTGTCGAGCTCACAGTTGGAATGGATACATCGGGGATGGAACCGGGCAGCTCGGCAGCTATTCCACTCTCCGGCCCCATCGTCCTAATCCCGCAACTGAGGGACAGAGTTTGTCCAAGGGAAGCGGGTCGTAGTACTTGAGGTATAATCATGATTATGACAAATCCGAGCCTTGCTAGCTCCACTGTAGATTTCGTCTTTGCCTACGGAGCGATAAGGTGACAAGTATTGGACCATCTTACTCGGGGAGTTACAAGGAAGAACGAAGGAATCGCTGTCTGATCCACACGATTCTGGAGTTAATTGGACCCGTTTGGTTGGCGCTATAAATCCGTACGCAACCGCTACTTGTCTTGCATAGGATTGGCATCACAAATCCGTACGCAATTCTCCTGTCTGCTTAAACCATAGTGCCTGCGTAACCACGAACTGTTTTCTTAAACCGTATAAGTATATATTACTTAAATATATTTATCACGACGCTTGTAGATCGTGTGTGAAATCATGCATCATCTCTCACGCGTTCTCATACAACTAAATTTCTCGCATTAACTATATATATATCGCCACACTTGCACACGATCACCCCATCCACTGAGATTTTTGTCTCACCCCCTCATGTTTTCTAACCTTAGAGGAGGACTTTGTCGAAGAAGATGAACCTGCCTTGGATTGAATTCTCATGCTCCGCCCGTTGGACTTACTTCCTATCGTTATCTATGTTGTTGGACTGTTTTCTTTTATTTTTTCTTTGTTGGGCTCTTTTATTTTCTTTGAAATTTGGATTTTGTAATTTAGGGCGTAGGACCCTTTGACACTTAAGTGGCGATATGATGTGTATTTTATTTTCTAGTTCGATTTGTAAGTTATTTGGTTGTTGGGATGTATTTGTAAACGTACTGTACTTGTAGTTTTCCACTGCTTTAGACCTTGTTTCACTTGGGATTGTTACATCATTTTCTAGAATGTTGGATTTATTTCTGTTTAAGTGATTTATCGTCGTTGCGTCGCGTTTGGGGCGTGACAGAGATGATTCTTCCTTCTTCAATGCCTAACTTTTTCAAAGGTACTTTTGTGTTCTTTGATTTTTAAAACATCATTTATTTTTAAAAATAACTTTTTGAAAATAATATTGAGTTTCTTTTTAGTTTAGAATTTTAAAATATTTTAAATAAATTTCAGATGTTTAAAACAGTGTGTAGTTTTTTTAATAAATTTCACATTTCTTGTTTTTGTAATTTTTGGGATTTGAAAATAACTTCAATCTTTTTAGACAAATCATCATATTTTTTTATTTTAATTTTTAGATTTTAAAATTTTTGGACATTTTTTATATCTTTTTTAATAAATTGAAAATAATTTTAAATTTTTTGAAATAATTTTAAAATTGTTTGATATTTTTTTCAGATTTTTTTTAGTTTTTTTAATTAATTTTCGGAAAAAATGCATTTTTGGTCTCGTAAGAATAGAGTTAACGGCCAGTTAAGTTTTCCTTTAGTGTTGGGACTAAAATTGCATCTTTTGAATTATATGGGACTAAATGTGCCTAAATACAAATTGTGGGATTAAAAGTGCTTGACCCCTTTTCTTATGGGACCAAAAGTGCAATTTCCTTATTAGATATAAAAATGGTGTACAGTTAATTATTAAATGGTGTACAATTCAGTTATGGAAACGTGATATTAATCAATCCTTTGATTATAGGAGCGTGATTTATGACATTTTGCTAGTTACTATTGTGCCCGTTCCACCTATTAATTAATTAATAAATTAGTTATTTTTAATAGCAATCTGGACCATTGAATAAAATGTGTGGAAGAATTATATTATTCTACACTGCCACACGGTAAGCCCTCGCCACATTTGATCATAACCCTATACCTATATAGGGATGGGATCTCATGTGGCAGCCTCTTACCATGTGGCAGTGTGGACAGATCCCATCCATCCATCCTAATTAATCAATGGTTCAGATTAGGCCTAAAAATACACCATTTTGCAATTATTTTATATATAATTAATACCATATTTAATTACCTAAAATCAAAGGATATATTCAATATCACCTTTCCATAACAGATGCACCTAATCATGAGCAAAAAAATCAGTGTCACCTTCTTCTTCACTATGCATTGACGAAAAAATAAAAGAGGAAAAAATCGGACCAAAATCACAAAAACAATCCTATCCGCCATTTTTGAACAACAAAGAAAGTATACGAAATGGACGATCGACGCTATCACACCAAATTGACATGTTGATAGACGAACCAGATGAAGGTTGCGATTTAGGGGCGTTTTGTCCAGGTATATGTGTATCTGTTGCGAAAAATGAAAAAAATTCATTATGTGATGGATTGTGTATGCAATTATGTGAAAAAAAACATACATCGTAACTTTTTTTATTTATTTTGGTGTATAAAATGAAAAGGATTGTGTATGCAGCTAGTGTAATGTTGGTGTATATATATGTATATTATTGTGCACATATAAACATGCAATACGGAGTGGGATAAATACTTATCTGATGGTAAGTTGTTATGCGTAATTTGGTAAACAAAGATTTGTAATATTGTGCCATGGAAGCATTATTTGGTGTATATATATGTATATTTTCGTGCTAATATAAAATTAACTTTGGCCTGTTTGGATGTATAATTGAGAGTAAACACTGAAACTTGAATTGGTATAAAAATATCTACAATATTGTACATTGGAAGCATATGTTGGTGTATACATGTGCATAATTTGTTGTTTTATAAGCATAAAAATATGGTATAGATTAATTCCATTATAGTATCCTGAAATCATATGTTGGTGTACACTTGTCCAATATTTGGTGATAATATAAGCATTCACTACTACATTATTAGATGTTTAATTGATAATATTGTATACTAATATTGAGAATATTGTATAATTTAAAAATTATTTTGTGTATATATTTGATGATTTAGTGGACAAATATGTAGAATCTAGTGATGAAAGTATCCAATGCGTTGACAAGTTCGAGAGCGCCTAGAAGCACGTAACAAGGGCAGAGGGAGCTAGATTAAAAGCAGGATATAGAGTCAGAAGGAAAAGGCAATTCGTGCAAGCACCAAACTAAAGAGAAAGTGTGGCACGTGTGGCAAAATTTCATCACACAAATGTACCGATATGTCCCGAGCAACCAACAGAATGAGAAAACTCATTTCCAACAATTTTCAGTATTATACTATGCAAAGACTCAGAACAAAAATTTTGTCTTTTATTAATTGTATACCATTTATTGTCTAATTGTATATCATTTCCTAGCTAAATGTGCATCATTTTATGTCCAGAAGTTAATAAACAATAACCGGGCAAAAACCATAAATGCTTCGACAAATAAATGTTATATGTGTGTCAAGTTACTATTAAGTATTCACAACTTCATTATTAATTATGCACCAAAATAAATTGTCTTTAATTTTTGGGTATTTTTATACCATTATCAATTCATCACTATCTGTGTGCCAAATTACTATTAAATGTCTACCACTACGTTGTTAATTGTACACCCAAAATTGGATTGTCTTTCAAATTTGTGTATTTTTAAATGATTCCGCATTGTATTCCAAAAATATGCATAATGTTAGTACTAAACTAACAGTGCAAATAATGCTTAAAAGGTATGCACTAAAAAAAGTCATTAATGTAAAGCTTTCTGGAACAAAGCAAAGTCTTAAATTGGTAAAACAAAGAACTTAACTTTATTGATAACAACTCCAAGACTTATATAGCCTTGCAAACCTAATAAAACAGAGAAAAATAGCAGCCCATCATCGTGCAACATGATTTCAAAAAAGGAAAAATGGTCAAACTACGATCTCTGACTAATTCCCTACTAAGTAGGATTTATTCTAACAAACTGAAACCAAATGACTAATTTAAATAAAAAGCTTATCATTCCTCTCTTAAACTAAATACTATCGGATATTTAGTTCATCGTACTTCACATACTCCAAGCATTTTTCTCAATCTTTAAAATCTTCCAACTTCATTGCCTTGGTCATTATGTCGGCTACTTGTTCTTTTGTTCCACAAAATTCCGCTTGAGTGTACCATCTTTAACTAAGTCTCGAAGAAAATGGAATCTCACATCTATATGCTTGCTTCTACCATGCATCACGGGATTTTTCGAGAGCTTAATTGTAGAATTGTTATCACACATCACCACAAAGTGCTTCCTTCTTGTAAATGATCAAGTTCCTTCAATACTCTTCTCATCCAAACACTTGGCATGCACAAGATGTGCTAACTCGAACTCGGCCTCGGTGGTTGATAAAGTAACTACAGTTGTTTTTTTGATGACCAGGCTCGCACCTTCGCTCATCATAAACACATAGCCAGAAGTGCTCTTTCGATCTTCCACGTCACCTGCATAATCACTATCCGTAAAACCCAACAAATTTCCAGCTCCTCCCTTCTTGTATAGAATTCCATAGTTCATGGTTCCTTTTAAATACCTCAATGCTCTTTTTGCTGCCTGGAAATGCAAATTTGTTGGACAGGCCATAAAACGGCTAATCAGACTCACAATGAATATGAGATCAGGTCGTGTGGCTGTGAGGTACATTAGGCTTCCCACAATTTGCTTGAAATAAGTCTCATCCACTCTAACTCCTTTCTCATCTCTAAGTATCTTGTGTCCCGGAACTAAGGGATTGCAAACGGAATTGCTCTCCTCCATGCCAAATCGACTTAAAACTTCAGCTGCATATTTCCTTTGGCATATAAAAATGTCATCTGACCTTTGTAGAACCTCTATCCCAAGAAAGAATCTCATTTTTCCTAAGTCAGTCATATCAAACTCTTTCTTCATTGAGCATTTAAATTCACACATCATATCTTGATCATCACCAGTGAACAAAAGATCATCAACGTAAATACTCACAATGAGAATTTTACCTTCCTTGCTTCGTTTGATAAATAAAGTTTGTTCATTGAGACTCTTATGAAAACCTGCATTAATGAAGTAAGACTCAATTCGGCTAAACCAAGCTCTTGGGGCTTGTTTTAGTCCGTAAAGAGCCTTGTGGAGCTTATAGACCTTCTGCTCACTTCCTTTCTTTTCGTATCCCTTCGGTTGCTCTACATACACTTCTTCACTTAGCTCTCCATATAAGAATGCTGACTTGACATCTAGTTGATAGAGCTTCCAACCTTTGTTTGTAGCAAGTGCTATGATCATCCTCACAAAGTGTCCATTAAGCTCTTTCGTGCGTACACCTCCGTATAATCCACTCCATGTTGTTGTGAATAACCTTTAACAACCAATCTTGCTTTATATTTGTCAATCTCTCCAAGCTCATTTAGTTTAGTTTTGTACACCCATTTTACTCCTATCCTCTTTGCCCCACCGGGGTAATTCTATTAACTCCCATGTTTGATTTTTCTCAATTGATTTAATTTCTTCATCCATGGCCAGTCTCCACTTCAAGCTCTTCTGACTTCCTCAAAACTTACTTGGATCTCAAGATACGATAAATGCCATATTCACCTCTTCTTTCGATAAACCTTCACCGAAACATAATCTCCCATCCATAGAGGAGGGTTTCGACTCGCCCTCCCTAGAAGTTATGTCGCGCTTCATCAATGGTGCTTGAAGAGACATTTTAACTGTTTCATTAGCTCCAGCTTCTTCTTTCTTCTATATTCTCTTCAAATTCTTCCTCATTATAAGTATTTCTTTCACTATCTTCCCATTCCAAATCCATTAACACTCCTCTTTGTAGCTTGCATCCCAATTCCATTGACTTTCTTCTTCAAGATCACATCTCGACTCACAATAATTTTTTTCTTAATAGGGTCATATAACTGCACTTTGGATTCATCACTAACACCAAGAAGCACACAACTTATACTTTTATCTTCTAGCTTGGTCCTTCTAGCATCCGGAATATGAACATGCCCCACACATCCAAATATTCTAAAATGTTCCACTTATGGTTTTTGTCCACTCCAAGCCTCCTCTGGAGTCATCTCTTTAACAGCTAGTGTAGGTGACCGATTTAGAACATAGACTGTCCATCTCACCGCTTCAGGCCAAAAAGTTTTGGGCATCTTTTTTCTCGATAACATGGACCTCACAAGGTTCATTCTGTCCTATTTTTGCGCTCGGCTACTACTCCATTTTTTGTTGTGGAGTGTAAGCCGTAGTCAATCGCCTTTTATTCCATTTTGCTTGCAAAACTCATTAAACTCCATAGAGTTAAACTCTCCACCCCTATCTCAGACTTGAGACACTTAATAGGTAAACCGGTTTCTTTTTCCACGAGCATCTTGAAACATTTAAAGTAATAAAATGCTTCTGATTTTTCTAATAAGAAATATATCCATGCTTTTCTAGAGAAATCATCTATAAAGCATAATATATACCTTTTTTTGCTGTTAGAAGCCGGAGTAATGGGGCCACAAATGTCTGCATGAACCAATTGTAATTTCTGATTTGCTCTCCACTAACTTTTTTTTGAAATTGGATCACGATGTTGCTTGCCCTTCATGCAGTCGGTACACACAATCGAGGAATTTGGTAACTTGGGTAGGCCTGTAACCATTTCATTTGACTGCAGCGTTTTTAGTCCCTTGTAGCCGAGATGCGCATATCTGCAATGCCATAGGTGGGCAAGGTCTTGAGTAGTAGTGTTGAAACATGAATTGTTTTGCGCCTCAGCAAACAACACGAACATTCTGTTTGTAGTCATATTAGTCTGAATAATCAAGCCTCTATGAGGATGATATATCTGACACATTCCTGACTGAATTAGTATAGCCAAACCTCGCTCCTGTAGTTGACCTAAACTCAATAGATTATTCTTGAGTTCAGGTATATAATATACTTCAGTGACCACATGAATTACTCCATTTATTCTCAACTTCACGCTTCCCCTACCATGTACATTCATTTTGGTATTGTTTCCAAGTCTTACCACATGTCTAAATGAGTTATCGAACTCGCTAAATATTGATTTGTTTCCACACATGTGATTCGAGCATCCCGAGTCTAAGAACCAGGCCTCTTCTGTTTTTGCGTTGTTTATCTCCAGATATGACATCAACAAAAGCTCCTCCGTCTCATTAAACTCAGCATAATTTGCCTCCTTGTCCCAGGATGGACACTCATACTGAAAATGGCCAAGTTTGTGACACTTATAACATTCAACTGTTGCTCTATTGAAGCCCTGTCTTCCTCTGCCTCTACCTCATCCCCTAAAGTTGTTTCTACCTCTTCCTCGTGTGGCAATCTTCTCCTCTAAACTTATTTTCAGAGCATGTTCTTCATTATCTCTCTTTCGAAACTTCTATTCATGCACAACCAAAGAGCTTTGCAGCTCGTCAACCGTGAGGGAATCGATGTCTTTTGACTCCTCAATAGAACATACAATGTAGTTGAACTGTTCTGTTAAGGAGCGTAGGATCTTCTCCACCACTTTTACATCTGGCATGTCCTCTCCATAGTTACGCATATTATTGGCAACTAGCATAACTCTTGAGAAGTAATCAGAAACTGACTCTCCAACCTTCATTTCCAAAATTTCAAAATCTCTACGAAGTGCCTGGAGTTGTGCACGTTGAACTCTTGCATTCCCTTGAAATTTCCTCTTCATTGACTCCCATATTTGTTTGGAAGTGTTCTTTTGAAGAATGGTCTTCAAAATTGATTTGTCAATGGATTGGAAAAGATAATTTTTCACCTTTAAATCCTTCAGTTTGAGTTCGTCTAATGTCTTTTTTCTGCGGCCGTCAATATTTCTCCACTCTAGGTTGAGAATACCCGGTTTCGATGAGATTCAAAGATACTCTTCGATTTGAGAAAATTTTCCATTAGCATACTCCAATGGTCGTAATCTCCATCGAACCGGGAATGCTAGGTTGAGCAAAACCAAGTGTTTCCTTCTCACGCCATCTCTCACTCACTCCTTAAGTGTTTCACTCGTTTTTTTTTTCTCACGTTAGGATCTGCAGTTCCTAACCTTCTCACTCACAATCAGCCCCCTGTGAGAGGCTCGATGCCACTTTGTAAAGCTTTTCGGAACAAAGCAAAGTCTTAAATTGGTAAAACAAAGAACTTAACTTTATTGATAACAACTCCAAGACTTATATAGCCTTGCAAACCTAACCTAAAAAACAGAGAAAAATAGCAGCCCATCGTGCAACATGATTTCAAAAATAGAAAAATGGTCAAAACTAGTCTCTGACTAATTCCCTACTAAGTAGGATTTATTCTAACAAACTGAAACCAAATGACTAATTTAAATAAAAAGCTTATCAATTAACACATGTAAATAAAACAAAAAGCTTGAAGATAACATATATACACCAAAAAGTGCTAAAAAAAATATACCACAATTATGTTAACTGTGCACTATTTCTTCACTAACTATACACCAGAAATAATCACATCCGAAAACATAAAAATATATTTGCATCAGTTCACTAGTAATAATTCACCAAAATGATATTAAATTAGCATTGAGATATCATAGTCTAATCTAATATACTACACTAAAAACGTACTTAGAGCACCCCATCTAAAAAACCACAAAAAATGTATCTGTCAATTCTACTTGTCATTGAATTTTTTTTAGCCAAATCAAGAACCCTGCTTTTTTCTTGGTTCAGGTCATGCATTAGAATTGCATGGAAATATAATATCCTCAATCGTGCAAATTCAGCGGCATCAGCCTTGTCAAATCCACATTCTCATTTCTTCAATGCTCCCCTCATGTAGGTCTCTATGTGATGCATGATAGAGACCCCACAGTGGACTTTGTTTTGCGCATCTCTCCACGATATAGCAGATCTAGTTGGGGAACATTTTTCAACACTGCGCACTGTCTGGTAACACCCACGTGCTTGCAAATATCAAGAGAAAATACCCGACTGAAACACATACAAACAAAAGTGCCAAAAAAAATCTCTATTAACAGCAAAACAGTCAAAAAAAAAAAACCAGGTGCAGCAAAAGCATCTGTGCATCATATAATAACTAATTGTATATCAGTTATTGTCTAACTGTATACCATTTCCTAGCAAAATGTGCATAATTTTTATGTCCGGAAGTAAATAAACACTACACCACCCAATAACTAAAATTACATCGTTTTTATCAAATTTTACACCAAAACATTCCTCAACAAAGATGACCTGGTTCGCACAAAAATATTCCCAAAAACAGAAAAAAAATCCATAAAATCGTCTAGACAATGGAAAAATCAAACCCTAATACTCCAAAAAAAGAAAGAAAAAGCAAGAATGTCAAATCTCTTACTAAAAAATACTTCAGATATCCGAAATCAACAGTTGAATAGTTCAAAAAAAAAGCCAAAATATGTAAAGTTAAAACCATTACTATCAAAATTTTCGAACCAAAACTGAAAGAAAAGGCAACCAAACACTTACCTTAACCAACTATTTAAAGAATCAGAATCACCCTCTTTGCGGAATGTGTGTCTCTGTCGCCAGTTTGTGAAGAACTTTCGAAAGAAAATAAACTGAGATGGAGGAGGAGCTTCAGTCAACGAAACAGAGAGAAAAGAAGAAGATAGAAATAAAATTGGGAGTTTTTGTTTTTGAGGAAACTGGCTGGTAAGTGAAAAGGAGAATCAATCTAATTGAAATCCAAAAAAACGATGTCTTTGAGTTACAAATGTAATCGATTTGATTTGTGTAAAAATATCATTTATGCCCTTAATTGGGCGAAATTAAATTAAAAAACAAAAAAAAAATCGAAAAATAATGGACCGTTAGATTTGTCAAATTAATGGATTAGATTGATCCACACTGCCATACGGAAAGCTCTCTGCCACATTTGATCCTATACATATATATATATATATATATATATATATAGGGAGGGGGTTATATGAGACCACCTCATAGGGTAAGTCTATAGGGACGAATCCTAGCCACATATCTAGTATTTTTAATGGTTGTGATTTTAGATTGAAAACCTGCAAATTAACACGCTGAGGGGCAAATTTGTAATCCCACAAAATTCCCCAACAAAACGGATTATGTTACCATTATAATCATGATCTTCTCCAATCCAAAGAAAATCGGCGTGACCTCTTCCTTCTCTTCTTCTTTTCCTTCTTCTTCATCGAGCGCTCGTGGAATAAGTCGAACCAAAGATCGCTAGCTTGAGTAGAACACAATTTTTTGCTGCGTAATTTTGTGGAGAATCAATCGCGTAGCATGATGCATGCGAAGAGATGAACAACATATTTGAAGAAGGATTTCTCACATCGCTTAGAGAAGGTATGTATGATATTGATCATATTATGTAGATATAAATCAATATCGCAATATGATGCTAGCTAATTTGCAACGCAGTTCATAATTCTAAAAAAACTCTCAACAAAACTATGTAGTTGTATATTTGCAAATGAATGCACCTTTGTATGCTTACGTAGTATCATTATACTGCTTATGAGGAGCATTACTTCGTTAGAGTGTTAAAAACTGCAAAAAATTATCATGAAAACGTGCTCTCAAAAATCATGCATGTGAATAATTGATGTGTTGCTTATGAAGGAAAGCGTTTCTGCTTATGTAGTATTGTTATGTTTCTTGTAAACACAAGTGTGTTTCATGATAATATGATTGCTTATGAAGACACTGAGTAATGCATATTAACAAGCAAAAAACTGCTAAAATAACTTAATGTCACATATATGCCAGGGAGCAGCATGAATATACCTCGAGAACGACTTGAAATATCGGGTGACTCTACGAAGTACTGGATACCTGAATGTGAACAACAAATCAAACCTAAACAATCAATGGTCTTTGATAATTTGGCTGAGGGGGTGCAATTCTACAGAAAATATGGCCAAAGTGTTGGTTTTGATGTTCGAATAAGTACAACAAAACGCTTCCGGAGTGAAATAATACGCGTGCAATACATTGTATGCAACAAAGAGGGGTTCAAGCATGTTGCAAAATCACAGAGAGAGGATAACAGCAAATCTAGCGACACCGGTGAAAGTTCTGAACCCAGACATAGAACCTCAGGACGAGTCGGATGCAATGCTCGTTGTATATTCGAATTTGTTGAAAACGGGAGATACAAGGTAAAACACTTTGAGGAGCGGCACACACACAGTCTCATACCAGATAAGTTCCGAAATTTTTTGAAGGTTAACACAAACCTCAATTTTGGACACCAGCAATTCATCATAAACTGTGCGAAAGCAAATATTGGGAATGCAAAATCTCATCGATTGTATACACAAATGGTTGGGGGGTACTCTAACACAGGTGCCTTGCAAATTGATTTTAAGAATTTCAGAAGAGAGTTGAAAGCATATATTAGCGGGCGCCGATGCACAACTAGTCATAGATAGGTTTCTCAAGAAGATGGAAGTCATCCGGTATGGCGTTCAACTATGACGTCGCGAAAATGAATAATTGACCGGACTATTTTGGGCTGATCCAATATGCAGGATAAACTACGCCGCATTCGGAGATGTCATTTCATTTGATGCAACATACAACACTAATAGGTAGCTAGGCCTAACCAATGCATTCATTCTATTTCGTCTTGCTTGTATAGTGTTGACATGCAAAGATATGAAGAACATAATTTATGCATACATCATAATATGACTTGCTTGTGTAGTGTTAACATAATGCCTATAAAGAACATGTTTTTCGCTTGTATAGGTACAAAATGGTGTTTGCTCCATTTATCGGCATTGATAATCATAAAAGATGTGTAACTTTTGCATCGGGCTACTACGAAAGAAGATGAAGAATCCTACGTATGGTTATTCCAAAAGTTTATGGAAGCAATGGGACGTGAGCCAATATACATTGTAACGGACCAAGACCCTGCGAAGAAGAATGCGATAAGAAGGGTTTCCAAAAACACGATACATCGTTTGTGTATGTGGCACATTATGGAGAAGGTGATTTGTGAAGCTTGGGCACGCATTATTCAACAATGAATGTTTCATGAAAAGACCGAAAGACCTAGTCTGGAATAATTGCATCGAACAGAATATTTTGAAGAAAAATGGATCGAGCTAATGATTGAATACAATTTGACTTCCCATGCATGGTTGAGGAATATTTTTGAGATTAGACGATCGTGGATTCCAAAGATATTTTGAAAATGTTGAGTTGGGTGGGTACTCAGAACCACATCAAGATTTGAGAGTGCTAACAGTTGGTTCGGCAGTTTCACGAACCCTCAAGTCAACTTGGTTGAATTTTTTATGCACTATGAAAGTGCAATGGAGGCTCAAAGACATGCAACAGATAAATTGACCAATGAGACAGACACAAGTGTTCCGAAATGCAAGACACCATTGGCAATTTAAAAGCACGCAGCGTCAGTGTATACCATGACGATGTTTTCCGTTATGAGTTCAGAAATAGTGGCATCGTGTTATAACTGTCTAATGTTAAATGTTGAAGATGCTACAGATAACCGTTCTTACCATATCAAAGACATTGGCATCGGAATGTTTACTGTTGTTTTCGATAAAAAACGGGACTTCATGCTATGCAGCTGCAATATGTTTAGACAGATTGGATTGATATGTCGTCACATCTTGATGTTGTTCAAGGAACTTGACAAAATTCCAGAAAAATACATACTCAATCGATGGATAAAAAATGCATCGGCTTCTCAGACTTTAAACATCGAATCACTTTGTCACTACACAAATGGGCGTGAAGTCGATACAACGTTGGAAAAAATATGGTTTGATTTCCATTGTTGTGCAAGGATTGCAAAAGGCAACAAAGAACAGCTGGAATCTCTGGGAAAAATCATTCAAGACCACAAGCAGTTGTTACTCACGCAGCAAGGGATTAATCCATGTATATTAAACAAGCAGACGTTGCTAGAGGACTTTGGTGGGACTACATCACAAGTTCAAGTTTTGCCACCAAAACAGGCAAAGAACAAGGGTAGTGGCAGCCATGTTAAAAGCCGAATACAAAGCCAAAAAGAGAAAGCAATCAAGGCAAGCAAAAAGCTAAAGAGACATTGCGGGAAGTGTGGAGAAATTGGGAGCCACAATAGCCGAACCTGCACCAAGAAAGCGTAGCACAATACTCTATAATCATTTTCATTACTTTATTTCTTTAGATATCATACATGGATATTTTGTTACAGATAATGTTTTTACGCATCTTTGTGGTGATAAACTTCATATGCCATGAACTTCAATTACAAAAGCAATGAATGACCGTTTCAGTATGCAAAGACACATACATTTTGCTTAAAATCCAAGAAAGCTAATACATAAGCGTCCCCATATATTACATATGCAACAAATGTGTACTACATAAGCAATGAATGAACGTTTCGTATGCAGCACAAATACATTTTGCTTAAAATCCAAGAAAGCTAATACATAAGCGTCCCCCATATATTACATATGCAACAAATATGTACTATATAAGCAAGAATTGCACATATCTTGATGATATAGGAAAAATTGTTTGCAAATTAACAGTTATCTCTTTGTAAGCACGAACATACTTCTTCACATGCAGACAAATTATGATTCACAAGCAACATATCTATTTAATAAATACTGTATTGCACATCTACACATGCATCAAACTAGATGGTATTTACACAAAAACATTGTATCTACAATTGTTTAATCTGAACCTGCAATGCTAATGTAGACTTTACACAAAAACATCGTACATACCCAAAAAACAGAAAATGTGATCCCACATACATGTTTATCAAAACATTTGCAACATGAAAGCATAAAAAAATACATAAAGGTATCTTGTTCGAAATAGAGTTGTAATATCACATTCAAATTCCTACAACTACTTCATCCACTGTGCTTTTTTGCCTCGAGCAAATTCTTCGCCTTGAGTTCATTCATGTCAGCCAAAGCAATAGCAGCGGCGTACTTCACCCGCAGCATGGATAACTGTGCAAGATATTTTTTCATCAAACCACTATCCCAGTTCCTCATGCCTCCGCCCATGTATGTTTCCATGTGGCGCATGGCAAAAACAGCGCAATCCACCTTATTATCATTGTCTCTCCAGTCCATGGCCAACATCAACACTTTAGAGTTCTGTATATAACGTGCAGCCAACGCAGAACCTTTGGACAAAAAGTACTGGGCAAATATCTGGCGCTGCAAAGGTCACATCACATGGGCATCAAAATAACTTCATATGCACAATGTTTCACCTACATAAGCAGTTAATAAACACTACGGATGCAATAGATCTATATTATACAAGCAAGCATTGCAATATACATATGAAGTTTAGTACACAAGCAGAAATGTTATATTACACATGCACAACAATTATCATACATAAGCAATGTCATTGTATTGCATGAACATATATAAAAATAATATTCAAAAAGGCGGGAGAAAGGTGCTCATACCAATTTTTCGGGGAGGCATTCGTACTTGTTAAGTTTCGTACCCTCCATCAAGAATTGTCCAAAATGTGGCATTGCTTATTCTTGACATCGAAGCACACGACAAAGAAATGCTCGCTTTTACAAATTGAAAAGAAGAATCGATAACAATACACATAAAAATAAATTAAAAATACAAAACACCAAAATGTAAATAATAATACGAGAAAAAAATCTAAATACCAAATCAAATGTATCCGATCTTTTTCGAACTTGTGTCGCCAAATTCGCATCAAACTGGTTGTGAATAACTTCTTTGCATCATTCGTATCCAATCCACCCTCGGCATCACAAATGAGAATATTATTGCTGCAATGTTTTGTAGGCGATTACATTCAACTAAGCATGAAAAGAAAAGTGGCTAATAATAAATACAAATGCAACGTACTGTTGAGTATGTTGTTGCGAAAAATCTTCGTGGCGAACTCTTGCTCTTTAGGGCCTCCTTGTGATTAAGGATCATGGACCATATGTCTATAACGGCCGAGCACACATACTCCCCCTCCTTCAACGATGCAACATAATCTCTCACCAACTCGACGTCCCCATTCTTAAAAATTACTTCGTACCTATGAGTTAAAAAACAGAATGACACGACAATACACAATATTCTTCTAAAAATTATAAAAAATAGAACAGATATAAAACACATACTCGTCTGCAACCTCATTTTCCAACAACCACTTCGAAACTAACAACTCATTTTTGTTCAACTTTGATTTCAAATCAATCTGCCTCACAAGAAATGGAGAAATTAGAGGGCAAGATTTTTTGGGAATTCTCTTCGTTGTATAATCAATCTCACTAACCATCTCATTGACATCCACACCCTCCTCCACCTCTTCATCCCCATTATTGCCTCTAACACCACCGCTCCCGCTTGCAACATCCCCTACATTACAACAAAAAATAGGATAAATATATTACACATTCAAGATTTCATACATTCACCACAAAACTAATTTCAAATATAAGAAAAATAAATTTTCACTGTTTAATCTCTCGGACCTCTTTCATGTTCAACAATAGTTTACGGCATGTCGCGGATAATTTCACGAGATATATTAACAACATTGCCCCATTCATCATTATGTTCATCCCGACTAACCCCGAGACTAAAAGCGGGCATATCCTCAATCGTTTTTTTATCTTTGGTATCTCCTACCCAAAGGCACGCTCTATATTTTCAATCGTCGTGATGATCTCAGAGCTATTCCAAAAAGTTCATTCTCTTGAGTCTCACTCATCGAGCGTTATCGATCGCCTCCACACTATCCCGCTTTCGCTCGTGAAACCAATCGACTTCCTTGTCGCTTCTTGAATTTTGTTAAACTGTGCAACCCCAGAAAAGAAAATTCTTTTGGCGCATTCTCCAAAAATGTTATCATGTCAACAACATCCATTTGCAAGACACGACAACTTCTCCAACATCCTCACAGCATATTCCTAAAATCATATGCACACAAAACTTAAAAATTGCAGCCAACAGACATAAACAATTATTCTGAACTACACATGCAATAAGATTGTACTACACAAGCAACATGATAACTTAACATAAGCAAAGACTTTAAAAGGGTCATATGCAACAAAATAGTACTACATAAGCAACAAATATGAACTACACATGCATGTCAAAAGCAACTGTTGAGTTAAATTCAACAATCGAACCAACTTGTGTACATAAGCAATAATTCACAACTACATATGCACCAAGATTGTACTACACAAGCAACAATTTGCATTACACAAGCAACATGCCAACCTTGAATAATCAAGCCTTAAAAGTTACATGCAACAAACTTGGGTTACACAAGCAATAAATCTGAACTACACATGCATGACAAAACATTTTTAACATCAACAGGAAACAAACTTGTACTTCATTAGCAGTAAATATAAACTATAAAAGCAAAACAGAATAACTAAATAAGCAATCATTGATTACCTCATTACTCAAACTACCGGATGGTAGCTTGGCCTTGAATGAAGGTGTCTCCATAATACACGGTAGATCCCGGGATGGACCCTTAACCTAACCCTCCAGTTGCAAGGGTTGGTCAACAAAACCCTTTCCCAAACAACCTCTATCTAACTCCCTCGTTGTTCTATCCTTCAATATCTCTGTAGTCCAAAAACAAAGACTCGGCAGCCTCCTAGGAATATCACGGCTGTAAAAAATAACTCTGTCCATATAAAGAACCTGCAATGAAAGGAGAAAAACAATTAAAACCACACATACAACTATAAAAATAACTATTAACTGAAACTTAACTTACAGAAAGAAAGAGCAATGGGCCGTTGAACTGTTTTTTTTTCTCACTGATTTCCCATTTATCCTTGCTGGCAATCAGAGTATCCAGTGTATACTCACACCAATTCAATTTACCGATGCTACTGACATCCTCCAGGCTTTTCATTATAAGTAGATTTGCGTATCCACAAGGATTGTTCCCGATCACTAGACAATCAACCAAGACAGCAAAATGTCTCTTAAACCATACCCCACCGTCTTTGCAAGCTCTCATCTGCTGGCATACTTTACCGGGTGTAATGTTATTATTCTCCTTCGCAAAAAAAAACCTTGCCTTTGTTTGAGTAGCTGGCACTCATCATCTGATCTCTATTTTTTCTGGATTTTGATAGGGCCATTTGGGAAACCAAGAACGCGTTGTACATCACTCACATCAATGTGGATCGATTTCCCATCCGCCCATCTCAACTCGCAACTAGGTGCATCAAAGTGTTCCGCCACCCAATAAGTTAGTTCGGTGGGAAATCTTTGATTCTCATCTCGTAGCAATCCCCCAAATCCCATCTCAACAATGTGTGATCGTCGAGCGGGTTCCAAATTTACCATGGCTTCGACTAAACACTTCGGTTTTGATCTTGTCCCACATCTTGGATGTTCGGACTTCTTACTCTTGCCTTTAGTCTCATCCTCTTTAGTCTCATCCCTCTGACTTTTTGCCTCTTCGGCCAAAGATGTTCATCTTGCGGACCCTCAACAGTTCATCTTGTTGAACCTCAACAGTTCATCTTGTTGAACCTCAAGGAACAAGTTCACTACTCAACACTTTTCTTTTGCCTTTAGCCATTGTCTTGAAAATTCGTAAAATCACACCTACAATAAAAATATACTAAAGCATCACAAAATATTCTTGTATACAATACATATATTCAAGTTGTATTTTTATAAGCATGCTTTTAAAGGATCATAAGCAAACCTATTAATTTACACAAGCAACATGCAAAAACTAACCAAGCAAATCTTGGCAAAATGCATAACCATATAAAAATAGTAGAAATATGGTGGTAACGAACGACCGCATATAAAAACAACCAAATGATGCCCTCACAAAAATCTAAAACTTCACAAGCACATATTAATAACTTCATAAGCAGGTTTACACAATTACATAAGCAGAGGTTTAAAATTACATAAGCATCATAAACATTCCAACAAAAATCAAACATAAATAATAGAATTGCGATATATTCCTGAATTAACTTAACAAGGAACCCTAACATCTACCGAAAGCAAATGAAAAAAGACCACAAACATATTTCTCAACACAACAAAAAAACATCAATGTGCAAACTTATATTAAAAACACGCAACATCAACCCAGAAAATCATCCCAGAGCAACAAAAAACCTATATTGAAGTTGCGAAAATCAAAAGAGAAACCGCGAATAAAACTTTGTAAACCCTATACAACTGGAACTACCTACAAATCAAAGCTTCAAACACAAAAACCGAACGAGATTACTCTTACCTTCAAACGAACCGCAAAAGTCGCTTTAAGAACTTCAAAACCTTCGCGAGAGACGTGGAGAGTGGGTAGACTGATCGAGGGAATGGAAAGGTGTTTTGAAATATGAAACTGAAACGTCGTTGAAAAGAGATGGAATGTATCGTGAAGAGTGGGTAGACTAGACGTGAGGAGGGAATAAAATCTTAAAACTGATTCTGAATTGTTAAATTACCATCATACCCTTATTAAAGGCTGAAACAAAAAATAAACATAAAAAGACCTTAAAAATCTGGACCACCCAAATTTCTTGATCTATGGTTAGGATGTGTCCCCATGGACTCACCCCAAGTAGGAGGACCTATTTGATCCATATCCTATATATATATATATATATATATATACCAATTAGTATTTTAATCCAAATTAAACCAACTATAATTTATTTAAATAATATAACAAAGATATTGGATCAAATGTGGCAGAGGTATCTACGTAAGATGGTGTGGACTAATCCCAGCCATTTAATTATTAAATCCTATCACTGTGATTTTTTCTATTTTTGGGTTTTTTCTACTTTTTATCCAGTAAGGGCAATTATGTCATTTAAGGAGGTTTTATATCATAGTTTTGAATTTTAAATTCTTAGCATAATTGTTGATGTAATCTGATTATATGTTAATTTATCCAATGATTTATATTTTTGCTATACTGAAATTACATTTTAATATTGTTTATATTTTATCAGATGATTTTAAGACTTATTAAATAAATTTAAGATTTATTTGATAACTTAGGGTTAATTTCATAATTTTTATTTATATATATAATTTTGTGAATTCTTGAATAATTTTAGATTTATTGATTATTTTAATTATTTTATATGCTTATTTTTAAATTATTAATTGATTTTGTATTTTAAGTTTTTTATTTTTATTTGGTTAGTTTTACGAAATAATATTTACATTTATTTTGTAGTACTTTGATCATTAAATAATTTTTAAATTTTAAATTATGTGAAAATAGGAATATTGAGTTTTTAAATTAAGAAAATATAAAAATAATTTTTAAAATAATTTTACTTTAATAATTAGAATTTACCAATTATGCTCACAGTTGAAATTTGATTTACTGTAAGTGAGAAATTATATATATATATATATATATATTAAAATTTAGCAGGTATAATTCTGTTGCCAAAATAATATTACCTTCCCAAATCTTAGTATTTTATTGCAAGTTGTTGACAGACTTAAATACTATTTTTCTTACTCAATATTTTTTATATAATAATTAAATATTTTCTAGAATTGGAAAGGTGAAAGGTGCAGGAAAATTTTCATACTACTATTAATTAATGACTCTCTCTCTCTCTCTCTCTCTCTCTATATATATATATATATATATATGAATATTTCCGTTTCTTTTGTTTTTTGTCATTGTTCTATTTGTTCATTTCCTTGAATTAATACTTATATACACACCAGGTATATTTTTTTATTTTAAACAAATTATCATATTTTTAATATTTAATTTTTTATTTTAAAATAATTTGACTGAGCTGCCATTAATTACATTTCTGAAAAACTTAAGGCTATTCATAATGATATGTATGTGTTCAAAAAGCAAAGTGCATCTCTGAAGTGTGAAATGTGACATTCTCATGCGTGCACTCATGCAGGTGTTGGCGATTCATAACATCCTCATAACTCTTTGAGCTAGCTAAGCTAGCAAAGAGGCCCATTAAAGTGCACTATAAGGAGATTTCTTTTAATTACTCATAACTAAAAATTAATCTAAATATATAATACAACTTAATCCATTTTTCCAATGTGGGATGGGGATATTTCACCTTCCAATTAAACTTTTTGATTTTGTTCTTCTCCATGAATAAAGAAGAGAAAAGCTTAGAACAAATAGAATGTAATGCATAGCAGTATACGGAGGAATATAGGAAGGTAAAAGAAGATTTTATTCATAGTTGTTAATAATGGCAACTTTATACAGAAAAGGAAAGATCTAAAATAGGGACACTTGTTATTTTTGCTTCATATAATTTATTACTCTTTCTTTTATTGGTTTAACTGTGTTAGTATGACAATTAGTCATCTTCATCTTTGTTGAAAAAAAAAGAAAACCAAGAATTACATGAAAAGGGTCTGATTGTATTCAATTTTATTTCTTTTCGCTCAAAAATGTGCTTTTCCAACATGTACTCCCATTTATATCTCATCCAATGATTGGCCAACAATAGTACTATGACAGTTGCAACTATCCTTGCCAATATATATTTAGAACCATGCTATTTGAACAGACTCTGGCAATTATTTTTAGACAGAAATATAAAACTAAAAATTAAAAATAATTAGTAAATGTAAAATGAATTCATTACCCTTTTGCCATACTATCTCTCCACTGTAACCTACTTTTTATAGTTCCAAGATTGCAATAATTATTTCCAACTATTTCTCTCACTTCACACCATATTAACTATATATATTTGTATATTTCTTCTACAATATGAATAATTATTAACTAGAAATAATTAGAAAACATAATTATTGTCACTCCCCAAACGGGACCATGATGTGATCAATAACTTAAACCAGTTGATAAGTCAAATGAATCAAGCCAATACAAAATTTATACTACATTAATACTTAAATAGTGAGTCATTCATCAAAAGTAACCCAAACAAAATTTAATATCACAGCGGAATCTTAAGTTACAGTCCGACAACAAAACAAAATAGTTCCCAAATTACAACCCAAATAAAAACATAACATTTGTTCAAGGGTCCTACGTCCTCGGGTTACATACTATAAATATTCCAACATAAAGTTAGAAATATAGGAAATCTTCAGAAGTCAGATGGGGCACGAATATGAATCACTTCGTGGTCTGATCTTACTCGTCCACGTCTTCATCGTGTGGACCGTACATCATCTGGTCGTTTGAAAAGCCGAGGGTGAGACAAAAATTCTCAGTGGATAGATGTTCGTGTGTAAGTGTGACTTATATCGATGCAGGAAAATAGTTATATGAAGAATGCATGGTTTATAATGTGTGGTCCCACACGATTCACAAGCAGCGTGATATTTCAAAATTATATAGTAATACATAACTTGTTGAAAATAGTTCGTGAAACATTCAAGCACTAGGAATGGTATTGAGCGAGTCAAGTAATGGTTGCATACGGAATGTAACGCCAACCTAAACAAGCAATTCAGTCTGAGTAACTCCAAAATTGTATGGATCAGACAGCAATTCATTCGTTCTTCCTTATAACGCCCGAGCTAGATGACACAAGGCCCAGTCACCTTATCGCTCCTAGGCATGACAAATCCACAGTGGGGCTAATTAGGCATGCATTGTCATAATCATGATTATACCTCAATTCTACGACTCATTTCTCCCATTGGACACAGTGGTGGGATTAGGACGGTGGGGCGATAAATGGAATAGCGGTGAGCGCCCGATTCTATTTCGCGATTAGTCCACTCCGATTATAAGCTCGACACACCAAGTTGACTCGAGCAAGTAGGTTCACAGAGTTATAATGTCAACAAGGCATTCAAATACAAGCAAGCAAACCCGCAAATAACTCTCAAGCTTTCATATATATTCCTCAAGCCTAAAATCGAAGGAACTCGATCCAACACATTCAGTGAAGGAAAGAATACTTCATCAAGTTGAAGATGAAATAGTTTAAAGAACTTAAGGGGTCTACTCTCCAAGGTTAAAGGAGCTGTAGTAAGGTTCAAGGTCGAACCAGAAGTCCTAAGCTTATTGGAAGGCTGTGTGATCAATTCCAAGAGTTCGAGGGAGCTGAAGTAACAAGACAATCGTTTTGTGAAGAAGCTGAGTCCCAGGAGCAGCCAACTGTGTGATCAAGGTTGACTCAGACTGATAATTGCTTTGTAACCAGATATGTTACTTAGTGGATTCCTACAGGAGTTGGAAAAGAGTGGATTAGAGGAATTACCCCATCCTCGAACCAATATAAAATTTACTTGTGTCATTTTACTTACATCACTTTACTCTCTTGCATATTTTTGATATCTGTTGTTAAGTTAAAATTGCTAAACCTAACTGATAATAACCTTGCTAAAAACAAGTGTTAAAAATAAGTTTAAAACATCAAGGGAGAAAAGTTTTCCACTGAACAAAACCAAATCAACTGTAAGAGTTATGTGTTAGCTGACTCAGCTGAGTTACACTATCAACAGCTCAGTCGAGTCTGTTGAGTGGATAACTGTGCTGAAGTAAGCCAACATAATTGTCCCCCAAGGACTTAGCTGATTTAAGTTAACTCTGTAAAATTGTTTAAAAGGACTAAATTCGAAAATTTGGTAAGGTTTATTCAAACCCCCCTAAACCTTACAACTCACCCATTGAACCTACAGTTATGAAATTTGAACCATGGGTTCAAAATGTAATAAAATTAAAATTAAGTGATTTTTTCAGGTACATGGATTGTATTAATCCTGAAAATTTTATTTTTGGCCCTTGAGTTTGGTATTTTACATTTTAGTTCTCAAAATTCTAAAATTAGTTTTCTTTACTCAAAACACTTTGATTTTTGGAATTTTACTCAAAATATGAGTTTTTCAGCTAACATGAGTTAAATGTTTTGAATTTTACAGAAAAGTCCTTGCACAGTTTGAAAAATCTCATTTTTAGCCCTTAAACTTCCAAAATTTCTCAATTAAATCCTTAGGCTTTTAAAGGTTGGTTTTTATCATCTCCAAACCTTTAAAACTTTTGTTATTATCTTAAAATATCATATTTTAAATATAGTACAGTCTCATTTTCAAATTTTACAGAGGTAATCCTATTGTTTTTAAAATTTGCATTTTAGT
Source organism: Rehmannia glutinosa (assembly GCA_016081115.2). Lineage (NCBI taxonomy): Eukaryota > Viridiplantae > Streptophyta > Magnoliopsida > Lamiales > Orobanchaceae > Rehmannia > Rehmannia glutinosa. The sequence continues at coordinate 503,791 of JABTTQ020002251.1, forward strand.
TCTCAAACTTTGCCAATTTTGCATGTAAGGTCCAATAGTACAATTTTTTCATATATTTTCAAGTTTTACAGAATATAAAGTAAATAAAACATGAAATTTCAAGTACATAGGCATAAATTAACATATCATTCAAGAATTTATCAATAAATTCATAAATTTGTACATACATGCACCTATTTTTACAAAATTGAAATATCAAACATACTTTTATGAAATTGTTGGACATATATAACTAAAATACGCATAAAATACATTTTTTTACGTATCATGAAAGTTTCAAATAACTACATGCAAAATTTTACAAGAATACTTTAGTTTTTCTAAAGAATTTTCCACCCATCTTTGGTAGTCTTGTTGGTGAGTCTAGAAATGACACTTTCCTGTCTACATCTTGGAAATTCAACTACAACAGCTCAAGGAAGACCCTAAGTGTCAAATCTTAAAGAATTTGGAGTTTGCATTTGAAGGATTTGAGGTAGGAATGAAGAGATTAGAGCAAAGGTCAAGAAATCTAAAATTTACCTTGTGTAGATTTGAAGGAGTTTCTCCCAATAGAGAATTCACACACCTACCTGGAAGAGGTGGTGGTGCTTTATGTGAACGATGAGGTTCACGACGAATAAATCCGTTCTTCTATCCACACCCCTTTGGCATTAAAATAATCGTTGCGGACTTAGCGCTAATGTCATCTTCCTTCTTCTCGGGTCGAAAGAGATCACGAAAAAAGACATCAACCTGGCCGCGGCATGGAAGGAGATCGTCGAGCGCAGTCATTGCTAGGGTTGTTTACACAGCCAAGAAATCTCTAATCAAGAATGATTGCCACAAGCTCATGGACGTGGTGTCCAAATGTGTTGACATGAAGTTTGGCAATTTCAATCAGCTGTCGAGGACTAAGCCGATTGTCATGGTCGCTATATTGGAGAAGAAAAATATGAATCAAGGTGAGTTCATCTTCAATAGAATCGCAAAATGTGATGAACAAGACCATAAATGATGCAGGTATGTTCGTTAGTTCGCTAGGATATGACCTGGTGATTGTCATTTGATGGAGGTGAAGGACATTCCTCTCAAGAATGGGAAACCCTTCCATGTGAACAAGAAAATATTCAAGGCGAACCTCTCGGCTACTCGAGGAGCCAAGCCCATGCAAGAAGAGCCGACACCGGTGAAGGTGAGTTAGGCGATCATGTCCCCCGAGGACACATTATTTGCAACCGCAAAGGCTCCATCTCCGAAGCCTGTGAGAAGAAGAAGAAAGCTTTTGCAAGCAAAAACCCGCCCCGCCCTGCAGCCGTGGAAGACCCCGCACCTGCCCCAATAGCCGAGACTAAGAAGGATTCCACTTCCCCTTCTCCAGTCGTAAAGAAGAAACACTCAATTGTGCCCCGAAAGCCAGCTACAGCTAAGAAGATAAAGATGGCGGAGCCAGCTGCCATTGAAGAATAAGAAGAAGAGAAAGAGATTCCTTTTTTCCAAACCAAGAGAAGGCGATTGGTGAGAAGATCAGCCTTAGAAAAGCCAGTCGAGTGTGGCACTGAAGTTGTGAAGGAGACTGTTGAAGAGGAACAACAGTCTATGCAAGCAAAAGGAGGTGAGGAGACCACAGCTGAAGTGGAGGAAACTGTTGGTGGAGATCATCAGAGTGTTGTTGAAACAGTTGTTCGGGAGACAATTGAGGAAAACAAAATGGAGACAGCTGGTCAGGATGAGGAGTTAGATGTTCACTCCCGTCAAACTAATGCAAGAACCACTGAAGATGAGAGGGCTCTCCTTAAGCCTATGCTGGAGGAGAGGGCTCCCCTTGCCTATCCTGATGTTCAAGAAATGCTAAGGATCTGGAGGCACTGGAAGCTAAGCTTTTCCATGAATCAATTCCAGAGTCCTGAATTCATAGAAGAAGAAGAAGAATAAGAGCTTCTAAGCTTTCTAGGGAACATTTATGTTAGTTCCGCACTCGACCCAAATTTTTGCCTAACCATTTTTATGAGAATAGGGACGAGGAGAAAGCTAAAAAGAAGACTAAGGAAAAAGCTATTGAGGAATCTCTAAAACCTCACACCTGTTTCCTTACAGAATTCCCAAAACATCCCCAATAGTCAGCCAGCAGTGATAGTGACGTGGAAGAAATAGATCCTGTTGCTGCATTGGAGAAGGCGGAACTAAGGCAAGCTATCCAAGAATCCAAAGAGCTGTACGAAAAACAATTGCGAACGGGCCAATGAGAGTCCTCTTCCATTATAATCTCCCTTAGCCCAGATATTATGGAAATGGTGAGGACAATTGATGGCACCATTTCCCCAGTGCACTTGGAGGATGAAAATACCAGGAGAACTGACGATGAAGCTAATGATGGAGTAGAAGAGGGCTCCTTAGCCAAGCTTATCCCTGATAAAGGTGTTGAGACACCTGCCGTATCGACTACTCACTCAAAAGGAAAATAAGCCAAGTCTCAGGTTACGAGTAACCCCACTGCTCGAGACTCAGCTGGTGCGCCAGCTGAGGGGAAAACTCAAACCACCATAGCTGGGTCGGAGGAGGCTGTGGGAGACAACATGCACCCAAGAGAAGTTTGGAGACGAAGGTGAGACTATCAATGTACAACAGAGTGGGGTTAACGAGGCTCAGATAGTTTCGACTGTCTCAGCTGAAATCCCAGCTACCATGCAGGCCGATAAAGCTGCTGATGCAGCCAAGGCAAAGGTTGGAAGTGAGGCCACGGGAGTTGAGACTTTTGGCCCTAAAAGTGCAATCCAAGGAGTTGAGACTCCAACGGATGCCACTGAAGACCCCAAAGCAACTCAGTCTGCTGAAGGGATAATTGTAGAAGACCCTACTGTGGTTGAGACTACAATGGGATGGTTGAAGGCCCATCAGCGGTTAAGACTGCTGAGGATAAAGAAGGCCCAGAAGAGGTTGAGACTTCCCTGTGTAAGAAAAGTGAAGAACAAGTGTCAGCCCCTCAGGAAGAATTAATGGAAAAAGAAGAGATAAGTGCTCTTCATGATTCTCAAGAAAATGTTGATGTAGAATTCTTGGGAACAGACGATGAAGCTGTGTCCAGTCTCATTGAAAAATCATTCGAGGACAAAACTGTTGAGGAGGCACTGGAAAAAATGAGTTAAGCTAGTGACAAGGCTGCTCCTATCAACTTTACACTGGTTGATGGCCCATCTTCCATGGTGGAATCACCTTTCCATGACGCTGATAAGTCAGCTGAGGAACCTTCTACTCAACAGGAAGAATCTACTAATGCCAATGAAGTTGTTAAGACAGTTGAGGGTCAGTCAGCTCCGTAGGCTAACGCAGCTGCACAAGATGTCGATGACACTGAGATAGCCGAGGAACAGAGAGCTGAAGAACTATTGACGGAAAAGGGTAAGGCTCCAGAAGCAGAAAGAGTGGAGATACATATTTTTCTAGAAGACTTATTTGTTGATTATTTCCCTTTCGAGGCTCATGTAATATTGGAAGCAGAGTCAGCTGCTGAAAGTGCAAAGAACCATGTCCAAGTCCCAGCGGAAGAACTTGGAACTCCTGTTGAAACCACAATTGTGCCGATTAGTTTAATTTTTGATGTTGTGTGGCCTAAAAAGCAGTCTACAGATGCAGGCGACTTCTAAAAAGCCTACAAGGCCATCTGTAATGAAATTGAGAATATGGAACGAGGATTCGTAGCACTCAACCAATGGCTAGACAACATAGATGCCAATATCACAGGAGATATCCGAGGCACCATCTTAAGAATAAAGGAATCTGAGGCACCGTGTTAAGAATAAGGGAATGGATAGGGTAGACAAAAGCACTAAGGCGTGAGCAGGTCACATATTTCAAATCCCTTTTTGCCAAAATGGTGATATGGAGCTCAGAATACGCTAAATTTCAGCAGAGGCAGATATCTTCAGTTGGATCAATCACACAAGAGTGAGATAGAGTTGTTGAAAGCACATCACAAGTGTTCGCCTTATTTTTAGCTTCACCGCAAGTGTACGGTGTAGTTTATAGAATAGGGTAAGCAAGGTCGTATCCACGGAGACTAATAAATTAGTCCGCTAAGTATTGAACTAAGATAGCCTTATTTTTATTTAGACGATCGAAATTGGATAATTGTTGTGGAAGTAAAGACAAGAATAACCACAAAAACACAAGATGAAAATAAATATGGAATTATCAAGGGAATGAAATGGATTCCCGGGTTATGGTTTCAATTAATATTCCTCTATGATTTAATGAAAACCAAAGTTATTATCAATATACCTATAAGACGATCACAACGGTATTTTATCCTCCATCTCGAGATGTATATAAAGTGTAGATTGAAATATCTATGCTAGCATCTCTACTCAACATAAGATACACAACTCCCAAATGCACAAAAGATCAAATGTCCTCACAAATATCTACAAACCTCTCGATTCATGCAAATATTCGTGTCAAGTACTCAAGATCTAATATTGAAACTCATCTCTCGAATTATGAATCAATATATCAAACATGCTAAATCATTGGCCAAGTGATAAAACAAGAATAAGCTCAAAGTACTCAAATAGGCTTCAAGACAATAACTTCAACTAAGATTAAAACATTCAACAAGAGTTCATTAATCTACTTCCAAAACCCGGAAATCTCAAGAAGTTTAGCTCCTCATTACAAATAAACAACCCATAGACAAATTGTTCATATTCATGACAAGCTAAAATGAAAGATTAAAGCACAAAGAATGAGAAAACATAGGGAAATGGATAATCTCTCGATTAATCTTCAATCCTCAAGCTCCGATTCGACCCGATTATTCCCTTGATTCTTCCTTGATAAAATTGGTGTGTTTCTTGTGTTCTTGGGTGTATTCCCAGCCTTTTCTCCCCTTGGTGTGCGCCCCCAAAAGTGGTATTTATACCCCTTAGAAGCCTAGGTCAATGTGCTGTCAGATTTTGGAGTTTTCTGCAAGAACTCACGGGTCGTGCGCCCACGCACGGGCTACCCGTGCTCAAATCCGTAGGAAAATCGATTTTCAGCAACCCACGCACAAGTCGTGCGTCCACGCACGGGTTACCCATGCTCGAAGCCGTAGGCATGCTCAAAACCTTCAGGTGCCTTCAGGTGCGAATGGGTCGTGCGTCCACGCACGGGTTGCCCGTGCGCTACCCAAACATCCAAATTTGCTTGCGGGGTCTTCATAAGAGTTGTAGCCCTATCTCTTAGCTTTCCATAACCACTTGAATCGGCTCATTATCAATTTTGTGGAGAGAGTTATGGCCAAAATTTTAAATCCTGCCAGTGCTGGAAATTCCATACGCGTTTGGACGTTCCTTGAGATAAATCTCCTCATTGTTTGATCATCCATGCTTCTTTTGACACACGACTCATCACTATGACTCTAAACTCCATATAGTTGGCTTCCAATTGGGTGTAATCGCTCGATTCTTGATGATTCTAGGTGGCAATGCTCGTATTTGTCACAAAATCACTTCAAATATCGTTAAATTCCTACAAAACAAGCAAAGCGTAACAAATTTTCCACAAAGAGCGAATATATACCATTTTATATGCGTTATTGTATGTTTATAAACAATTCTAGCCATAAATATGCCCTAAAATACATGCAAAACTCACACCAATCAACAAGGCAGAACTTCACAAGGCAGAGGCAAACATGCCTACGTAGATTATGATGCTCAAAACAGAGATGAAGTTGATGGCAACTGAAACAAAGGCTCTGCGAGCTGAATTTAGAACATCATACTCCAAGAGTCATAATCAGATGGACATGACCAACAACAAACTTGATCTACTACTAGGAGGAGTATTCCTCAGTTGGCTCTACCGCTTGGTGATGATGCCAAAAAGGGGGAAGGAAATAAAGAAGGTGGAAGTAAGGGGGAAGCAGGCAGTAAGGAGGAAGGCAGTGAAATGAAGAAGCTGCCCTTGAATATTATGCTTGCTAAGACCCCTCAGCAAGGTGACGTTACAGTCTCTATCCTCAGTCAGCTGCCACGAAATCTGTCCATTGGTGAGAAAGTTGATCTGACCTTCAAGAAAACTCGAGAAGCCACTGAAGCTGAGTTTGAGGAAGTAGTTGAAAGGCATAAAGGCAGGATAGAGAATATAAAATCAAGGTTTGATGGGCCCAAGTTGGACTACTAAAGGATTCCCTAGCTGTGAAACCCCATCGTGAGCTTACTTTACTTGATGCAGGATCTGAGCCAAGATTCTTAGAGGAATTTCAAACTCTAACATCATAGGGATATTTCAAGAATATGAATCTACCTTAGACGTGGGATCTGGATTGGGAAAAAAAGGATTAGATTTGTGCAAATCAGCTAAAAGACAGCAGAGTTCAAGTAGTCAACAGACTACTAAGGCACCTGTACAGTACACTCCAAGATGAGGAGCTGAGTCACAACGAGGAAGGGAAAGGTTTGACAGTGGTGGAAGAGACAGAAGTACTCCACGGCCAAAACCTAAGGATATTCGGTATGTTGATCCAAAGAAGAAAGGGATAAACTACTGGGTTGGGCTGGATACTTTAGCTAATATTGAAGCAGAAAGAAGTAATAAAAAAGCAAGAAGGAGACGTGAAGAAGAAAATGCTAGGCTGGATCGCGAATGGAGAGAAAGACAACAAATGAAGGACTCTGCTGCTGAAAGAGCCTACGAGAAGAAGAAAATGGAGGAAGAAGATAGAAAAAATAGGAGAGTTGAAGAGGATCAAATGAGAGCTAAGGAGGATAAGAGAAGAAGGAAGAAGCCAAGGAGTTGAAGACGGTTGAACCCCTTCATGATGTATTATACTTAATTGTAAATACACAAAATTGTAAGTATATATGTTGTATATGCTCTATAAAACCTAAATGCTCTGATACTTGTAATGCTTTGATAAATGTGTACATCTCTAATACATTGTATAAGTTTATAATTTGTAAAAAGCTTTGTAAAGTACAGGAATGATATGTTCAATAAAATGACATATTCTATACATGCATTCCTTGTTACTTCACTATTTACTTTGTTGTATTTATTTAAGTTTTGGCATCATCAAAAAGAGGGAAATTATTGGGAAAATTTATGTATAGATTTTGATAATACCATGTAAAACTTAGATCAGGAACTTGGCACCCCATTTCTATGTAATTCAATTTGTAATAGATAGGGTTTTATAAGCTGAGTTGAAGTCAACTAAGTTGAAGATTACAAGACTCGACTGAAGACTGAATTGAAGATCCATCTGTGAGGCAGCTGAGTGAAGGATGAAGAAGTAGCAGTCAAGTCAATAGAAAGTTGATTATGTCAGCTGACAGACAGTTAAGTCGTTCCTAAAAGGTTGGAGCTAACTCAAGACAAAGGGGTAAAGCAGATGTCAAGTCAAGTCGACTGTGATAAATCTGTTGCACAAAAATCAAGGATATTACTTATTATAGTATTACGTCCATGATGTCATGTCTAAAAGTGCTCATCCCAGAAACGTGCAAAAGGAATGAACCAAAGCACTGAGCTTGTATAAGGACCTGAAAAGTTGCACACTTCATTAAAACGAGGAAATGTCACCATCACAAGCTGCAGATCAAAGAAAAGACAAGCAAACGACCAAGAAGTGCTATTTAAAAATTGTGTCTACCTCTTCAACGGACAAATTTTCAAATATGCACTATAAAAGGCTGAGGAATCAAGTGAGAGAAAGTTACGAGTTCAACATAAGCATACAAGCAATAAAGCAGTAACCTGCAAACATCTCTCAAGCTTTTCAAAGAAATCCTCAAGCCTAACTTCGAAGGAAATCAATCCAACAAACTCAGTGAAGGAAAGACTACTTCATCAGCTGAAGAGGAAAAATTATTTTCAAGAACAAAAGGGTCTACTCTCCAAGGTTGAAGGAAAAGTAGTGAGGTTCCAGATTAAACCGGTGCTTTGAACATATAGGAGGGCTAAGTGATCAAGTCCAAAGGTTTAATGGAGGCTGAAATAACATGACATCTGTCTTATGAAGAAGTTGAGTCCTAGAAGCAACATGTTGTGTGATCAAAACTGTCTCAGACTGTATAACTACTTTGTAACCAAGTCAAGTTACTTAATGGATTCCTCCAGGATTTGGAAAAGAGTGGACTAGAGGAATTACCCCATCCTCGAACCACTATAAAACTGTTGGTGTCTATTTACTTTTCAGCATACTTTATTTCCTACTTTATTTTATATTTGTTGATAAGTTAAAGTTGCTTAAGTCTGCTGATAATAGGGGTGTGCACAATCCGGTTCAGTTTGGAGATTTAGAAATCTCCAGAACCGTCCCGAAGTTCGGAGATCCCAAAATTAAATTTCCAGAACCGAACCATAAAAAAAATTTCCATCCCGAACTGTCCCGAAAGTTGATGCGATTGATACGGAGATTCGGTTCTAATGGGACGGTATGGAAGCAGTTCGGGGCGGTTCGGAGAAATGGATATTCAAATATTTCACAAATAAAACACACAAAAAATGTGAAAAGAAAAACCAGTGTAAAAATCATTAAACGATTATACTTTCAATATTTGTTTTTGTGCAATTTCAAAAATACATACTAAAGTTATTAGTACTATATGAGTTTAACTCTTTGATTTTTTATATTTAACTTATGCATAAAATTTCTTTAATTCATATTTAAGTGGTAAATTTTTAATATTGTAATTATAAATCTTTTTTTCATGATATAGACTATATATACTACATATTAGTTTATATCAATTTAACTTTTAAATCGATTTTATCTAATTTATAGTTAAAAGTATTGATTTTTCTTTTAGGATCTTAACATAATATATTTCAGATATTATGTTATTCGTAATAGTAGTAAAAGTGTAGAATCTCAACAAATGACAAATTTAATAGCCTCTATTACACAATAATATTCTATAATCTTGGCACATTGTCATGGGCTCTTGGCTTAGGAAAAATATAATTGACTAATAAATTTGATAAACTAATATGAAACAAAAACCTATAGTCTCAATGTCTTAATTTCTTGGTTAGACGATTATAATAGTTTATGTGCAATGTACTAATCATTTAACTAATTTTAATTCAATTAATTTCCTTGATTAGAGGATGAGTCTAGTTATGATCCTTAAAAAGTAAAATATTATCAAATTTAAACATTTTCTACAAATCGTATATGATTTTATAATTTATTTTATTGGTTCATTTAAATAAACTAATATGAGTATATGACGTAAGTATTAGTGAATTAAATATATATATATATATATATATATTCAATTATTCATTTCATATATTGATAAAATATGCCAAATTTTTAATTTGATAATTTTTAGTTTTATATAGTATTGAATTTCAAAGGAATGTTTAGCTAATTCAATATCAAAATATAAATAAGATAAAAATATTATATATGTATATAAAAATTATTTTAAAAGCGGTCTAGTTTTGGATATTCGGTTTGGTATGGTTCAGTACGGTTCTCGCTATGGATATTTAAAAAATCTCCAGAACCGTACCATGTAAATTTTCGGGACGGTTCGGTTCGGAGAAAGTCAAAAAGTCAACGGATATTTTTGGTTCGGATACTTTTTGGTTCGGATATCGGTCCGTGTTCGGTGATCTCCAAGTCACGTGCACACCCCTAGCTGAGAATAACCATTACTAAAATAAGTGTTGAAAAATAAACCTAAAACTCTAAGGGTGAAAAGTCTTCCACTGGTAAAAACAAATCAATTGTATTTGTAAGTTTTAGCTGAAAACAGCTAAGTTATACTATCAACGGCTCAATCGAGTCTATTGAGTGGGTAACTTTGTTGTGTAAGTCAACCTAGTTGTCCCTCAAGAACTTAGTTGATTTGAGTTAACTCTGAATATATTTTAAAAAGAACTAAAATCGAAAAGTTGGTAACTCTCCTGCCCCCTTCTAAACCTTACATATCACCCCTTAGGACCTACACTTGATTAGCTGTGCACATAAGTACCGTTAACCATGCACCAAATATATTGAACAAATACACCATTTCATCAAAAATATGACGAAAAATTTGCACACAGTTCCAATTAACAAAAGAAGTAAAAATATTGGTGTGAACACATAACACAAATATATTGTCAAAAATTGAAATACAATTGTGTCATTAAACTCTTGAAATTACATCATCATCATTCAAACAAACTACACTAAAAATAACAAAAAAAACATACCCCAAAATAAAAATTGAAACATTTTTCAAGTAAAAAAAATCAGCTCATCAAATTCCACAAAACTAGCCCTATGTTTTCTTCTTCTCATTGAGAAATTTCTTGGCTGAATCTAAAAACATTTTCCCTCTCCTCATTCAAATCATCGGCTATAATTGCATGACAATACAACGTCATCAAACGTATGAATAAAGCAACATCAGAAGCTTGTTGTTTCTGGTTTCCTCTAGCCATGTAAACTTATCAACCTACCATTAATAACAAAAAAAAAACATAAGCACACATCAAAACCAAAATACATAAAACATGTCCATGTCAAATATATCACCAAAACTAATCATGCAACATAATATAACTATCGTTATATCAAATATATCACCAGCGTACTTGAAATTTACCACTTCTCCCATGCATTAAATGTTAACTAAACATGCATAATTTATACAAAAACTATATACCATTGATGTGATCAGCGTATACCTCAAAGATTGAACAATACACCCAAACACTACGAAAAATAAATGCACAAAACCATGAATAAATGTGCATCGTTAAACATGATTTATACACCAAAAATCTCACAACAAAAACAAGGAAAACCAAGCAAAAATATCTTCCAGAACCTACTGGTTAAACAAACAAAAATTAACCCCATTGTCAAAAAAACGTTCAACACATACAAATCCAGAAACCCTAGACCCAATACACACAAAGAAACAAAAAAGAATTGCTCTATTTGAAGGAATTGAAGCAAAATCGAAAAAGAAAAAACTCAAAAAAAACATTGAAAGCAACAGAACAAAACAAATAATAGAACAAAAAAGCAAACATATATGGAATCAAAAAGAACGAAACACTTCAACAGAAAAAAGAAAAATCGATTTGTAATGCATCAACAATCTCTTGTGAAACCCCTGCGTGTAGCAACTGATTAAGCGAAAATCGACCCTCAAAAACAAAGAAGAAGTACACGACTAGACTCACAGAGAAAACTGAAAAGAGTTTTGAAAATTAAGAGACTTGAAAGCGGGAATGTTGTTGTATTAATCCCGAAAATCAAGCCTAAAGAAATGGTTACCAAAAAAACTAAATAACCTCCATTATAAAAAGACAACACTGCTCTTATCAGTTAAAAACTAAAAACACCCAAAAATTCGAAAAAAAAAACACAATGCTTGTATACGATAGTTATGTGGCCGAGATTAGTCCACACGGTCTTACGTAGAGACTCCTGCCACATCTATATTTATATATATATACATAAAAACAAAGCTTTTGCTATTTTTGTTTTCCCGCTCATTTACCTCTTTCTAAATCTGTGAAACACACTTTTTTGTTTACTTAATGAAAACGTTTAAAATTTTAATATATGGTAAGTCAACTATTACGTGGCTGATATTTTAATAAATGGAAAGTCAATTATTTCATGGCTGACAATATTTAATATGTTGCTGATTTATTGATGATTTACTTAATCCGATTTTGAAAATATATGGAAAGATTATCTACAAAATTTCGTATCTACATTGAATACGGTCCAAATCAAATTGTCAACTTTCCTTAGATTCGGTTTTTTCAGCAAAATTGAAAAAATATAATAAATTTTCCGTTCATAAAATTATTCACTTTCCTTATTTTTGTAAATTATAAATAAATAATGTTTCAATATTATTACCAACAATAAATAAATTAAGATAGATAATCATGAAATTAATACCGATAATAATAACGGAAGTTTGTTAATTGTGGCGCAAGCAATATAAATATGGCAACAAAGATAAATTGACAGGCAAATTAAATTTCCAAATTTACATTCATAATAAATTAACAATACTAACTTAATTGCAATAAATTAACCTTCCAAATGAAAAAGACTGACAATAAAAAATCTTCTGAATTATTGACCTATAAAATAATTAAATTAAGAATAAAATTGCAGACAGAATAATTGACTTTCCATTTTCAATTTAACTGCGCTAACTTCAATCATAATTTGAACATAATCTATATAAATCGTCCTTTCTAATTAAGAACCAATTAATATATAAATAGTAAATTAATTAATTCGAATAGCAAAACTTGTTATAATATCAAAAAAATGATTTGATTTTAAAAAAAATTATTTTCCATAATTAACCTAATTGCTCACCTATATATATTGTGTAATTTCATTATCAACCTTACGCATTCAAAACTCACGTCTACAAAGCCAATAACTAAAAAAACCTATGTCCACATAATATCAATAAGCTATCAAAATCAATGGCTCTCATGATTACTCTCATTTGTGATTTGAACATGACAAAAACCCAATGAGTGGTCAAGCTTCGTTTGATTAGAATGTATTAAAAGCCTGCACAATGACAGAAACCAAATACCAAGTGCAAATCAAGTCAGAGCAACTTCGACACTATACAGGAGCATTTACAGTTTGTCAAGCTAACAGATGATCCTGCTTTGATATCAAATATTGTTGCTCTGTTCTTGAGTGTCAAGTATATGTTGAAATATTATTGTTGTTGTATCTTTAGCTATTGTATACTAAAATTATTAAATTTTTTTAGAAGTCAGACTTTTTTTCAAAGTTTCAAGCAGATGATTCATCACAGTTGAAGGTATTGATTTTTTTTTAATGTTTGTTTATTAAAGTGGTATATTAAATACTGAATATTAAATGCATTTTTTTAGTTTTAAAATGTGTAATTGTTTAAATTTTGTTAATTCTGTTTTTAATTGTTTTCAGGATTATTCTGAGGATGAGGTTAACACCCAAAACAAAGGTGTCAAGAAAACAAGCAAAGGGGTCGAAACTTCTGGTACTAAGATTTCATTACTTGAGGAATTCTCATCCTCAACCACTTGTAAAATATTGAAGAGTATTATCAAGAAGGTAGAAGAATATTATCAAGAAGGTAGACGACAAAGGTATAAACAGAATGATTTTTTTATTTTAGTAAAGAATCAAACTATGTTTTTTATTGTTTTGGTTTTTTGAACCATATTATTTCTTGATTTGACATTATTACTTTATTATATTTGAGTTTTTGTAGTTTCGTTCAAGGCACTAATATGTTTCTACTTTAAGAATTCAATTTGCAATAATATTTTGATTATGAGCCCATTGTTAATTAATTGAGTTTTTTAATGGCATCGGACCATAAATTTAATATCTTCACATTATACACAAAAATTTTAAAATTTAATAATTATATACCTTAGCAGAAATACCTTATCAGAAATTTAACCACATTAATCTAAATTCCACTGAAAAACAAAATATTAAAAATCATATAATGAAGATCCTCGCACCAACAGGATTTCACTACACTCACGGTGTAGGGTCAAATGGCTTTGTTTGCTTAGGATCTTCTTTGTATTAAATTAGTATCAAACAAAGCACTGCATATAAATGACATAGGAAACAAGATCATAAAGAAATTCATAAACAGCATAAAGGAATAAAAATTGACAGATATCATACTTTTTTCATCTAAACTATTTCATAATTCTGATATGAACATTTATAGAAGATATACTCATCAATGTACTATATGGCAATGAAACTTGACATTGATCATAAAAATGATTTAGATTTAGATTTAGATAGTACGAAGTGATTTTCAAAATCAAAACCAACATAAAAATGGTAATCAAATAATATTCTATGTTTACCAGGTTTCCATATTTCACCAGTGGATATAAATGACATAGCTAACAGGATCATTTTTCAGTTCAAAGTTAATCAAAAAACAACATGGGATAATTCAAAGGACAAGAACACAGTAACCAGAAAAACCAATACGCAGACATTGATCATTTTGAAAGCAGTTTTGTTTATCAATTTTCCCTAGAATGCTACTTACTTGTGCCTCAAACTTGCCACAATTTTTACATTTCATGTTTTCTTACTGTCACTTGACCTGAAAAACAGAAAAATATAATCAGTCAATAACATTATTTAAACGCCCTCTAAGGCATAAGAACTTTAAAGTAATCACCAAATGCCATTAAGATTTGTTGTATGGTGATTTATTTCAACAATATATATGCTCTTTATTTTTTTTAAACCAATTAGATCATTGTATATATTGCTGGAAATATTTTATGCTGATGTTATATAGAAAGGGAAAAACACCTAATGTTACAGTAAATCGAACAAATTTAACTTAATAAACAAATATAAAATTTAAAAAACAAAAAATAAAATTAAAAGAATAAAAGATAAATTAAAATTAGAACATATAAGATGTAGCTCTTATCTTCTTTTGTTGATTTAATATTTTTCCCAACATGACAAATAAAATCGGACAAATAATAGTTCACTAAAATTTTCACAATAATATAAATTTTCTATCATTGAAAACCCGAATGAACTAATCTGCAGTTTATCAAAATAAGACAATGAACACTTTACTTAAAGTTTATCAGAATATTTTAAAATAAAAATAAAAAACCGTTAAATGAAAATATTATTTAGATTTGAACATGAAAAATTCCAAAAAAATAGAAAACAGACAAAAGATACATAGGGAAGAACCTGAAACAAGTTAGTAAATTCATAAGTTAGTAAATTTACTTGCCTGGGTATGTGTTTTGATAGGATGTTTGTTTTGGTTTGTAGTAAATAAAATAGTGTAGAACCTGAAACAAGTTAGTAAATTCATAAGTATATTACAATATTTTTAATGTATGAAACACTAATATAATTTAATACAATTTATCTTTATAGTTTCTTGGCTTTTTGTAATCTTCATTGTTAACCATTTGTATCTGCATGAACAAAAAGAAACAATAAACAGGGGTACAATTATTTAAAATTTTACAACTAACATAAAAATCAAAATGGAGATATATATGTATAACACCGAAATACACAGATCATCAGTGTAAAATATATATTATACATATTGCATAACACTGAAAAACACAGATCATAAGTGTAAAATATACCATATATCATAACATATCTTATAAAAAAATGTTTCTAAACTACTCCATCTAAATTACAAGAAAGTGGTAAGAAACTTTCGCTGTCCATAACGGACAAAAACAAAATTATAAACAAAATTTGAATGCACATGAACAGATCTGGAAAAAAAAATCATATTTTACCTTGACAAGGCCGTCAAATGTACATATTCAATTTTTACTCTTCTTCAACATGCACACATAAAAAAAAACAGCCACATATTAATAGATAATTTAAGATTACAGAAATAATACAACAAATAAACTCGAATTTCGGAATTTAAAACACATAAAAAATCATTTATAATTATATCTCGAAGATATAATAACAGTTCTAAAAAAAGGATACAAATTCTTACCTTTCAAATGTTGGAATGGACCCTTATAGCTTTGACTTTTCTTTGTCACGAGAAGAAATATTTCTATAAAACTCTACATCCGAAGTACATGTCAAGGATGGTCATAAAAACAAATATTTTTAAACCAAAAATAGTTATTCGAAAACATATGAAGAACCTGTTAGATAAATGTTTTTATCATGATTTTGATGATTTTGTTCAAATGAGTTTTTAAACCAAAAACAATGTCCCTAAATGTTGTCTAAATACTTCCGATCAATTTAAAATGTTTTTACTATTTTTCGGAGTATTTCTTGGAGTTTACTTTCGATAAAAAATTGGACAACACTTTTGTTTCAGGCTCGACCGGTCGCCCTATAGGGCAACCTGTACCTGAGTTGAGTTTTGAAACAGAAAAATGGACGTAGGAGAAATCATGGAGGGCGACCGGTCGACCCAGAGGTCGACTAGTAGGGGTGACCGGTCGACCCCTGGGCGACCGGTACCTGGGAATGCCCTCTCAAGTGCAGACTTCTCTGTTTCAATTTTTAAACACCCCCAACCGGTCAAGATCAAGGGCGACCGGTCGAACCCCCCTCCGACCGGTCCCCCTGTGTAAAAATCGCAGCAAACTCATTTCAATCTTATCTATGCACGACCGGTCGAACCCCTATTTTATCAGCAAACTATCTGTTGCATTTTCAGACAGTTTTTCCCTAATTTGTGGGATTGATTTCTAACAGCTATAATCTTGATTTTGAATGGTTTCTTTTGCAGCAAATCACTCCCCAAGAAGGAGTCTATGTCTGGAAATCAAAGCCAAGACCTCTCCTATAAATAGAGGCTTCATTCAAGCAACAAGATATAACACATTACACAAGCAAAAGAGCATACAAGCAAACACTTTCATAAATCTTGTTGTATTAGCCTAAGCACTTGCACTTGCACTTTTTTGAGGTCTAGGCTTTCAATTCTTGATTACACTTGTACTCATATTGTGTTATTCATTATTGAGTTGTAATCTTGATTTTGGTCAACATTCAACACAAGACATCTTTGTGAGTATTATTGTGGTAAGAATACACTTGGGTGATCTAGGTGATAGGTGTTTGGAGAGTGTGATACTCTTCAAAGGTGGTGAAGGAAGATTGTGGTAATCTCCTTGAAGGTGTTGTAAGAGGGTTGTGGTAATCCTCAAGGTGGTGTTGTATTAATTTTGGTAATTAATAAAATCTTTTTTTCTTTTTGAAATCCATCCCGGATATACTGGGGTGGTAGAGGATTAGGCCCTAGGGGTGGGTTGAACCTCTATAAATCGACGAGTGTTGTTTAATTTCCGCATTTTCATTCTCGTCTTTGCTTGATTATTCGAAAAAGAGGGCAAAATCTGAAAAACCGAGATAATCTATTCACCCCCCTCTAGATTATCGTAGCCACTTGGACTAACAAGTGGTATCAAAGCCAAACTCTTTGGCTAGCTCGTTCCGAGTAAAGAGGAATGATCCATGGCTACGAATGATGCTTATCTCACCACCGGCGCCTCCACCAACAAGCCACCACTATTCGACGCCAATAACTACGCATTTTGGAAAGACCGTATTGAGTGCTTCCTACAAGGGTGCGGGTTTGACATTTGGAATGTGGTTGTTGAAGTAGTTGATCAACCAACTAAGAAATTGAAGGATGGCACCTCGGCTCCTAAACCTTTCAAGGAATTCAATGAAAATGACAAAAAGGCTTTCTCTCTAAACGGTAAGGCCTTAAATATTTTGCATTGTTCTCTTACCGCCACCGAGTACAATCGTATAAGAGGCATAAGGTCGGCACATGAGGTTTGGGAAAAATTGGAGACAATTTATGAAGGGACTAAGAAGGTCAAGCAAGCAAGAAAGACCATGCTTGTTAAAGACTTTGAAAACTTTAACATGCATGATGGTGAAAGCATCTCTAAGATGGTGGAAAGGCTTGACAACATTGTCAATCCTCTTGTGTCCCTCGGTAAAGTCATCTCCGAAGAAGACAATGTGACTAAGGTATTGAATGCTCTTCCCGGCTCATGGTCTGAAAAGGTGATGACAATCATGGAGGCACAAAATCTTGAGACACTCAAATTTGACGAGCTCATCGGGAACCTCCTCATCTATGAAGTCTATCTCAAGGAGAGGAAAAATTCCAAACCAACCATCAATCAATCGGGTATGCAAAATATTTCTAAAGGTCTTGCTTCTTCTTCTAATAATGCATACTATGATAATGATGATGAGGAGGAGGAGACAGCCGCACTTGTTCGAAAATTTGCAAAATTTGTGAATAAAAATAAGGCAAGAAAACCGAGAGATAATGCTTGCTTTAAATGTGAAAAACCCGGGCACTTCATTTCCGATTGCCCAAAACTCGATGAGGAGGAACAAAAGAAAAAGAAGCATTTTTCGAAAAAGAAGGCTCTAAATGCGGAGGTCAAAACTTAGGATGAATTACTTGAAACAACTGACGAGGAAGGAGAAACCGAACATGGTCTTATGGCCATAGACGATGAAAATAATGAGGTACGCTCTAACTCTTCTACCTCCTCCTTAGTTGATTAATTGCAATGTGATTTTAATGAATTGCAAATTGAGTTTCAAAATTTGATTGTTAAATACAAGACTTTGAAAAAGGAACATAAAGAGCTTAAAATTGAAAAGGATAAATTATTTACTTCTTATGAATCTCTTGATAAAGCTCATGCTATTACTCTTACTCAAGTTCATACTCTTGAAACCGAAAAAGAATCGCTTACCAAAGATCTTGAATGTTTGAAAAAGGATGTGCATCGTTTTAACATAACCACAGATAAAGTTACAAAAATTTTAGATGCACAAAGAGGAGAGCATTCCAAATTAGGACTTGGTTATAAACCATTTCAAAATGTTTTTAAGAAAAATAACCAAGGTCCGACTTTTGTACAAGCTAGTAGCTCTTATACTCCTACTTGTTATTATTGTGGCAAAGTTGGACATTATGCTAACAATTGCAAATTGAGAAATAGCTCTAGTCATATTTGGAGACCCAAAGGTCTCAAGACTAACCCCCATGGACCCCAAAACTATAGGGTACCTAAAAATAATTCTTTTGTAGGTCATAGGGGCTATAACAACAATGGAGGATTCAAAATGGCTCGTGGACAGCGGATGTTCACGCCATATGACCGGAAAGAGAGAACTTTTTACCAACATCAAGCTCCAAGAAGAGGGTGTGGTCATGTTCGACAATGGCAAAGGAAAAATCATTGGCAATGGAGACATTGGTAACTCTTCTTTCTCTCTTAGTAATGTTTTACTAGTAGATGGGCTTAAGTTTAATTTGATAAGTGTTAGCCAACTTTGTGATTCAAATTATAATGTTGTTTTCAATAAAGAAAAATACTTTATTCTTAAAAATGATGAAATTATTTGCGAAGCAAGTAGAAAAGGCAATCTTTACAAAATTTGTACAAGTGATTTGGTTAGTCAAAATGTTTCTTATCTTGTTGCCAATAATGATTTAACGAGTTTATGGCATAGGCGACTTGGACATGTTGGATACAAGAATTTGAAAAATATTTACAAAAACCAACATGTAAAAGGACTACCCAAATTGAATTTTGAAAATCTTGGCTTATATGACACTTGTCAAAAGAACAAATTAGTTAAGAGTAGTTTCAAGCCCCAAAAATGAAATTTCCACAACCAAACCTCTACAATTGCTTCACCTTGATTTGTAAGGGGATATTGGTACGGCTAGTCTAAGTGGAAAACATTATACTTTCGTTATTGTCGATGATTTTTCTAGATATACTTGGGCTCTTTTTCTTACCAATAAAAGCGATGTCGTTAATGAGTTTGTTAAGTTGTGTAGACTTATTGAGGATGAAAAGGAAGATACTATTAAGTCTATTCGAAGTGATCGAGGTGGAGAATTTGATGGTGAATTTAGAATCTTTTGTGAAACCAAGGGATATGCATATAATTTTTGGCTCCAAGGACATCTCAACAAAATGGAGTAGCCGAAAGGAAAAATCGGACATTGCAAGAGATGAGTCGGTCCATGCTAAATGAATTTTCACTTCCAAAATATTTTTGGGCGGCGTAAGTAAATCTTGCATGCTATGTCATTAATCGAGTTTATATTCGTGCTAAAATGAATAAAACTCCATATGAGCTTTGGAAAGGAAGAACTCCAAATATTAGTTATTTCAAAATATTTGGATGTAAGTGCTTTATTTTGAATACTAATGATCAATTGGACAAACTTGATCCTAAGGCCGATGAAGGAATATTTATGGGGTATTCAACTAAGAGCAAAGCATATTGGGTTTACAATAAGACTAGCATGGTTGTTGAAGAATCTATTCATGAAAAATTCAATGAAGCCTCGGGTGTTGAAAGAATACCTAATGATGATAGTGATGAAGAAGATGTTATTGAACCCATTGTTCAAAATGATGCTCAAAATGATCAACCTACTACATCAAATGATCAACCATCCACTTCAAGTGTTCCTCAAAAAGACAAAGGTGATACTTCGGATCTTCCCGTGGCATTGAAATTTAAAGGAGATCACCCAAAAGATCTTATTTTTGGTGATCCCCTTGATAAAGTGATGACCCGAAGAAAATTTGCCGAAAAAACTCTTATATCTCAAAAAGAGCCTAAAAATGCTAAGGAGGCTATTGAGGATGAGGATTGGTTTTTGGAGATGCAAGAGAAGTTGAATCAATTTGAAAGAAATGATGTATGGGAATTGGTACCTTGTCCTCCTTCTCAAACTATTATTGGTACAAAATGGGTATTCCGGAACAAGCTTGATGATCAAGGAAAAATTGTTCGAAACAAGGCAAAGTTAGTAGCTCAAGGGTATTGTCAAGAAGAAGGTATTGATTATGATAAAACTTTTGCACCCGTAGCACGTTTAGAAGTTATTCGTATTTTACTTGCCTATTCTTGTTTCAAAAATTTCAAGCTATACCAAATGGATGTTAAATCTGCTTTCTTAAATGGCTTCATTCAAGAAGAAGTCTATGTAAAACAACCTCTGGGGTTTGAAATTTTTTCTAGGCCTAATGATGTTTATAAACTTAAAAAGGCCTTGTATGGTTTAAAGCAAGCACCCCATGCATGGTATGATAGACTTAGCTCGTTTCTTTTGCAAAATGGTTTTACAAGAGGTAAAGTTGATACTAATTTTTTTTTTTTTGAAAAAGGGCAAGATTGTTTACTTGTGCAAATTTATGTTGATGATATTATCTTTGGTGCTACTAATGAAACTTTGTGCAAGAAATTTTCTAAGTTAATGCAAGGAGAATTTGAGATGAGTATGATGGGGGAGTTCAACTTCTTCCTTGGGCTTCAAATTAAACAATGCCAAGAAGGTATATACATTTCGCAATCAAAATATACAAATGAACTTTTGAAAAAGTTCGGCATTGAAGAAGGAAGAATCGTGTCTACCCCTATGGCAACTAATGTCAAAATTGACAAAGATGAAAAAGGCAAGTTCGTGGATGAATCAAAGTATCGAGGTATGATTGGTAGTTTACTTTATTTAACCGCTAGTAGACCGAACATTCTTCATGTCGTATGCCTATGTGCTCGTTTTCAAAGCAATCCCAAAGAATCTCATCTGAGTGCCGTTAAAAGGATTTTTCGATATTTGAAAGGCACTATTCAATATGGTTTATTCTATCCAAAGAATGAAAATTTTTCTCTTAAAGGTTAGAGTGATTCGGATTATGCGGGAAATATTGATGATCGGAAAAGTACTTAGGATCATGTCAATTTTTAAGCGATTGCCTAGTTTCTTAGTTTTCAAAGAAGCAAAATTGTGTTTCACTTTCAACGGCCGAAGCCGAATACATTTCCGCAGCTTTTTGTTGTACTCAACTTCTTTGAATGAGACAAACCTTAGCGGATTACAAATGCTCTTTTGAAAATGTTCCTATCTTTTGTGATAATATATCAACTATAAATATTGCTCAAAACCCGGTTCATCATAACCGTACTAAACATATTGAGATTCGACATCATTTTCTAAGGGATTGTGTTTCTAAACGAAAAATTGAGATATCTTTCGTACCATCTCAAGATCATTAGCGGACAATTTTACAAAACCGCTATCTTCCGAGACTTTTGCGTCGATACGAGCTCGGTTAGGCATAATGCATATCGAATGAGGTTTACGTTTGCATTTTGCATGTTTTTAAAACTTAGGGGCGAAAAATCGGATTTTTGGTTAAAAATTCGGATTTTGGAAAATTGGACAAGACAGTGGGCTGACTGGGAAGAGGGCAACCAGTCACCCTCGAGGTCGACCGGTCGCCCATAGCAATTTTATGGATTAAAACCGTTCTGTCTTCATACTTAGTCATTTTACCTCATTTTTGCCATTTTTCGTCCCCTTCGCCAAATACACACAAATTTCACTCAAAATTTATTTTCATGCATACATTCCATATCTTGGACTTAATATAGCTCGATTATCATCATTACTCATCTTTACCGATTGAATGGTAAGAATTTTACTCCCTTTGCACAATTGGGTTGAACCATTGAGTTCTTGGCGTTCTTAAAAATTTCTTGATGTAATTGTCATATGATCATGATGAGCTTATTTATTATAATGTATTGTATTGTGTTTGGTATGACTTGGTGATGAAAATTTTTGGCTTGATTCATTTATAAGGGCTTTATACAACTTCTTTTATTTTTCAGGCCCACAACGTGTTCGATGAAATGTCACAATGAAAATTTCAATTTCTACATGACTCTCTTTTTTTTTTTTTTTTTTTTCAAAATAACACCCCAGGGGGTGGGGGATTGAGGCGTGATCCCCTACCTGTATATCAAATAATCAAAATGTCATACAATGTCATGCCCGTCAAGGCGGGAGAAAATCAAAGAACAAATAGCCTATCACTACGATATCTAGAAAGAAAAAAAAACTATCATATAGAGAAATCTAAAGAATAAAAGGAGAGCGAATGATCTATGAAAATCTGAAGCTCGGATATCCTAGCTGGTCCATCCGAATGAGCGCAAGAAGGTGGTGAGAAGCCGTGCCCTCATCAACAATGTGATCGCAAGGCGGCGTGACTCCCAACTCCCAACTCGCTAGGTGATCTCTGGTCGATTCCCCTCTCTGTGTATGTGGGAAATCGAATCAAGGTCCTCAAAGCATGTTTCGAATGCGAATCAGGGTGTGCTGAACCTGCCAAGAGCCAAGGCCACCAGAAGTGATCGTGGTGACCACCGCCGCTGCGTCCAACTCGATCCAAATCTGAAGAGAAAACTGACGGGCATGCCGCAATCCCATCTCCAGCGCTAGTAGCTCAGCATGAAAGCTAGACACTGCCTGGAGAGAACAATGAAAAGCCAACATAATTCTGCCCGAATGATCTCGAATCAATCCCCCTCCGC
The DNA here is from genome assembly GCA_016081115.2 of Rehmannia glutinosa. Taxonomy (NCBI): domain Eukaryota; kingdom Viridiplantae; phylum Streptophyta; class Magnoliopsida; order Lamiales; family Orobanchaceae; genus Rehmannia; species Rehmannia glutinosa. The sequence goes on from JABTTQ020002251.1 coordinate 526,700, forward strand.
CAGCAATCAAGGTATCTCGATCAAACGAACCATCCGTGTTCAGCTTGATCTGAGGAGACTGAGGGGCACGCCAAATCACCAACCTAGGCCTGCGTGAAACCTGTGGTGGAGCATTCCCCTGCAAAAAAATCACAGTAGGGAGACATCCAGACCAATCCGAAGGGCTCAAACGCCGACCTGAAACAAGAATCCAGAGATACCGCTCCACCTGCCAAATAATGTGAGAAGCCAAGAAAGGAATGTGTCGATGCTTGACATTGTTCCTTTCCGTCCAGACAAACCATAAAATCAAGCAGGGAACCAAGAAACTCAAGTGCCTCGTGTGTGATCCGTGTGTGCGATTCCTCCAAAATGAAAGGAACAATATCATATCAGTTGTGTGTGGAAGTGTAGTGTCAAACCAAGGAAGAAAGTGATTCCACACGGGTTGAAATAAAGATTATCATTCATCAAAAAGAGGTGAGAGATAGATTCGACTGAGGAGAAGAATGTGGATTATTCAAGCAACACCGAGCAACGTGAGGCAAGGGAAGTGCCACGTGCAAGCTTGATATCCACGGGGAAGACGATTACGAAGGAGGCGCCAAAGAAAAATAGAGATAGTAGGAATAAGAGCATCGTTCCAAATGGCACCATACTGAAGGTTCGAGCATTTCTACCCCGGAGAGAATCCCAGCGAGAAGACATAGAGAACCCACCATGAGAGGTAAGCATCCAACGCATGATATCCTCGACCCAGGAAAAGAATCGGAACCCGGATATATCCTCAATGAGACTCTCGGGAAGCCCACATCCGGATACCAAGACGATACAATCTATCTCTATCCCACATACCATCACGATGAACCAATCCACCGTCATATGACCCAAAGGCCGATCCAAACAATGATCCAAGCGGCCGATGCCCAAACCAAGTATCATCCCTTAAACCGACACGACTACTACCACCGCCGATAGACCAAAAATCCGCTCCCGGGCTCGAATACCGATCCGCCTCAAGCGCCTCCACGATGACTATGATTATGTGTTACAGAGGCTCTATAGGAGACCGAAGCCCATTGTAACAAGATTTGCGATCAAGAATTGAGCCCACAACGAATGGCCCTCGCGTAACCTCCACCACAACTTGTAATCAAGGCGTCGGCAATATATCGAAAGTCGGCGCAACCCCAGCCCCCCCTCGAAATAGGATGGCGATAATATCCCAATCGATCCAGTGAGTCTTCTTCATCCCGCATAGGATCCCCGAGAAGAATCTAGCCATGATCTGCTCCAACTGCGCGCAGAATCTGTCTTTGGCGTGCATGACTGAAAGAATATGCAACGGGGTGGCCATTAGCGTGCTCGAATAAGAGCGAGCCTACCACCAAAGGAGAGATATCGATCGACCATCCAAAGCAACTCTATCCAACATCCTCTCGAATCACCGGGAGGAAGAGCTCTTTTTCGTCATTCGCCCCTTGAACAAAGGGACACCCAAATAAGTCATCGGCAAGTCATCGCGAACAAAAACTCGCCACCATGCACCATGTGCTCCCGGTACCCGTCAATGTAACGTGGCCCAAGAAAGAATCTACTCTTACGACACGACCACGGTGGTAGAGTAGCGAGAATAGTGCTCGAGAAAGTGCCTCAACGTGACGAGGCCATCGTCGACGCCCTAGTGAAGATAACCACATCATCAAAGATAGGCCAAATGAGTCACGGGAAACCCCGTCGCGTCCGATAAATCATATCCCGGTGTCGTCTAATAATGGAATCCAATCGCGGGATAAATACTCCGCCGCCAAAACAAACAAAGCGGGAGATAGAGGATCCCCCCGCCCGCTTGATCCTCTAGTCGAAGGAAAATAACCGAGAAGGGATACCATTAACGAGCAGTGAAGCCGCGATCTTGCTCAATACAACTGCCTACCATATCAATCCACCGAACGGGGAAGCCCATATGTACCATAGATGTGTACAAGAAATCCCACTGCACCCTATCATAAGCTTTAGCCATATCCAGCTTCATCACCACATTAGGAACCTCCGTGGCGAAGGCCGATATCATGGATAAGCTCTGTCATGCGAGCAATATGTTATCCGAGATGACACGACCGGGTGTGAAACCACTCGATTCGGTGACACAATCAAAGCGCGAATCGAGACCAACCGCGCATTCATAATCTTAGCGATAATCTTATTCGTCACGTTGTACAGGTTAATCGGCCGAAACTCAGTCCACTTCCGAGGGTGAGGAACCTTCGGGATGAGAACTATAGATGTAGCCGTGAACGTAGAAGCGGCATGAGATTACCCGAGAAAAAGTCAACCACCGCATCCTCAACATCCGATCCGACGAAATCCCCCCACTTGATCTTTGTTAAAGAACAAAGATGAGAAACCATCGGCCCGAAACACTAGACGGATCAATCCCAAACACCGCATCGCGAACCTCCCGAGCCGTCGGCATAGCACGAGTCCACCAAGATCAACGGAATCGGGAAGCGGGAAAGAACTCATCTACGAGGGGGAGTCGGATACTCAAGTCAAGTCAATAAGATGAAAGAATCGAATCGCCGACTTCCGAATCTCAGAATCCTGGGTGATCACTACTCCATCATTGTCAATCGAGTGAATTCTAGCGCGACACCGCTTCTGCTTAACAAATCCGTGGAAAAACTTAGTGTTGCGCTCCCCCTCGACTGCCCACTTAACTGCAGCTTTCTGGCGCCAAAAATCCTCCTCCATTTTCAAACGTAGCTCGTACTCAGCCACACAACGATGTAGCTCAGCCCGATGAGTCGGAGATGAATCACTATCATATACAGCCTGAGCCACTAAAACGGCCTCATCAGCCAGTCTAACCCGATCAAAAATATTACCAAACGTCTGGTGATTCCAAATCTTGAGTCTGCGCTTGACCCTATTCAACTTGTGCTGCAAGCTCCTCATTCCGAAACAACCAGTGGAATGCCCCCATGCTTCCTTGACAACCTGCAAAAAAGTATGGTGACGTATCCACATATGCTGAAATCGAAAAGAAGAACGAGCCACATGCGGTACAAACTGACAAGAAATGAGTAAAGGAGCATGATCAGAGCGAACACGAGATAAATGCGTAACAATAGAACAAGAAAACGCTTCAGCCCAGTGTTCATTATACAAAGCCCTATCAAGTCTCTCCTGAAGCCCACCTCTAGCCCACGTAAAGATGCCAGGCCCCTCACACCCCGCATCAAATAACTCACAATCAGCAATCATGTAAGCGAAGTCCAACATCTCATCCGACCTATTAGTAGTACCACCAACCCTCTCATGATCATGCAAAAAGATATTAAAGTCACCACTAACAAGCCAGGGCAACCCCTCCATACTAATCGCAATCTCACGCAAGGTATCCCACAAATCATATCTAGCTACTCTATCACATTTAACATACACAAAAGTCAAATAAATAGGCTGAGGCAACAAAACAGATGTCAACCTACAATGTAATAGTTGTGCATGATCAACGAGAATATCAAAATGTAAATGAGCAGTGGACATAATCCAAATATGATTAGAACAATTACTCAACCCATTATCAAAGCCAAATCTCGACAATAGAAACTAAACTCGTGCAAAGTCATAGGTTCTAAAAGCGCAACAAAAGGCAATTTATGACGAAATTAACGAATGCAAATGGCGTTGGCTACCCGGATTAGCAATACCCCTTACATTCCACGTTAAGAAATTAATCGACATAATTAACAAGTAGAATGAGAAGAGGATTTAGAAACACACGATCGATTTTGTTGTCGTTGGCTCCTCCTCGTAGCTAAAAAGAGTGCGCACGAGCTTTCCCGATTTAACTCTTTTTTTGGTGACTTGGGAAATTTATCCACTCCCAATTTCTTGAAAGTTTCGGACTTTTTGAGGTGTTGATAGGGCTATTGAATTTTTTCCCAGTTTCATAAGGCAAAGTGTGGTCATTTTGATTTGTGGATTTATTCGAACAAGGCAAGTCAGAACTACCATGATCGCCTGGCAACTGAACACAAGGCAAGTCAGAACTACCATGATCGCCTGCCAAAGGAGTGGGGTCCACGACGTTGTGGGCTGAGGAGACGTCATCTGGGTACGGCAAGGAGGACATGGCGGGTTGGACTTGGGTAATAAGATTATTTGGGCTGGACGAATGGTTGAGGTTTGAGGGTTGTGTGTAGGAGTTGGACGTGGACTCCACAACAGCTGAAGAGGACTGGGCCGGATTGCTGGAGAACACGTGGGCCTCATTAAGGCAATAATGTTGGCCCAACTTAGCATGAGATCCTTCATCCGGGCTGGACATATTGGACGCTGCTGAGGGGCCCAATTGGTAATTGATTAATGCACAAGGTAAGGACGAATTGTTTGGCCCCATAATGTTGTTGCCGTCCAACTCATAAGGGTGCAAGGAATTTTCCACCTTTTTTGCATGTGAAGACAAGGATGTGGGCCCATGTAGATTCCCAATTATGGAGCATGTTTGGCCTACTTTATCAATCAGTTGCTCCACCAAAGTGTGCTGGCCATGATCAACCTTTTTTGCAAGAAAAGGTGTTGTAGTAGGACCCTTCAAATGTCCATTAATATTAAGATGACCAATGAAACCCTCCAAAAGTGTTGAAGATTTCGAAAATGTAGGGGTTATATAATCAGATAATGCGCCACCCTTTTCACCCTTAATCACGCGTGGTTCCAAGTCCGTCAAAAAAATCGAGCCGTTAACCATGTTGTCACCCACTATTTCGGCCATATTCAAATCCTGGGAAGAAGAGCGATTCTCAGTGGCCCTAAAATTCTCATCGGATGCGTGTACAACACCTGAATAGAGACCATGCGCATCTTTATTCTTCTCAAAAGAAGATAAAGTTGGAATAGAATAATTGAGACACGTATGAGAACCATTAACTGCAGAAGGAATAGAAACTGCATTTTCAAGGCCATTCAGACCGTTCAAAGACGCATGTTCCTCTGCCAAGTTGTCTTGATTAAAATAGGGAATAGTAGAGCCCCATTTTTTGTTGTCCTTATCATGCCTGGGCGCACTTTCAATCACCAACTGGTCCTTTTTATTAGCAAAATCAAATAATATATTATTGGAATTCCCATTTTTGAGATCAACCTTCAAACATGTGTTGTCGCCCAAATTATTGGGATTTGCCATAAACTCTTTTCTAGCAACTGCCATGTCGCTACCATATTATTATCCACAAAAATGGAGTCAATCGCTTTCGTCAAATGTAAGTCATTAACCCGATCCGGGCCCTTGATTAATTGTGACGAGGTATCCGTGTTGAAACACACCATTTTCCAAATTCAAAATCGATTTGAGCTAGATCCTTGACATTTGAGTGACTATCGCAAAATAGGTATGTTTTGAATTCTTTGCAACTTTCAAAAACTCCTTAGAAACCAAACCCGTTTCTCTTGGTCCTTTTGTTTTGACCTTTATCCAATCATGATTTTGAGAAAGGCAACTCTATTAGCACCTTGGGTAGGATTAAGGTTTTCACCCTAGAAATCTTAGGAATACCCATAAAGCACCCTGGACTTATCCATATTTCCACTTAACCCCTTGGTCGTAACCATCGAACTGCCATGGGTGAAGGGCGCTAGTGTGGTGGTGGTGGACGAGTTACATTCCGTTCATGTAGCATCCCTCAATAGAGTGTCCAATATGCTTGCAATGAGTACAATAATCCGGAATCCTTTCATATATAATCTTTTGAACCTGTGAGGTATCATCAAACTCAAGAACAATCTCATCAATTCTCTCCTTCAATAAATCGAGTTCAACACAAACCCGTGCCATAGATAATCGAGATCGAGATCTTTGTCGGGAGTCCACTTGAAGGCGTGCTATAATCATGCCGATAGCAAATAGAGCATTATGATCAAAAAAATGTATGGGCAAACCCGGAAAACGAATCCATACTGGCGCAAGAGGGGCTTCGGCTCTCGGATTAAACGAAGGTGTCCATTTGAACACACGCATCGGGCAGTCCCCCAACGACCAAAGAGTACCCATCCATAACTTATTAAAATCCTTCTCATGCTGTAATTTGATAATAATATGTGAAGGGTTAGCAAAGCTCCAGGAATATGGCCCCTTCAAATTCACGCGAGATAACCGGAATCAATTCCTTTGGGGTGTGGGATCGCAAATGAAAATTTTCCAATCAAGGTGAGCTTCAAGACGCTGCAAGACGATCATTCTCCAGGAAGAAAATCCAAGAACCGCTTGCCATCTCTAACCTGGTGGGTGCCAACTGAACGATTCTCTTGGGGTCGAAAGGAAGGTTAGAACGATTAGAACTAGAGCGATCACATATGCATATGACCCAAGCTTTGGGGTTTGGTATTCCGGCGGACATGAACTAAAGTCTGCCATAAGTGATGGAAAAAACCTGAGCACGGAAGGAGAAGACAAGAAAACCCGGGTGAGAAAAAACGAAAAACAAAGACAAAATTAAGAAAAATAAGAAAAATAATCTAAAACTCCCTCAAATTGAAGAAAATTCGTGAACAATCCGTGCAAAATCGACCCAAACGTGAAAAATGGTGCAAGTGTATTAATCTCTAATCTAGGTTTGAGAGTCTTAACCACTCAAAAAAAAAAAAAAGCCTATTTTATGATAGGGCTTCATTCAAACAACAAGATATTTGATACACTTCTTGAGGCATAAAATAGGGCTTCATTCAAACAACTCTCTTGCTTTCAAATGTCTTAAATACTTATTGAGATCATGTCTTGCCAATCAAAACGAGCTTATGGGTTTTTTATGATACACTTCTCCCATTTTTTCGGTCTCTAAGCCTATTTTTTTTAAGGGGTGATAAATCGTATCTTTGGCGCACTTTGATATACTTGTATGATGTTCTTATCATCCTAACATTCTTTTTGATGATTTCAAAGGGGGGGAAACAGAAAATTGGCTCGTTAGCTTAAAGAAACTAATAAAAGCTCGATATAAAAGCTATAAGCTATGGCTTCTTAAAGCCAAGTATACCTAGTCCATGGCTTGTATTATGGACTTAATTGCAATGGATTTTGACTATTTTGACAGGGGGAGCTTCTTAGCTCATGATGTTTATGAGTATCTTGTAATAGCTTGAAATAGCTTGTGCTTCTAGCTTATGTCATACTTCTTATTGATGTGCTTATTGATAGGGGAAGCTATTTATAAAATGTTTTTAAACGGATAGTTTTCTCATAAAAACCGGAAAATTGTTTTGTTTTCGAAATCGTCCTCGTGAAAATTGTTTTGGTTTGTAATCATCAAAAAGGGAGAATTTATTAAATAAATGTTTTTATCATGATTTTGATGATTTTGTTCAAATGAATTTTTAAACCAAAAACAATGTCCCTAAATGTTGTCTAAATACTCCGATCGATTTAAAATGTTTTTACTATTTTTCGGAGTATTTCTTGGAGTTTATTTTCGATAAAAAATTGGACAACACTTTTGTTTCAGAGGCTCGACCTGGCCGCCCATATAGGACAACCTGCACGAGTTGAGTTTTGAAAGAAAAAAGGGACGTAGGAGAAATCAAGGAGGGCGACCGATCGACCCCTGGGCGACCGGTACCTGGGAATGCCCTCTCAAGGAGGAGTCTATGTCTGGAAATCAAAGCCAAGACCTCTCCTATAAATAGAGGCTTCATTCAAACAACAAGATATAACACATTACACAAGCAAAAGAGCATACAAACAAACACTTTCATAAATCTTGTTGTATTAGCCTAAACACTTGCACTTGCACTTCTTTGAGGTCTAGGCTTTCAATTTTTGATTACACTTGTACTCATATTGTATTATTCATTATTGAGTTATAATCTTGATTTTGGTCATCATTCAACACAAGACATCCTTATGAATATTATTGTGGTAAGAATACACTTGGAAGAGTGTGGTACTCTTCAAAGGTGGTGAAGGAAGATTGTGGTAATCTTTTTGAAGGTGTTGTAAGAGGGTTATGGTAATCCTCAAGATGTTATTGTATTAATTTTGGTAATTAATAAAATCTTTTTTTCTTTTTGAAATCCATCCCGGATATACTGGGGTGGTAGAGGATTAGGCCCTAGGTGGGTTGAACCTCTATAAATCAACGGGGGTTGTTTAATTTCCGCATTTACATTCTCATCTTTGCTTGATTATTCAAAAAAGAGGACAAAATCTGAAAACCAAGATAATCTATTCACACCCCTCTAGATTATCATAGTCACTTGGACTAACAGAACCTCTTTAGAAAAACTACTATCTAGACAAAAAAATTATATGCTAAAACATTTCTAAATTTTTCACTGTATTCTCGAAAAAATTTCAATTTTAAAAATAAAAAAATACAAGAAACAAAAATTATTCAAGGGTTTCATTAGAAAATTAACATCGACATTATTCATATCCCAAAAAAATAAGACTACGATCAAAAAATACGATTAAAATTCCAGAATAAAAATATATGCTGAAAAATGAAAATCGAAACCAAAAAATACAGTCCAACAAATTATATGCTAAAAAATTTAAAAAATATTGACGGTATTGTCGAAATATTATCATTATTAAAAATTCCAAAAAACAAAACAAGAAACTGAAATGATGCCCGAGTTTCATAAGAATACAGTGAATATCGTCATTTTTCAGAGACAAAAAAATTACTATTATCGAAAAAATTGGCGCTAAAATTCCAAAAAAAAAAAAAAAACAGAGCACAAGTGTTTCAGGTCTATATTTATCAACTATGATCTCGAAAAAAAAAATACAACACAATATGAATCATTAGTTAGATCCAAAAATCTATTAATTAGATTATAAACTCAAATATGTTAGAGTTTGGATCTGGCGAATTTTAAGCAGATGTCACTGCTTTGTTTGTATTCCTGAAAAAATGAGAAAAGAAGAATAGCAAATGAGGGTGAAAAGGGAGGACTGTGATTTTTTTTGTGAAATGAGGGCAAGGGAAAATGAGCATACCAGCGGCTGAAGTGCAGAGGACAAGACTAGGGTTTTGCCATTTTTTTAATTGTTTTCGGATTTTTAGGTTAAATCCTGACCGTTCATGTGGTCAGAATACTCTAGAATTTAAAACACAAACCCTACACGTGTAGTATTGGACCGTCCCCTCATCCCTCATCAAATTGGATCAATTTGTATATGTATACGTCAATTTTGAACTATGACTCATCCAAAATGGGCTGCAAAACATTTAAGAATGGGCATATTAATAGAATGGACTCATCTATGGACCTACAGATGGGCCTTTTCTTTGATATTTTTTTTTTTTGAGTTTTATTTATTCTGTTTTACTCTTTATTTTATTGTATTATAATTTTTATTTTCGGAATTAAAAATAGATAAAAAAAATGAATAGATAATTTAATTTTTATATGTACCCCTAAATAAAATTTAAAATATTAAAAAGTTATACATGTTTAATTAGTAAATATTTTTCGTATTAAGTAGAAATTAATTAGTTTTTTATATTATAATTTTTTTTAAAAATCAATAATATATGTATAATATAATTCATATTATTATTTATGCATCATTTTTGTTTTAATTTTGTATATTTTATTATTACTTTGATTTTTTCACAGAAAATCGGAGTATAGCAGGTATAACCTCTAGCTATGCATCTAAAAGAGTTGGGCGGAAGAATTCTTCGAGCAAGATTGCTTATCCATTTTCCAACTTTCCTCTCTGTGACATCACAAACGGTACATTATTTTTATTGTTATTATATTTATATTTTATATATTTATATGTATTTATATTTAAATGATTTTTTAAAATTTTATTTGTGGTCATTATATGTAGCAGTTTCTCGAGTTACCAATCGAAAGGGATTGAAAATATTAGTTTGCGGCGATGATGTGTCAAACAACAAACAAACGACTAATATTGTATGCAAAGAAGTATTTCAAAATTTGTAATTTTTATTTTTTGCAATTGTAATTTGGTTTCTTAAAGATTTGTAATAGGTTATATTTTTTTATTGATATTTTATTTATATAGCAACACCACACCCCGAAAATGCACGGGTGCATTGCACGGGTGTAACACTAGTTTGATCTAATACCTATATATATATATATATATATATATATATATATATATATATATATTCGAGTACTAACAATGGACTATATGTGATCGAATCCAAGGTCAATCACTCTTACAATACAAGTTTTTCGCCACCTTTTGGGAAAGACAATGTTGATTCACTTGTTTGTTTTCATATTCCCTTCACTTTCATCTTGACAGTATGAAAATACATTTTCTTTGCTAGCTTTATTTTTGTGTGAAATTAAAAACATGGTTGGATACTCTATAAATTGTTAATTATTTTAGTACTGAAAATTATATTTTAGTAGAATAATAATAATTAGTATGTCGTATATATCCTCACATTTTATATATATAATCAGTCAATTGATGTTGGGTTATTTTTTAATTCATTAGTGAACTTTAATTATTTTAAAATCAATAGAATATCATATTAAATACTCCTACTTTCATAGATAATTAGGTTCGCAGTTTAAATTTACAGGTATAAAATAAAAAGTGCTTTCCTTATTGAAAATAAGTAAACAAATTAATTTCATTCTAAATAATAGAAAAAATAACAAAAAAAAAGAAAAAAAAAACAGGGGAACAGCGGATTTGAAGCTCACAAAAAATAAAATCAAGGGCCCAAAAAATAGTTCCCCGAGAGTACAATTATTCATTCAATCAAATAAAATTAAAGAAACAAGATTTATTTGCTATCCAGGGAGTAGAAACTCACAACTGGAAAGTGGAAACTTAAAGTGCAGTTCAAGATCACAGCACCTATTGGGCCCCACAGTGAGGCCAATATATTGCTAAAGCCAGAATATATAATCAATGGCCCAGAGTCTCATGTCTGTCTACATCTGATATATGCAAATAATCAGATGAACAACTTTAGAACATTTTTTTTAAATTCAGATAACTGATCAATGTTTTCATTCAAAGTACATAATTATATTGCAGAGAGAGGAACCTTTTGTTTATTTGGAAATGGAATCTAATGTTCATTTGGTGGCAGACAACATCAAGCACCTCAACTCAGTATACTAATGGAAAAAAATATATACTGTATTATTGTTTCCATGTGGTAGGTGCAAAATGAGGATCATTAAAAAGACCTGGAAAAAATAATTGGGTTGGCCCATTTATGGTAATAGTTTTTTTATGGAATTAAGTAGGACATGTTTATCTAAATCAGATTCCTCCAATGGCCAATCTTGTTTCAGATTTTCCATGAAATCGTGGTTTTAGTGGAGTTAAAATCGTCCACAAGTACAATGGCCCCCTCAATAATAGAATTTCAGATTCTTTTCCGGCCGTAGCTTTTTCCTTGTCAAATTATGCTTATAAAAGAGATGTAATTTTTCTAGATTTGAATTATGAGAGTTGAAAATTCCCTTTTGTGAAATTACAGAATGGGTTGAATATAAACTGATCGATGTGCTAAATAAATTTATAGTACCCGTTAGTAGGAGTGGCAAATCGTGTTATCGTGATGTGTTCGTATCGTATTTCGTATCGTGCTTTATCGTGTCATTATTTGTCTCCGTAACAATATTTATAATCCTATTGTGTAGGTGTTGTGTTATTATTGTCACTCATTATCAGCCATACCTGCAGTATAAATGGATATTGCAGAATCAGATTTCATATATGCCTCGAAAATTAGAATATTCCATGCTCGATAAATTGACTGTTAAGCACTAACAAGTTTCTCAATTAGATTCTTGATGTGATATTCCATCATATTAAATTTTTCCGTGGAGGAGATTGATTTTAGGGGAAGCCCAGAAGAATATAACAAATTTGGAGTAAATGTATTTAATTTATATATATATATATATATATATATGTCTTTTTTCATTTGCTTCGGGGGAATTATACATAGATTTAATCTAGAAACAAAACATATATTTGGAGTGTTTGCAAACACTAAAAACAAAAATGATTCTCAACTTTTACTGAGAAATCACAATTTAGTATTTACAAAAAAAAAAAGAAAATTTTTAACTTAACAAAATCATTTTTTAGTGTTTGCAAATTGTTAGCTTCTGTCTCGTCTAATCAGAATCTAAAAATTGAGGAGTGTTTTAGATTTTTGCTACTATTTTTAGTTCGACTTTTACACACAATTAAAGCACTTTTACAATTTACTCTAAAAGTCTTCTTCTTAACTTAATCAATTTTTAGCTTCTATTTGCAAATACTACTAACTTCTAATTATCAACTACTTATCGTTCTGCTGCAATAAATCATTTCCTCTATAATAGAAATTGATAAGAAAATTACTATATTGACCTCGTCTAGGTCGAAACTGCCATTTTGACATCGTCTTGCTTGAAATTACTTAAATACCCCCAATACCTTTTATATGGATCCCCACCCAAACCGAGAGTCCGATTCGGGTCGCTAACGAACTCTCCACCATAAACGAGATTAGCTAAAGCCCTGATTATTACACGTGCATGAAGATCTAGATTACACGACGATGAACAATACTATAAATACGGCACAAAAATCCATATAAATGGTAACTTACAATTATTACTAAAATTACTCCGTTCTCTAGTTTCTAAATACCTCATATTCTGATTTGACTTAAGCATTTGAAAGTCTTTTGGGGGGCCATCTCTCTGATTTAACTTAAGCATCTAATAGTCTTATTGTCTTAGATGTGGGCCATCTCAACTAGCCCTAGTATGTGTTTTGTTTCAAGTTCCTACAAACAAAGTACTTCACTTCATTAGCCCGTGACCCGAGGTCAAGTACATCTCATTTCCTTCCTATATCAGATGTGTTTCACTAATCACTCCCATTAGCTGATAATGTTAAGTCTTATCTGCATGTGAGTCCAGAGTCATGTGGGACAATGCAGCACTCCATCTTGGGATTTTACCCATAGATATTTTGTTAACTAAGTCCAAACAATTTCTTCAATATGGAACTAAATCTGACCACCCATTTAGTACGTCTCCTACATTTTCACAAATCCAAGAATGTTAAAATTGGATAGAAGAATTTAGTCATAGTAAAAAAAACAGAAATAAAAACTCTAAAATTAAAAATCCTCCCATACAATCAACATTCACAGAATCAGTAGATATGAAGCAGTCTAAAAAAACAATTATCATACCAATTCTGAATGAAATATTTATTCAAGTCATATTGAGGCTCAAGGCCTGGAAAAGCCAAGGTGGACTATTTAATCTATCTTGATTATTTGTTACAGGCCCCCATTTCTGCTGGCTCAACATTATTTCCTCTCTTCCTTTTATGTGGCTTGATCCAGTCGAGGAAGACGAAAAGCTCGGCCCGGAATCGGATGGACGGGCCCGTTCAGCACCTTTAATTTTCTTCTGATAATAGCTTTTCGGGCCTAACGTCAACTCAAGATCACTCTGGTCTTCTGATACATTAGTAAACTCTTCGGCGGGCCGTTCCATGTCGAGGCATTGGCGGGCCTCGGCCCGATTGCAAGTATTTGTCGAATAATGTGGATCAATTTTCGCGTTTCGGGATATATCTTTCATTAGCGTTTTCTGGATTTGATATAGGCGATGGAGCTCGTAAACCTGGCGCAGCAGATAATTAATTTAAAGATAAAAAAAATTCTTGAAATTTGGAAAAAAAAAAAAAAAAAAAAAAAAAGCAACTTATGATTAATTTTACCTGCTCTCGAAATGTTTCCTCGTGTTTTAACATAGCGATTTTCAAGTATTCCTTGTCGTAATGATTCAGAAGCTTCTCCATTGTAAAGCAACCAAGAAATTAAAAATCATACAAAAGAATATTGGGATCGTATGATTGAAAATTTTGTTACATATATGCCTTCATCGATCACCTGTAGGATAAGAAAATAGAAGAAATTAAAGAACAAATAAGTTGTGAACAAAAAAATAGCGCTATAGTATATAAGGCCATGGATGTGAAAAAGAAAACCCACATGTTTTTTTTTTTTTTTTTTTTAATTTGTGAGAGTTATCATAATGTTTTGCCAGTTTTGGGCCATGATAATTATTCGGAAACGAAAAAATATCTCTGAGCATGGGTCGGCATCGTTTTCAGAAGCACAGTGATTAAAAGTACTATATATACTGGCTGACTCAGATATTTCCACTGTCTTCATCATCCTATATAGTCCACACATTCTAATTAAGTTCATATGATGTAACTATATATTTTGGAAATTTAGTATGAATAAATAAAAAGCGTTAATTTTTTCATCATAATTTACTTTTCTGGGTTTTCGATTTCGCAGTATTTTTTCACGTAGAATAAATTAAAGTAGTACTCTTTATTTAGCAATATGTGCAACAAAGATCAAATTCTCCCCTTATTTGGGTGCATCAATTCACTTTTGAGGGTTTTCAATTATTTCCCATCATTTTAATACTTCATGATATATATTTTTCAGAAAAAAAAATAGTTCATGACATAAATTCAAGCATCTAATTGTGCACTATTACACGTATTAGATATACATAGGCATAAATGATGATATATTTAGTTTTCACGTAGTAGATATATATATTAATCATGCTCAATTGAACTCAATAAGGATCAGTTCTTTAAAATCACAAAAAAATAAAATAAAATAAAATAAAACAGCTTAATTGATCTACAAAATTCAAAGATCTTGAATTTTAAAGTCATGTAAAAGTATCGTATTAGTATTTTTCTTAATTCTCACTAAAAGAATTAATCTTCACTATCAAGAAAAAAGAAAAAAAAATGAAACCAAAATTTGAAAAAAAAAAAAACAACTTCTAGCCCCTTTTCCCAAAAACCATGAAATTTGAGAAACACCATAGCAAACCAAACACTGAATTATTTTCTTTAACAGAAATAAGGAAACATAATTTTTCTTACCTTAATTACTTCTGGAGAAGACAAGAAGTTGGAAGCTCGAAACAACTTTTAATCAATCAATTCCCTCAAAATATTATTTCCTTTTGGCATATAATCAATCAATCAATTGCTTGTTGGTTTTTGGGTTTTTGGTGTGAATGATAAAGGGGCATGCCAAACAATCAATTCCCTCAAAATAATCAATCAATCAATTCCCTCAAAATATATATATATATATGATGTTTGGAACACAAAAAAGAGGCAGCTGAGGAATTCAAAAGAATCTGTTCTCACACACAGAAATCAAAGCAATTGTTTGTTGGTTTTTGGGTTTTTGGTGTGAATGATAAAGGGGCATGCCAAACAAATCCCAGTGCCTTAGCCAAATTTATGCAAACTATGTGAAAGAGATGCCCCAGACATATGTCCAGCAGTGCAGATATATATTAAATCATTAGTACTATACAAAATTAATATTAATTTCATCAAAAAAATCTTAGTATTATATTTATTTTTTGTAGTTGTGGATCACAATGGGGCCCTTGAGACAAATCACCAAAATAACAGCGTAGCCTGACAAACTGAACCACATGCACCCAAGAATTCTATAGCCCTATTTAATATAGTAAAAGTTGTCTTACATTAGATTACACCGTATAGATATACTACTTGTAGATATACATGTAGAGAACAAATGAATAAAAAGAAATTAATTAATGTATACAGGGTAGACACCAGTAAGGTGGCGCCACATGGCACGCCGACCATTGGATCTTGACCGTACGTTGAGGGGAGTACCTCTTGGAAATTTGGGAGAGTCGAGAGTGGAGAATTAATTATTAATTATAACAGGATCTTAATGCTTGAATTAGTGTACACAAATACAAGTAGAATTTGGGGTTTTTTTTGAAAAAAAAATTGAATACCATCTTTACTTCAATTGTATATAAAGTCTTGAGGAGGTCTCATGTGAGACTCTCTCATGGATCTAAGTTAATGAGACAGATCCTAAATATATACAAATTAAAAATATGGGTTCTTTTCATGAGTATGAATTTGGGTCGAAATTTTATTTAAATATAGGATCCGTCTCATAGATTATATCCATGAGACCGTATCACACAAGTTTTTGTGTGTCTTTATTCTTATTTCAAGATTTACGAGAATAAAAGGGTTTGTTGTTAAATAATTAAGTTTTGTGAAATTTCTGCACTCAATAAAAAAAGTTTTATGTAATTTCTTTTTATTTAAAGTATAAGATGTGATTATAATTAATTACTCTCATGACATGTCCTATTGAAATTGACACTACCGCACTAATCTTGCTTCTATTATATATTGCACTGATACGATATGAGAACCTAGATTTGTATATTAAGTTCGAATTATTGTCACACAAGCAAGATGCCCCATCTATATTACTTTTGCTCCAAAATATTATTTGATGTAGACGATTATATACTGCAAATTTTAAGGGTTAACAAATTAAAGAGAAACAAATTTATTGATGCATCTAGCTAATGAATAGAGATGGTAATTAAAGAGTCTGGTTGAAACTCGAACTCAGGGGCAGCCCTGATCGGTGCAGGTGGTGCCGCCGCACATGCCCCCGACTTTGCACCTGTTTTTATGTATGTACAAATTGGTTATATAAAATAAATGTTGCAATAAATAACAAAAATGTTAATTAGCTAGTGTCGATGCTGAGACATTATTGTTATATTTGGTGGTCTTGATTTCGATTCTAGCTAGGCTGAAGCAAAGTTCTGGTTTTTTACCCTCTCTATCTAACTAATTTTTTTTCTTTGTTTTTTTCTTTTCTTTTTGCAAAATTGAAGAATTTAAAGGCCACATCTTTAAGTCTCATTTTGTCATTCATATTTGTCATTTTTTTTTCTTTTTGCAAAATTGAAAAACTGAATTGAAGAATTAAAATATACAAGAAGATCAATTTTCTTAGCTAATTTATTAGTAGTTTTGTTCTTTTTCTATGGTAAATTATATTAAACGATCATTTTTGTAATTTACTTTAATAAGACCGAAATGTGAAAATTGGAGTATGATTTGTTATTACATATCTTATATAATATGGTAAATCAATAAATTTCTATTCGTAAAATTGATTTGTTATGTTTTATTTTGTAATATATATAAAGATGTATCTACATTACAAAAGTAGTCACAATTCAAAAAATATAATATGAATATAAGATTCTTATAAATTAAAATAAGCATATGACATGGACGGAACTAGAAAATGAAGATACATACAGAGGCGGCATTTATTTTTTCTAAAAACTAATAGATAAAGAGATTTTTTTTTTTGAGTTGGGGGAGATTTGACATTTAGTAGTTTTATATACAATTAAACTTATACTGATTATAAAAAAATTGAAGTTGAGGGGGATGACCGCCGCCGCCAGCCATCCCTGGCTCCATCTCCAAATATAATGCTAATAAATAATTTAAGATTTCAATTTAGTATTTAAAAGTAAAAAAGAACAATCTTAATTTCGGAAAAAAAAAAAAAACTAAGACATGCATAAATTAGCAAGTGGTTGGATACTTTGTGCAGAACATTAATTATATTCTTTATTTTCAAAATTTATGATGATATATTTAATTTTCTTTAAGAAACACAATTTCTTAGGTCTAGCAATAAGCCCAACCTATCAAGTCCACTGTTCAGGAAGATCAGATCATAAAGAATGTTAATGAATCGGTCTAGCTTGAAGATCTCGAGAGTATAGAATTTTGATGAGTTGAGTTCACTAATTTGGCAAATCCACCTAAATTCGACAACTATGATTGATAGCTAGCCAACACCAAAAATGTCCACCTATTGCACGAACTTAATTATAGTGAGATTCATTAATTCAACAATATATGTCGCCAAGTTGTGAGATGGGGTTGATAATGTCCAATATATGAGAAAGTACAAATTAAAAAATTTAAAGTTTACAAAAGGAAAAATAGAATCATCTTTGATACTCATGTACATGTAGTCATTTGCTGAGACTCATCCTATATACAAATAAATAGCAATAATATTTGATTATATTATTAGCGTATTAATGATCACGAAAAATATTAATACATGTTAAATTAAAATATTGAATATTTTAATAAGCAATTATTGATTGATCATGTGAATAAGTATATATACGTAAGATATACACGAACTTAATAATTTAGGCTCTACACTCAAGAATCATGCTCTTTTATTGTGCTTTTTATTAGGGTAAATTTTCTAAAATTAAATAAATGAACTAGAATATACTTTAATTCACACTTGACAACCAATAATTTCATGTGAAGTACTAATGCAATGTACCTAATATAAAACTCATCTAACATGTTGGGTGAAGTAAAATAATACTATAAATATTTGTTCGGTCTTTGTCAACCATGAATATGGAGGAGAGGTGGACTTGATCTGATTACATTATAAAAATGCGAAACAGTTGGATATTAAAGCATTATTAGTGGGGTTTTTTTTTTTTTTTTGAGAAAGAAAGACTAAAACTTTCATTAATCAGGGAGATAAATCAGTTGTTTACATCCAAAACTCGAATCAATTCTAGATTAGGAGGTAACTCTTCTACCCAAAACATTTCGAGTTTCATGATCTTGTACAAAGTGTGCCAATGCGTGTGTGTGTACCGAACTTGTTTGCTTCTCTAGGAATATGTTTGAACGAAGCAGCCAATCTCTCTCTCCCGTCTCCCTTATATCTTTAATGAGTAAGTCCCCATAGAATTCTCGGAACAATCTTGCCCGCTAGGCCATCAATTAGAATTTTGCAATCGCATTCAATCATGACTGCGAAGTCGTGTCTCGACAAGTTTGTGAGTCCAAAAATTAGTGCGAGGCCTTCCGCTAATGTGCTACTTCCTTCCATATTCGTTCTTTTAGCACGAGAGTAGAACATCTCTGCCGAATCTCGGACCACGAAGCCATATCCTAGTGAGCCATCCTTGTAAACCGCCGCGTCACGATTCATTTTCGATTGTCCTTGTTCAGTCATTGTCCAAGCATGAGGTAGTCTTGAATGATTTGGTCCATTCCTTGTACCCTTTGGAGATGGTGATAATGTCTCCCCATGTATTTTGTTGGCCGTCCCCGATAACTCGTTCCACGTTAAACACCCCTTCCTTCATATAGGCGTCATTTCGTTCATTCCATATTCGCCATGCCAAACATGCTAGATATTCAACATAACTGTAGGGTATTTTATCATGGCACACCAAATTAAATTTTTGGTGACTCGAACGAGGTTATTGGAGATCCATCCTTAAAGGGCTAGTATACCATATGGTCTGTACTACGACGACATTTTAGAAATATATGTGATGAGGTCTCTATCCCTTCCCCACATATGAAACAAATGGGGTCTATATCAAGGCCTCGACGTCGTAGGTTGTCCTTGGTAGGTAAAGAATCCGTACACACTCTCCACGTAAATTGTTTAATTTTTGGAAGCACTCTCAAATCCCATAACTTCTTCCATCTTTGGGTTCTGTGCAGACTCGACGATGCTAATGCTAATGTATCGACCATTTTTCAACAAAGAAGATGATAAGCCGACCGAACCGTGAAGCGCCCGATTTTTCTTTGCTCCAAATTCTTTTGTCCGGTAATAATCTCGGATTAATGTAAGTGCGACATATACGTTCCACATCGTGGGATTGAACATCTTTCACTCGGTTGTAGTCCCATGTTTTGCTTTGCAAGTCGATTATGTCACTTACCTTCTGAAACTCTTCACTTCTACTCAATATCATATCAGGCCTTTTTATATTTGTTGTGCCAATCCAGCGGTCTTTTTCGATATCAATATTAGCGCCATTGCCAACACGCCAAGCCATACCTTCTATCACCAGCGGGCGTGAAGCCAAGAGGCTTCTCCATAAATAACTAGGTTGGAAGCCCAAGTTCGCCCCAATGATATCTCCATTTGGGTAGTATTTTGCTCGGAAAATTTGTGCAGCCAAAGAATTTGGGTTCTCCATAATCCTCCACACTTGTTTTGCCAACATAGCTATGTTGAAAAAATGGAGTTCTCTGAAACCAATTCCTCCCTTGGCTTTTGAAATCGTCATTTTGTCCCAAGCTACCCAATGGATTTTTCGTTCACTGTCCGTCGTACCCCACCAAAATTGTGTCGTTGACCTCTCAATTTCATGACATAATGAGAGTGGAAGGAGGAAGCAACTCATAATATATGTAGGGATAGCTTGAATAATAGACTTAATTAACACTTCCTTTCCAGCCCGTGTTAAACATCTATCCTTCCATCCTTTCATTTTTGATATCGCCTTGTCTCTAATCGTATTAAAAACTGCTTTTTTTGATTTCCCAATAATTGTCGGCAACCCCAGGTATTTATCATGCTTGTCGACCCAGTTAACACCCAATTTCGAGCTTGCCTCCTGTGTTAGTGTAGCGGTACATTGCCACTTGCAGAAATTTCGGATTTATCCAAGTTGATTTTTTGGCCGGACACCTGTTCATATTCATGAATAATCTGACCCACTATTTCAGTTTCTTGCATCGTGGCCCGAAAGAATAGAATGCAGTCATCTGCAAAGAAGAGATGGGAAATCGCCGGGGCTCTTTTATTAACCTGTACTCCATGCCACAAGCCTTCAGTTGTCGCCTTTTTTATTAAAGCGGAAAAACCCTCTGCACATAAGAGAAAAAGATAAGGTGATAGAGGGTCTCCTTGACGGAGACCCCTCTCAGGGGAGAACCTGTCCGTTGGGGAGCCATTTATTAAAATGGAATAAGATACAGTGGTAACATAACGTAAAATTAAATCGACCCACTCCCCTGGGAAACCCATTTTATCCATCACTGCTCGTAGGAAGACCCACTCAATCCTATCGTAGGCTTTACTCATATCAAGTTTAAGAGCAAAGTGACCCTTCCGTCCTCTTTTCTTTTTTTTCATAGAATAGAAAATTTCGAAGGCCGTCATAGCATTATCAGTAATAAGCCTACCCGGGATAAACGCGCTTTGGTTGTGAGAGATAATGTCCGGGAGGATTAACTTGAGTCTATTTGCAATTGTTTTGGTTATCACACGAAAAATTACATTGCACAGACTAATTGGCCGAAAATCTTTTACAGTTTCTGGGTTTTTAATCTTGGGTATCAAGACAATGAAGGTATGGTTTAGACTCGAGGGATCAGCTTGCTTATTTAAGATGTCCAGAGTTTGATCAATAAAATCATTTTGGATAGTAGGCCAAAAGTTTTGAAAGAATAAAGGGCACATACCATCCGGTCCTGGGGCTTTGATTGGGTGCATTTGTTGGAGTGCTTGGTATACCTCATTAGCTGTGAAGGGCTCTGTCAGGATGCTCTGCATCTGATTTGTGACTCTATGTTCAACAGTCTCTAGGACTCGCTCCATGTTACTCGTGGCGGCAGACCGGAAAAGATCGACATAGTATTCTCGAATTTTCTGTGCAATCTCATCTTCTTTAGTAATCCATTCTCCTTCATTACCGCGGATTTTATCGATATGGTTTCGTCGTTGGCGTTGGGATGCCTTTTGGTGAAAAAAAGATGTGTTACGATCTCCATCTCTTAGCCAGAGTGCCCGAGAGCGTTGTCCCCATAGTATCTCCTCTTTTTTATATAAATCTTCCATTCGGGCTTCTAGGTGTTTACATTCTTGTATGTTTGCTTCTGTCGGGGTACTCTTTTGTAAGCTTGCAATCTTTTTCTCCATCTGCTTTAATGTGTGGCAGATGTTTCCAAACTCATGTGTATTCCAATGTGTGAGTTGCTGGGCACATTGATTTACTTTATCCATAAAAGAACATCTGCTTGAGGGATCCGTCCAGACTTTATTCACAATCTCCTCACATCACGGGTGTTCCAACCATACTTTTTCAAAGCGAAACAACCATTTACGTTTTACGCTATTTTGAGCAAAGACCTTATTCACTCGATCAAAAGTTAGGATGATAGGTGCATGGTCGATTGCATCCGAGGTAAGTGATGAACCTAGTGATCCGATATTTTTCTCTCCACAGTCCGGCTAGGAATCGATCAAGACGTTCTTGCACATTATTGTCCCCACTACGCCCATTTGTCCATGTGAATGTGTAGCCCGTGTAGCCCAAGTCATTGAGGTTACACGCTTCTATTGCACTTCTGAATTTTTCCATTTGGCCCATCGATTTAAAATTTCCTCCCTGCTTTTCATGGAACCATAAAATTTCATTGAAATCGCCGACGTAGAGGGTTGAGTATTAGATTGTGGACACACCCTTTTCATCAAATCATATGTTAAATGCTTCTCTCGATTGATCACCCACCCATAGAGACCAATGAACACCCATTTGTTGGTCGCGTGTCGCGTAATGTAAAAATGAAATGTGGTTGGAGGAAAAGGAGATGAGCTCAAGTTCCATGAATCATTCCATAGGACACAAAGACCCCTCTTTTATTAGAAAAATGTCCCTGCAATCTCTTTGGGAAGCACCTCTAAATTTCAACACAAGATTATTCAAGTAACACATTCGTTGGCACAAAATCTTTGTCTCCATTAGAAACACAATGTCCGGATTTTGTACTCTTAGGAGCTTTTTGAGTGTGCGAACGTCGCCCGGTTCCCAAGCCCGCGGCAATTCGACTTAATATCTTCATAATGATCGGCGGGTTGTGCAATCACTATACACAACCAGCAGACTACCGGAAGTTATGGGCGTAAAGAGATACGAAAGTCTACACGGCCTGATCGACTAGGAGTTAGCAGAGCGAGATTCCTTCTTCTTAGTGGGGTTAGAAAGCAAATACTAAAACATTATTCCGCAAATGAAAATGAAATATATGTCCGTTCGATCGTGGTTATGCAAAGGGGATGGTCACATCCATTTGTCGGATTATCTCATCTTCTCTCACTCTTGTCTTTCTTTGTGTGCATAATTTACGTGCGCATGGACAAAGTGCTAAGTCGATTGAATTTAATTCGTTCGTAATTATCTCTATACACGGGTTGGATCTAATGAGATTAGTGATGCCACGAGATCTTAGGGACGATTTGATCATTCGATCATATAAATAATTGAAGATTGTGATTAAATGGATTAAACTTACATTAAATATATAATTTAATCACCAAAAGGATAACAATGTAAAAACATATTAAATTATAATCCAAATACAATAAAAAAACGTTTATAAAACATGGAATTGGATCGCACCATAATATTTGTTACCTTTGAGATTGATCTCAATCTCTACAAAGACGCCATCAAACATATAATCACAAAATTTTCTCTCTCTACACACTATTATTATCGCAGTTTTGCGGATTTTACAGAGAGAAAAAATTGTGAAGAAAAAGATGACAACTGTTTATAGTGAAGAAATACTAATACGTCTACAAGAAACTCATGGACAACATAGAAGAAGTTGACTGTCATGAAAAACAAAAAACTGGTATATTTAACACATACTCTATACACTGTAATCTGTAAATTTTCGCGTTGAAGATGGTGTTTAAATATTTTGGGAACACTGCATAAATAACTATAATTTGTTGTATAGTTGAAAACTATGCACCCAAATCAATTAACTATGCATTGTTGAGAAGCTATCTTATGCAGAGTAAAAAAATTAAATATGCAGTACATTATACCCAACTATGCAAAATGTCATAAGATATGCAACAAAATCAACTAACTATGCATTGTCTAGAAGTTATCTCTGCAGTATGTAAAAACTAAACATGCAGTACATTATAGCCAACTATGTAGTAAGTGTCATAAAGTTATGCAACAAAAAAAAAAAAACTTACTATGTTTTATCTAAGATCTATCTAAGTGGTTGCTCCCAAAAATGTCCTCCTCTTGCCGATCAACCTCCAAGCTTTAAGTCAGTGACTTGGAAGAGAAGAAAGAGGCAAGAGAAAGCAATGTAACAGTAAAAATGAGATTAGGTTTAGAATGAACCTGGGCTTGGGCTTTTATACCTTAGCTAGGATTAGGGTTTCCGTAAAATCCGGGATTCCGTTACGATTTGGTGTCAGAGTCATCATTAGGTTAGGATCGGATCCCCTAAAAAACCCTAATTTTACGCCCTTAGGACCTCCGTCCCGAGCTGACCTGAAGCACGTCAGGTCAATGCATTAATATTCAGCCCTTGAAATCTCCAAGGCATCCTCAGAGCCCCATACACCTTCGGGCCGAACTGAGCTCTGCCAGTTTAGCCTCTTTCCTCATATCCCCGAGGTCCTTTTAGAATGCAACGGATCAATCATACCCTTGAAGTACGACAGGTCATCTTAAACATATGAGGCTTAAGAGATTGGCCTAATACAACGGGCGTCACCAGTCCAGCCCCACGTTCAGGGCCTAACAGGTCGGCCCAATAAGCTAAGCCTTACACAGGTCGGCCCAATACTCTGGGCTTTATCAAATCAGCCCACTGCTAGGCAGGTCAACCCAGACCATAGTTTACCCTTATCAATTCCTCCCTCCAATACTATGGGTAGATCCATTTCTACCATAGTTGCTGGTAGGTCGAGCTGACCTATTCTTAGGGTTTGGGATTTTTCAAATTCCCGTCACCCTTTGGCTTTTCAAATTCCTGACACGTTGATGTGACTTGAAAGGACGTCCTTTCAACTCACTGACGCTTCGTGAACCGTGCGATGTCTCCTCGAATACCAAGGCACCCTTTCGTCTCTCTCTTCTCCTTATAAAAGCCATTTTCCTCCTCCATTCTTCACTTTTCACTCTCTCAGATTTCAGAGCATTCTCCAAAGCAAACATATTTCTTCTCCGGTGGAGTTCTCCAGATTCCAGCAAGCTTCAAAAATTTTACGCTCTAGACCAATTCTCCCCTTCAATCTCCTAATTTTATCCAGTAAGTAATCCCCTTTCCTTTCCAGTTTTTCTTTTTTCCTTATTATGGCATCTTCTTGTTCCCTTTCAATGCCATCGGACCCGCACATCGCCGATTTAGAACGGTGGGCCGTCAAAATGGGTTCCGACTCATAACCCTTCCGTCTTGCCGGATTCTCGTCCTTCGAATCCTGATGCTACCGAATCAAGCTCTGGATTAGGCACGAATTCCGACGTAATAGAGATCCGAGCTCGGGTCCCCTGCCTGTATATCCTCATGACTTCAGGGAAACTACCCTCACGGCCCATAACCTTCAATCTATAAAGAAGAGTGCCAGAATTCCTTCTTCTTTTAAACTCTCTTTACCCAGCAGTTCGGATCGCCCTAACCGACCTCCCGAACGCTCTAGCCTTCTTCGCAGGTCAGATAGAGGGTGGCCTCCGATTCCCCATTCATCCCTTTATGGCTGGGGTGTCCGACTTTTATCGTGTATCCCTCAACCAACTAGCCCCCAACTCCTTCCGCATCCTTGCCGGCTTCTTGATTTTAACCAAATATCTAGAAATAGAGCCTACTCTCGAACCGTTCTTTGCCCTGTTCCAAATAAAGAGCTCAACCACCAAGGGTCTATTCTACATCACCTCCCGAGGTGATGCCCAATTTTTGAGTAAATATCCTTCCTCGAATAAATTCTGGAAGGATAAGTATTTTTTCATCTCCTCTCCCCGAGCTTGGAGTTTTCCTATAGCCTGGACTTGGAACCTTCCTCTTCAGCGAAAACATAACCCCAGAGATCGGTCCCCTGAATTCCAATCCTTAATAAATAAACTTACTCTGGTCAAATATGACCTCTCTCGTCTCATAACTCCATCTCTCTTATATTACTTCGAGTTGAGCTCCATAATGGCTCCCCTACCCTGTGACATTGGTAATTATCATATATATATCTTCTTTTTTGTCACTTCATTCTTACCATTAGCTAACCTTTTTCTTATTGTGCAGACATGTTTATGGCACAGATGGTCGCTGAGCAGGAGGAGGAAGAGCAACAAGCTGCTCCTAGCTCCCTCCTCTTACCACCGGCGCCATTACTACAGCTCAGGGAAGCCAGCCTTCTCCACTTCGGCGACCTGACTCGGCCGCCATTGTAATAGCTGACCTCACCGGTCCCGAGGCTCATCCTACCATCCGACCTCCTCCTCCTAAGAGATCGGGTCCTGGAACTAGTGCCAACGCAGCCAAGAAGGCTAAGGCTACTACCACCTCGGTTGCTGCTTTCACTCTCACTCGCAACCCTATCCACACACCCAACTAGACCTTCTTCACTGGGAACTCCATCCTGAAGAATACGGATGGGACTTTTGCCATGCAGTATGTTCAAGGCAACTGCCCGAACCTTGACCGCACTGCTTTAGAAAAACTCGGTGACTCCGAGCTGGTGAGTGCCTTTTGCCTGAACCATTCGAAGGCTGTAGCACATCTTGCTGCCCTGATCTCCCAAGCTCGAGTCGGCTTTGCTGACCCTTCCATCATTACCGAGCTCAATGCTGCCAAGAAGGAGTGTACACGGCTGAAAGCTCGGGAGACCAAGCTCATGGAAGAGGTGCGCCGTTTCAGAGAGAAGGAAGAGGTCCATAAGGCCACCGTGGCCTCTCTCGAGACCAAGTTGAAGTCCGTGGAGGCTGACAATGCTGACCTCAGGGCCGAGGTCAGTGATCTTCAAATCCGTTGCACTACCAATGCCGACCAAGCCCGAGCTGAGGGCATTGAAGTCGGTCATCAAGGCTTCCTGACCTCCCCAGGGCTCCTCCATAGTTCAGGCTATCTGAGAGAGGGTGAAGCAAGCCTTTCTAAGCTCCAGAGAATTTATCAAAGTCCTATCTTCATCTGTTATGGAGTATTATGGCTTTGCTTTTGATCAGACTGGGCTTCAGCTCAGGGAACGTGGTATCACTATAGAGCCCTTCGATCGCCGAGGTCCCAAAAGGATCCTGCCTGACCCCAAGGGCTTCGTGTTCTCTGAAGAGGCGGAGCGTCTCAATCTAGCTCCAGTGGAGGTATTCATAGAATCTTTATCTGCTCCGTTTGTCCTCCACCCTGCCTCCAACTCAGGGGGTCCCTCTCATGTTCCTGGAGGTCAGCCAACTCCCCAGCTCCCCGAAGGCACCCCCCTCACCTCTGCTCAAGAGATTCCAGATGATGATCCTGAGATCGCCCTTGTGGATGACGTGACCATCTCAATGGATGACTTGACTTCAGAAAATGCTGCCCCTACTTAGGAATTTTATGTTATTTTGCTGATTTCAGTATCGTGATGTACTTGTACTCTTGTTTTGCTAATGAAAGATTCTCTATTTTCCGATCTCTATTCTCGTATTTTTACTCTCGCAGCAACTTAGATTTATTTCATCATAAGGCATTTACTCAAACTGAGCTATATTATTATTATTTTTAACCCAAAAAAAAGATTGTAGCATGCTCCTCGTGGCCCCAAGTATTTGGAGACTATCTCGAGCTGAGCTCCAAATACTTGTCGATTTATTCAAAGGAAGTTGGCTCGAGCCGAGCTCCTTGCATGGCCTCGTGGCCCCAAGTATTTGGAGACTAGCTCGAGCTGAGCTCCAAATACTTGTCAATTTCTTCAAAGGAAGCTGGCTCGAGCCGAGCTCCTTGCATGGCCTCGTGGCCTCAAGTATTTGGAGACTAGCTCGAGCTGAGCTCCAAATACTTGTCGATTTTTTCAAAGGAAGCTGGCTCAAGCCGAGCTCCTTGCATGGCCTCGTGGCCCCAAGTATTTGGATACTAGCTCGAGCTGAGCTCCAAATACTTGTCAATTTCTTCAAAGGAAGCTGGCTCGAGCCGAGATCCTTGCATGGCCTCGTGGCCCGAAGTATTTGGAGACTAGCTCGAGCTGAGCTCCAAATACTTGTCAATTTCTTCAAAGGAAGCTGGCTCGAGCCGAGCTCCTTGCATGGCCTCGTGGCCCCAAGTATTTGGAGACTAGCTCGAGTTGAGCTCCAAATACTTGTTGATTTCTTCAAAGGAAGCTGGCTCGAGCCGAGATCCTTGCATGGCCTCGTGGCCCCAAGTATTTGGAGACTAGCTCGAGCTGAGCTCCAAATACTTGTCAATTTCTTCAAAGGAAGCTGGCTCGAGCCGAGCTCCTTGCATGGCCTCGTGGCCCCAAGTATTTGGAGACTATCTCGAGCTGAGCTCCAAATACTTGTCAATTTCTTCAAAGGAAGCTGGCTCGAGCCGAGCTCCTTGCATGGCCTCGTGGCCCCAAGTATTTGGAGACTAGCTCGAGCTGAGCTCCAAATACTTGTCATTTTTTACCAATTTTATTTTCCGAACTCATAATTCAGGGAAGCAGGTCATTTCATTCAAAACGAGTAATCTCATTACATCATATATTCCTCTATTCTAGGAATGATATTTCTTTAAGTTGTAACTGTTCCATGCTCTCGGAAGCTTTCGCCCATCAAGTTCCTCCAGCTCATATGCACCTCCTGCCAGCACCTTAACCACCCGAAGTGGCACTTCCCAATTTGCATCCAACTTCCCCTTATTCTTGCTAGCATCCGACCTTCTCAGAACCAGGTCGCCGACCTGGAAGGCCCTCTTCTTCACCTTCTTGTCATAGGCTGCTTTGATCCTTCCTCGAGTTCGTTCCATCTGCAAAAATGTTATTTCTCTTTTCTCATTAATAGTATCCAACGCCTCTCGAATCATCAACTCATTGGCATTTTCATCAAAATTTTGCACCCGATGAGTTTCCATCCCGATCTCCGCCGGTATCACGGCATCCACTCCATACACTAAGCTAAAAGGAGTTTCACCCGTTGCTTCTTTTAGATTGGTTCGATAAGCCCACAATACCGACCTGAGCTCCCGAACCCATGCTCCTCCTGCCTTCTCAAGCCGAGCTTTCAATCCTTGGACAAGGATTCTATTGGTGACCTCCACTTGCCCATTGGCCTGTGGATGAGCCACCGACGTGAAATTTTGCTTAATCTTCAACTCCTCACACCAAGCTCGGATCCCTGCCCCCGCGAATTATGTTCTATTATCCGATATCAAGATCCGAGGTGTTCCATATCGGCACACGATGTTCTGCCAGATAAATTTCATTACTGCATCCTCATTTATTTTAGCAAGGGGCTCTGCCTCCACCCACTTGCTAAAATAATCAATTGCCACAATCAAGAATTTCCTCTGACCTGAAGCCGGAGGAAAAGGACCAACAATGTCAATACCCCACTTTGCAAAAGGGCATGTTGAGCTCATAGTCATGAGCTCCTCTGCCGGACGATGTACCAAAGGCGTATGAATTTGGCACTTCTCACATGCTCTCACTAGCTTCTCTGCTTCCTATTTTAAGTAAGGCCAAAAATACCCTGCTCTCAGCACCTTTTTCATCAAGATTATTTCTCCCATATGATTTCCACAACACCCTTCGTGCATCTCTCTTAGTACATACGTACCCTCCTCACCACTCAAACACCTCAGCAGAGGCATGGAGAAGCCCCTCTTGTATAACTTGTCCCCAATAATGCAAAAACGTATAGCCCGAATTTTCAGCCGAGCTGCTTCACGCCTATCTCCCGGCAGAACTCCCTCTTTCAGATAGGCTATAATAGCCGATCTCCAATCCTCTTTTTCTTTAATTTCTCCGACATCCATACCCAGCATAGTTTCTTTTGCCATCAAAAGCATGATTTGCTTAGCTTGATTATCCAAGGCCGAGCTGGCCATCTTTGCTAAGAAATCCGCCCGACCATTCTCCGCCCTCGGGACCTGACAGATCTTGATCTTTTTCACTTTTCCTTCTAAAGCTCGGTATGCTTCAACATACCTCTTCATCCTTTCCTCCCTAACTTCAAACTCCCCAGTAACTTGCTTATGAACGAGCTGAGAATCCATGTAAATAACCATTCTAGTAGCCCCCATCTCAATGGCCATTTGCATCCCTCTAATAAATGCTTCATTCTCCGCCTCATTATTGGATAGTTTGAACTCCAATCTCACAGCAAAATTATTTTCGATCCCTTGTGGGCTGATTAAGATAATACCAGCACCACAACCGAGCTTCCTACTAAACCATCCACATAAATCACCCAAGCTCCTTCTCCACTATCATCCCTTATTGATTCTTGAACAAAATCCGCCAAAGCTTGAGCTTTGATGGCCGACCTGTTCTCGAACTCAATATCGTACTCGCTCAATTCAATAGCCCACTTCACTAGCCTTCCCGCCACCTCAGGCTTGCTCATCACATTTTTCAATGGGAGATTAGTTCGGACAATTACCTTGTGCGAGAGAAAATACGGTCGAAGCCTCCTTGCAGTCACCACCAAGGCCAAACCTGTCTTCTCTATCTCCGCATAGCGCAGCTCGGCGTTCCTCAATACTTTGCTGACATAATACGCCGGCCTCTGAACCGATCTCTCCTCCCTGATTAGGACCGTGCTGACTCCTTGTTCTCCCACCGAAAGGTACAGGTACAAGGGCTCTCCTGGCAATGGCTTAGTTAATAGTGACAGATCGGCCAAATAATTTTTCAAATCCTCGAAAGCTCTCTGACAATCCTCATCCCAAACAAACGTTTTGGCCTTCCTCAACACCTTGAAGAAGGGCAAACTCCTCTCCGCGAGACGCGAAATAAACCGATTCAGAGCTGCCAGCCGACCTGTCAAACACTGCACATCCTTGGCATCCTGAGGTGGTGCCATTTCTCTAATGGCTCTGACCTTCTCTGGATTAGTTTCTATTCCTTTCTCCGTCACCATATACCCCAAGAACTTTCTCGAACTCACACCAAAAGCACATTTCTTAGGGTTGAGCTTCATCCGGTACTTTCTCAAAGTATCAAATGTCTCAGCTAGGTCACGCACATGATCCACAGCCTTCATACTTTTAACCAACATATCATCCATGTATACTTCCATGTTCCTCCCGAGCTGCCCCTCAAACATCATATCCACCAACCTCTGGTACGTGGCTCCCACGTTCTTCAACCCGAACGGCATTACTACATAACAAAAGGTGCCAAAAGAGGTGGTGAAGCTCACCCTCTTTTGGTCCTCTTCTGCCAGTTTGATCTGGTGATAGCCTTGCGATGCATCCATCATACTAAGCAGTTCGCACCCCGACGTCGAATCCACAAGCTGATCGATTCTGGGCAATGGATAGTAATCCTTTGGGCAAGCCCGGTTCAAGTCCCTAAAATCCACACACATGCGCCAATCGTCCTCTGTTTTTGGTACCAACACTGCATTGGATAACCATTCCGGAAATTGGATTTCTTTGATATGCCCCGCTTTCAACAACCTCTGTACCTCTGCTCGAATTATAGCATCCTTCTTAGGACCGAAATTTCTTTTCTTTTGCTTCACAGGTTTGTATGATGGATTGACATTGAGCCTATGTTCAGCAATGCTCGGATCGATCCCCACCAAGTCTTCCGTTGTCCAAGCAAACACATCCACATTGCTCCTTAGGAACTTCACCAGCTCATCCCTCAACTCATCTGCTAATCCTTTCCCGACCTTGGTGACCTTATCGGGGTCACCTGGCACCAGCTCGACCATCATCATTTCCTCATTAGGTTGGACATGTTCTACTGGCTCGTCCAACCTAATCAACTTGTCTCTATTTCTATCATCATCAAAAGCACTCCCCCTCTCTGCCTTTTGAATATTTTCCACATATAATTTTCTAGCCATATACTGATCTCCACCGACCTCACCTACTTCTTCCCCCACATGGAACTTCATTTTCAAATGGTACACCGACACCACAGCTTGAAAAGCATTTAATGACAGTCTACCCAACATAGCATTATACGAACAAGGTGCATCTACTATCAAAAATCGAATCATCCTAGTTTTGCGATTAGGATCTTTACCCAAAGACACAGGTAAAGTAATCATACCTATTGGTTGGATCATTCCTCCAGCAAATCCGACCAACGCTGTGTCCACTGTCTCCAACCCGACCTGGAGATCCATCTTCCTATAGCAATCATAGAATAGGATGTCCGCCGAGCTCCCCGTATCCACAAATACCGCTGCACATCATAATTAGAGATAGTCGCCGTAATCACAAGAGCATCGCTATGAGGTGTCACAATTCCTTACTATCCTCCGGCCCAAATTGGATACTTGGCCATGGTCCGACCTGCTCTACTTTTAGCTGCTCTTGCACCCGATCTGGTGCCGCTGCTCTCACATAATTTTTCCGAGCTCGCCTAGAATCACCTTCCACTGGCCCTCCAACAATCATCTAGATGACCTCTCGCCGAGGTGGGGGCGGAGGTGGAGGTAACTCCTCCCTTTCCTTCCCCCGACGCTCCGGCTCCCGCCGAAGTTGATGATAACCCCGGTTGTCCCTTTTATACTCCCTTTTTTCTCCTTTTTGTCGATGTACACAAATTCCCTGAGATGACCTGCTTGAATGAGCCGTTCGATCTCATCCCTCAAGTGTGTGCACCGATCTGTTGTGTGCCCATACTCATTATGAAACCTACAAAATTCCTTGCACTTCGCCTTTACCGGTGCCTCCGCATGTGCCTTTGGCCACCTCAGGTCGGGGTGCCTCTCAATAGCTATGAGCACCTCGCCCTGAGGGACAGCCAACAGCGTATACTTCTCATACCTAGGTCGTCCACCCATCGACTCAGACCTCGGCTTCTTCTGAGATCCCTTATCCTCCCGATCTTTTTTCCTTTCTCTTCTCTTATCTCATTCTTCCCTCTTCATTTTCCTCGCCTCTTCCAGGTTAATATACCTCTCCGCCCGAGCTAACAGCTCATCAAAAGTTTTAGCCGGCTCTATCACCAAAGATTCAAAAAACTCTATCTTTCAAGCCCTGAGTTAGGGCATTAGCCAAAATTTCCGGACTAGCTGAAAGCACCTCCAACTTTGCTGCGGTGAACCTCTGTATACAGCTCCGAAGTCCCTCCCCTTCTCTCTGCTTGATGCTAAACAGAGTCAGGGGCGCCTTTTGGTACTTGCGACAACTCGTGAACTGATTAAGAAATACCGAGCTAAAATCATCAAAATTTCTAATAGAGCCTGGGGCAAGTTGACTAAACCATTGCTGAGCTGACTTTGTCAGAGTGGTACGAAAAACTCTACACATCACGCCATCCGTGAACCTGTGTAGCAAAGCAGCATTCTCGAAACGACAGAGATGATCCCACGGGTCCGTGGTACCATCGTGTTCAAAACTCAGAGCTTGGTAGGAGGATGGGAGCTCCCCTCCGCACTCGGACTGAAGCCGCTCCCGGCGCTCCTGCCACCCTCCTACGAATATCCCTCACTTCACGATGGAGGTCATCCATCCGCTCCGACCAATCCTGATCCTCAGTCGATGTATGCTCCGCCCTCGACGAATGCACCTCTTCTACCATCGCAGGCCGCCGACCTCTCTCTCCGACCTCCGGGGGGACCACAG
The DNA here is from genome assembly GCA_016081115.2 of Rehmannia glutinosa. Lineage (NCBI taxonomy): Eukaryota > Viridiplantae > Streptophyta > Magnoliopsida > Lamiales > Orobanchaceae > Rehmannia > Rehmannia glutinosa. The sequence continues at coordinate 559,929 of JABTTQ020002251.1, forward strand.
GAGGAGGGACCACTGGAGGAGGGACCACATGAGGAGGGACCACATGCGGAGTTGGTGGCGGAAGCATCTCCCTCAGCCGCCTTTCCACCGTTTGCTCAACGGCCCTAGTGATGAAACCACCCAACTGTTCAAAGAACATTGGGCCCAAATCCACACTTCCACTAGACATGGGTGTCTGTCCATCCACTTCAGCCCTCGGAAACCGCTTCCCTCCGCCCTCTACCGGAGGTGGTGGTGGTGGAGGCCTAGTGTCTTCTTGCGTAACTCCGCCCGGAGTATCTCCCAACGGCGTACGATTTAGATCATCTTCCAAATTTCTCATGATATCTTCCATAATCATTGCTTGAAGCTCACGTCTCCGCTCAATCTTCCCATAGACGGCGCCACTTGGTTGCTCCCAAAAATATCCTCCTCTGGCCGATCAACCTTCAAGCTGAACTACTCCGCGAAACCTGCACAAGGGGGACGAGGGGAGCTCCGGCGTACCCTCTCAGATGCTTAAGTCAGTGACTTGGAAGAGAAAAAAGAGGCAAGAGAAAGCAATGTAACAGTAAAAATGAGATTAGGTTTAGAATGAACTTGGGCTTGGGCTTTTATACCTTAGCTAGGATTAAGGTTTCCGTAAAATCTGGGATTTCATTACGATTTGGTGTCAGAGTCATCATTAGGTTAGGATCGGATCCCCTAAAAACCCTAATTTTACGCCATTAGGACCTCCGTCCCGAGCTGGCCTGAAGCACGTCAGGTCAATGCATTAATATTCAGCCCTTGAAATCTCCAAGGTATCCTCAGAGCCCCATACACCTTCGGGCCGAACTAAGCTCTGCCAGTTCAGCCTCTTTCCTCATATCCCCGAGGTCCTTTTAGAATGCAACGAATCAATCATACCCTTGAAGTACGACAGGTCATCTTAAACATATGAGGCTTAAGAGATCGGCCCAATACAACGAGGCGTCACCAGTCCAGCCCCACGTTCAGGGCTTAATAGGTCGGCCCAATAAGCTAAGCCTTACACAGGTCGGCCCAATACTCTGGGCTTTATCAAATTAGCCCACTGCTAGGCAGGTCAGCCTAGACCATAGTTTACCCTTATCATTAAGCATCAAACGAAAACTAACTATACTTTCACCAATATAAATGTCATAAAACAATGCAGCAAAAATTAACTAATTATACATTATCTAATAGGTATCTAAGAAGCAAAAGAACACTAACTATGTTGGATCCCGAAAAAGCAAAAAAATAAAAATAAAAAAATACCCTTAAAATCGCGCCATTAAATAAAGTAGTTACAAACTTAATTACGATTACACCTCCATAAAACACGGTTTCTAAAAAGTCAAATGACTCTTAAAAAAACTTGTCAACTTACAAAATTCCTATAATACCCTTAATGAAAGGCATTTAAAAAATGTCTAAACAATGGAAAAATCTCGCTCATCCAAAAATTCCAATCAATAGCTAAGATTAGTTCACACCGCCTTACTTCAAGAAATTAATGATCGACGTGAGTAAGAAGTGTGACATGTCTTGATTGATTATCTTTCCTATTTTTGTAACATTTTTTTATAGTGGGCAGTTACCATTTAAGGATGATTTTACATTATTATTATTTATGTGAAAATAAATATTTAATGTAATTTTTGCCCATTGCAGTCATCCATTAACTTATGTGAATGATAAGATCAATTTCTATGATCTCACTGTAGGCACCGGTCTCATTTAATTCAAACCCCTAAATATACAATATTGAAGGGCGTATACGCTTTTAAACAAATTACAAGACATTTTAAAAGTTTTCAAGTTCAACAAAACAACCTCTAATAGTTACAAATTTGTGTTGTCATTAAGAAAATCAAATATATGTTTTACTTCACAAACCAAAAAAAAAAAAAAAAATTATTCGGTACGTACATCATCACAAAGGAGGATTACAAGCTTTATTTTGTAAGAAAATTAAACTCATGTGAGCATGTGGGTGGATTATTTTAATTTTTGATAATTGATGTTTTGGTTATTTGTTGATGATGTAAGTTAGAAAGAGGATAGATAGGGACATGAAAGCACGCGTTGCCGGTGCAGGGCGGGGCTGTGGTGGGTCCTTATTGATTCTGCTAAAAGCTGCCCCCACTCCCCTTCCACTGGTTTTGTACTACTATACCCCTTGGAACCCCCTTAATCCTTATCCACAATATAAAAATATCTGTCTCAACTTCAACACCCTATTTCACTTTCAAATTTCAATTTTTTAATAATCATAAAGTTTGTTACGTATAGAATATTAGTAATACTTGATTACGGATGTAAGCAATCGAGTAGTTACAAACATATATAAGTATTTTATTTCCAAAACGATAGTATATTCAAAACTCAAAATAAAATTACAGTGCCACCTAGCAAAATCATCAATTTGATCAGATGTGTCAAGGAAAAAGCTCTGCACGTAAAGAAAACAATCACTCATCGAGGGATAAGAATAAGACTCAGAAGACAAACAACAAAATAGACAAAAAAAAAAAAAAAAAAAAAAAACTAAGCACTCCGAGAAGAGACTAATCCACCCTCATAACAAGGATTAGGCACTCCTCAGTCCTCAAGGAAGACCTACAAACTGAACCAATCCGGACACAAACTACATCACACACTGCAAGACAAAAATTACTAACTAGCCTACGAGTTTCGCAAATCAACCGAGAAAACAAACACTCCAACAAAAAAACAAGAAAATTACAATAAAACACAAACTAGAAAAAACGAAAAAACAAAAAACAAAAATATAAATGAAAAAGATAAAAATTCCTATCCCTCACTCAGATCTACTGTCGCAACCCATTGCCTCCACGCGGCTCCGACCTGCCTCCATGAAGTAATCACAGAGTCCAGATCTAACTCACAAAAGAAAATATCGCGAAGTAGAGAATCCCACCGGCGATCGGAATTTTCGGTCACCGTCGGATGTCACAAACGACCGGCCTTCGTCGGCCCTCCAGCAGGAAGCATGGAGGGAGGAGGGAAAGGGGGAGGGGAGGGGCGACTGAGAAATGGGGGAGGGAGGGGAAATGAGTTTGTATTTTGTGTGTTAGGGTTTTAGAGAAAAGGGACAGAAAAAGCGTTTAGAGAAAGAGAGGCGGCCGCACAAAATTGTTAATGCTTGTTTGAATTCTTATCGAGTTTCAAAAATTGTGTTTGAGTTTGGTTTGATTATTAACTGAGTTGAGCTCAAACGAGCTTTAGTCTAGTCGAACAAGCATTGAACTCAAGTAGCTTGATATTTTACAAGATTTATTATTTTTTTAGTAATTGAGTCGAGTTAGAACTGAGCTTTATATCTTATTAAACGAAAAAATATGTTCTAACTTGATTTGTCTATGAACTGAGATCAAACGAACTTTTAATGATTGCTCTCGAATCGAGCATGGAGTAATTTGGTTTATTTTTTCAGCCGTATACTTAATATACAATTAAAGTCTCTATGACGACAATATCGTTCTCACATTAAAACTGAATATATTTATTACTGTTGGATCCGTCAATATAATTATGTTTAATTGTTTGGAATGTTTTTGTTTTTGTAATTTTTTTTGTAAACTAATAATCATGTGATGTCACTACTCACTAGCTCTATATTATTATTTCTCTGATTGAAAATATAATAATATACAAATTCTTTTTTTTAACTCTCATATAAATTAAATCTTGTACTATATCAAATTAGTATGAGGATTTTTTGTTGGGTGGATTTCATATATACAAAACCACCAATTTGTTGTCATAAAACTAGCATAAATCACTTGCAAAAACTACACCATTTTGGTACGTTGGATCATAATTTTATGTTTAGGGGATATAAGAATAATAGATAAATTAAGGATTGTATTTTTCTGGGCAAAAAGGTAATTTGGGGTCATTTGGCATGATCGCGATTCACGGGTGACATTATTACGAAACTAATGACAGGGACTAAGTACTGAGTTTAGTACGTTAATTAATCCAACCTAGGATAATGCCACTAATCATGACATATTCTGGAATCTCGAATCTATACATATAAACTAGTATTTCGCTTTCTGCCAATTTTACTAAATAGAATAAAGACAACGCATTCAAAGGCAATTATTTGTACATTTTTTTTTATTTGTTTTTAGATTTTGTCCACAATAGATTTTAATATATTACAGGAGACTAGGTGTTTGCCTAAGCTTATTTAAAAGATCTTATAAGTTCCTACATCTTATAAGTTATTTTTAGAGCTTATAAAATGTTAGCTAGATTTTATTTTAAGATAAATTGTTGAAGTGTTTGAATAAAATAAGATGGTGTAGCTTTTAAGACGTTAGTAATAACAATTTTATAATTAAAATAGTCAAAATTAAAGGAGGTTGTTGAAATAAGATCATATTTCGAAAAAAAGTTGGGATTCCCCTACTTTTTTAAAAACAGCTTATAAGTTCCTGACATCTTATTTTGGGAGCTTGTAAGATCTTTTTCTAAAACAATTACAAAACAAATTTAATCAGCTTATAAGTCCTCAAACATCTTATAAGATGTTTTGAATAGCTTATAAGTTTAGCCACACACCCTCTTAGATTAGCGTCAATAAACCTTTGAGTTGTTGATTGTAAAGAAAAAAAAATTAATTAACATAGTTTTCAATTATAGTAAAGTTTTTTCTTTACAACTTTTGAACATATAGATTATTACAGGTGATCTAATTTTTCCTTCGTTGGGATTGGAAAAAAAAAATTATTGCTAAAAGGAAATCAATTGAGTGGAGAAATAAGCCAAAAAGATAATAATAAAATAAAAGGAGTAACATAAATGTGCTTTCGCATCAAAATTGACATTATAACAACTTTTTAAGCATTAAATTCCATTTTCTTATTTTGTTAAAAGTGGTTGTGCCTTTTATAATTTGAAAACTTTTTACTTAGCTTCTTTTACCATAATTTTTTAATTTGAAAAAAATATGCTAATAAATTTAATCTATTCATTAACCGAAGTAAGAAATCAACATACAGTATCTGCATAAACCTTTATTTTTTTAAGTACAAATATTGATAAGGGAGGGAGTTATGTGAAATTGAATCAAGACACGTGCCTGAATTTTTCGAACAACTTATGGCGCAACCAAACGATTTCCGATAAAAACTTGGGTTAGACCGTCTAACGGGTATTTTCCGTTAGAAGGATCCACCCGGCCCGGGCTTTTTAGTAATTTCATGCACCAGTAGCATTTTTGTATTATTCTGGGGCGGTGTCATAGGATCTCCAGACCGATGTCATTTTTGTAATATTAGGGGCCGTTAAAAATATTAGTTTTTCCCCTGAAATGTATTAGTATATCTGAAAAGTATTAGTAATCCCATTGAACAATATTTTTAGCAACCCTCATGAAAAGTATTGATATTTTGCCTCAAAAGTATTAGTAATCCACCTAAAATTTATTAATTATCCCTTGAAAAGTATTAAGCAGTGATGTAATATTAGGTAACTCTCAAAAGTATTAGTTTTCCCTGAAAAGTATTAGCAATCACTTGGAAAGTATTAGTAATCACATGGAAAAGTATTAGTAACCCCTTGAGCAGCTTTTTCAGTAATCCTCATGAAAAGTATTGATTTTTCCAAGCAAAAGTATGAGTATTCTCCCTAAAATGTATTAATAATCTTATTGAAAAGTATTAAGCTTTTCGATTAAAGATATTTTAGTATTTCTCCTGAAAAGTATTAGTAGTCCTAAAGTATTAATATCCCACCTAAAAAGTATTAGCAGCGACCAACAGATGTTGTTATGGTGTTAGTGGTGTGCGGTCAATAAGCGAATTGACCGGGGATCGAGTTTTTGAATTTGTTTAACGGATTAGATCCGGTAGACGATTTGACAGGAGACCAACCCTTTCCTTTAACCTTTATTTAAAATTGATAACAGTAAAAACTTATTTGACATTTAAGTGGCATATATAATTGAACTCAATTACACATGCACAGTGCACCCACTTCCAAGTTTCAAGAGTTCTCCACTTAGATAGTATTTTATTGGACAAAATAAAAATGCACAATTATGTGAAATTCAAATTAAAAACCTGTTAAAAATCGATTGTCTGAACCTCGAGTTTTAGAGTGAAAAATGCAAAACTAAATAAAAAATAAAACATATAGTGCAAAATTCACTAGCCATTCACCATAAATTTACTTAAATTAATACACCTAAAAACATAAAACCCCCCATCAAAAAAAAAAAACATAAAACCCAAGACCTATTTTCCCTTTCCCAACATATAAAACTCAAATTCAGCAGAAGCATGACTGGAGGGCTTCATTTCCAACAAATGCATTCTATTCTTTCCCTTGATTTTTTCTGCAAAATTAAAATATTATATATAAAAACTGGGAAGATACATGCAAAAAGAACTGAAAACTGAAACCCAAGACTGAAAAAGAGAAGCAAATTGTTATTTAAAAAGTTGCAAAAGGTCTATTTGATTGCACGTAATGCCTGGAGTTTATAATTTCCAGGGCTCTTTTATTCTTGAGCCTTGAATTGATTTAATATTTTTTAAATTTGTATGGAGGACAAATACTGACACTTATCCCATGCTTTCTTGAAAATCACTAATTGCAAGTTGAACATGAGCGGTTTATTGTTAAAGAGACAAATCAGAGCTTCATGATGATAGACCTTTGATGATCATCAGTTTAAGAAGCTATGAACCCCAGCTGCCAATGCCCCTACCCTAGTCCCTAGAGCTTTGTGAAGGAGGTGAATCGCATAATATGTCTTAGCAAGCCAGGGTCCTGAGCTGCTTCAATCTCAATCACCACATCAGAAATATTTTTCCAACATGTTACCAGACGGATTCGAATTTTCACGCTGTAGACGCCAGCGAAGCGGACATCACATCACACAGGTCCTTTACCAGTTGAGCTATACCCGGGACTTGATCATGAGTTAAAATCTACAAAAGGACTACATTTTTTAACACTTAATGTTTTAGCCAATTATGTCTATCAAACTCGAGCAATATTCATGCTTAACTCAAATAGTATTATTTTACAATATATTTTAGAAATTTATTTACAATTTGTTTATTTTATCTAGCAAGCTCTGACCCATTGTACCATATATATTTGGTGGAATTTTTTACCCCAAATTCAGTGTTGTGGTGAAATTTTCCAAAACCACGTCCAACCTATTACACCAAATCTTTCATTAAATGAATATTAAGTAAACAAAATTATTTATTTATACAATTATTTCATTAACTTATATTTTATTACTATTAATATAATATAATTAAATACAAAATTAGCATTTAATTAATATTATATTAAATAATTATTTTACAAAAATAAATATTACCATTAATAGTAGTATTTATTTTAGTTTGAATTATAATTATTTGTTAATTATTATTATTTTTAGAAAAATGTTAAGTTTAGATTAATAATTTATTGCTAAATTTTAATTGTTTTTTAGTTATTACAAATGTTCATCCAAAATAATTACTAGTAACCAAATTTAATAATTCAAATCATGTTATAAATTAATTATATATAAAGTGTAGGTTAAATTTAAATTCAAATTTGAAGTAGAAGAAAATTAGAAGGTAAAGAGGGGATATTATAGTACACCAAATTTGATGTAAATGAATCGTGTTACACCAAATTTGGTTACACTACTGAGTATTGCACCAAATTTGGTGTAAGACTTAGAGTTGAATTGAGAGGATTTAATTTTTAGCATATTTGGTGTAAATGGTTTAAGATTTGAAGTTCGGTAGGTGTTTTGGAGATACGTACCCTTAGTGTACTTAAAAGATAGTGAACTAAATAATACTTGGAAATAATTATATTTAAGTGTTTCACTAAAGAGTTGCACCTTATTTCCACTTGATTAGGCTCTAAGCAGTTAATCAGACGAATACATATTTTAAGAGGCAGGTATACTTACACGGTCTCGTGCTTCTTTCATTCCACATGATTCTACATTATTGAAGTTTAATCAAAATGGATGACAATATTGGGCTTGATTACTCTAAATTCATCCCAAATAAGGTGGATTTTAACAGTGTAAACAGATTTGAGATTTGATTTTCGAACTGCAACGAGTTGCTTGAGGATATATGCATAGTACTGGGATGCAATGGGTTAAAATAAAAGGGGTAAAATGGTAAAACCGTAAAAGACGTAACTTTCCGAAAATGCATGATTTTCTATTTTTTTTTTTTTTTTTTGATGGAGCATGATTTTCTATTAAGAACCCTTTACTCGAATGAAACGACAACACAGTTTTTACTATTTATATAAAGTGTCTAGGCCCGAAACTCCTTTGTTTAGGTATGTTTCTAGCCCATAAAGTTTATTAGGCTTATACGATTGTGTTTCTTTTTTTAATTTCGGATTTGTTTAGAGTATCTGGCTCCTTGAAATTATTTTCAAGACTTTATTTCGAGTTGAATCATTATTTCACATTATTATAAATGTTCTCTTTCTTTTCGAAGATTATTCGTCTTTCAATTATTTGTCCCGTGTCAATTTTTCTCATTTTTATACCTGGCGCGCAATTATTTAGAAATTTACTTTATATATTTTATGATACTTTATTTAGTAAATATTGTTTATGGCAAAAACTTGCGTGAGACGGTCTCACGGATTTAGATCCGTGAGACGGAGCCCTTACACAAAGTTTTAAAGATTTTTTTTTTTCAGATTTTATTTTTCTTAGGGTTTATATTTGTTTTTTAGGGTTTATTTTGTTTCTTAGGTTTAATTTTAATTGATTTGGGTTTTTAGGATTTTTAATTTTTTTAAGGTTTATTTTTTATTTTTTGGGTTTATTTTTGTTTTTCGGGTTTATTCTTCATGGTTCATATTTTTAGGGTTTATTTTTGTTTCTTCATGGTTCATTATTATTTTTAAATTTATTTTCATGGTTCATGTTCTCGAGACGGAGCCCTTAGGAGGTCTGTCTCACGGATTTAAATCCGTGAGACCGTCTCACAAGAGACTTGCTCATTTTTTATAAAATAATGCATTTTTAATATTGTGTAAATTGTAAAACAAATTTAGTATGCATGACGGGCCTACCAATCGTGTCCCAAATAAACCTGGTTCAGAATTTATCCATCGTCATCTTACTCAGCAAATCATATAAGTACCAGATGAGATTTTCTAAACTCTTCTTTTATTTGCAACGACTGCAATGAGATAAGATCTCCTGTTCCACGTTCATATTTTATTCTCTATTCCACTATATTAAGTGAAAAATACATGCACACTTATCACATCATCTTATACACGTGTCATTCATCCATTTGAATGAGGAATGAAACAAGAACATGGATGATGGAACAAGAAACTCAATGCAATTGCAACTTCATGTAAATTTTATGGGAAATAGAAATGTATTAATTTACTTTACATATGGCATGAAGACAAAATATAATATCACAATAAAAAAATGTCAAACATAATAATAAGCTCATATTTGGACGCATCAGAAAAGAAAAATCTTTATCCCCATACCCCACCCCTAAATACATCACTTGAGATTGGAAAAAAAGACATTATATTAACCAAGATTGCGTCACGAAAACATGACAAGATGGCAGTTTAAATTAAATTAGGTCGTAAGAAAAGAAAAAAGATTGATGAGATAATTGACATCCATTATTATAAGGTGTTATAAAACACCACCACCACCCCCCCCACCACCAAAAAAAAAAACAAAACCCGGCACACACATATATATTTTTCAGCATTGGCTGTCCAAACTTTCACAAGTGAAATTGGCCACTAATCTCAAAAGCCATTTGTCTTAAAATGTTATTATAAGTTTATTGTAGATTGGAATGTTTTCCATAATAAACACTTGAATCCGAGGATTATATGTATTATACATTGATCAGGATTATGTGTTCTCCACCCCACATGAAATTCACGACTACGATTATAAAAAGTTAGGCCCCCAATACATATATATTATATATATTAGAAGCTAACAATGGGTTGGGTTAGGCTAGGCCGGCCTGACCCATAAAAATGCGCCGGAATGAACCAAAATTTCACTGGGCTCATTCTTATGGGTCAATACAGTCCAACAAGTGTATTTTCTAATCGGGCCTTTTGGATTCAAAGCGGGCTCATCCTTTTGAACATTTAAAATAAAGCACACCCCAACCCAACCCAGTCTTATAGGTGAACTGATTGGGTCGGACCAATTTTACCTGCTCTAATTAATTTTACTACTTATTATTAGAGGTGTCAAGTGGGCCGGGCCAGCCCGCCAGGCCAAACGGAAAATTGGGCCGGGCCAAATAGTGTTTGGACTGATATTTCTTGAGCCACAGTCCAACCCCTAAAATACATTGAAAAAATTGGGCCAACCGAGCGGCCCGATTTTTCCGCCTAACGGGCGGACCAAAAGCCCCGCTTATTTCGGGCCTCTAAAATTAGAGTCCAGCTCGGTGCCTTTACCGTGACGGGCCGAAATTGACAGCTCTACTTAGTATGTATTACGAAACGCTTCTCCTAGAAGTGTCAAGTCAAGGGAGTTTAGGATGTTTACAGGGGCGTATCCTCCCCTTAGCTATGGGGGGCTTTAGCCCCCCCAAATTTTTTGAAAATTCAACATTTTCTATGTATAATTTATTTTAAAATATTAATTTTTAGTACTAAATATATATTTTTTATTGATTTAGTCCCCCCCAAAATTATTTAGCCCCCATAAAATTACACGTCTAGCTCCGCCCCTGGATGTTTAGCACATTTTTTGGAGAAATGAGAGCCCAGTTTGAGGCCCTAGAAGTTGTATGCATCAACATGTGCCAGGCTGAATTTCTTTTTAAAAGTGGCCTAATATTGATCCTGATAAATTTCAATTAGCAGCGTCTTTTGAAATGATTTTATTCAATTCCCAAATGGAATTTAAATTTGTGATTGATTAGGGATTCAAATTCAATTGTGTCCAATCTGATCCCATTATGGTACAAATACTGTAAATAATAATATTTATTTCATGTACAAATTTAATTAATTAACCACAATATTATTTCTTTATGTAAATATATAAAAAGAAACGTTCTACCCCATTTATAGAATTGACTGATAGTGGTTATTATGGCTCTACTTTTGTAAAGAAAAAAAATACATACAAAATCCTATTTTATTATTATGTAATTTGCCTCAAATCTTAATCCAAATCTCAACTTTTACCAAATATTTGGTTCGAAATTAATTTATAAAAACACTGTTGGATCCGGAATAATTTTGGTCGCAACATCCATAGGCGGCCAGATTTGGGCTGGATCCAGCCGAATTCGACACATTGATGGCCCAATTTAAGACCATGCAGACTTAAGGTCCAATATTCGCTTGTGGACTGTAGTAGGAGGGAGTCTACTGGATTGCATTGTTCATTGATGGTATAACAATAGATAATATTGTATTTGAGATATTTGATTGAGATAATAATTTTAAAATAAAAAAAATCAAAAAATATGTTTGGCAATTATTATTGCCTTTGATAACAATATAAAATGTATGTATTACCCTTCCACTTAAAATGTTACTTGGCAATTCAAGGTTTATTTTTTTTTTTAATTCGGCACATTATTCTTGGAGAGACTGAGGGCACTCTTCAATGATAAAGAATAGAGTTATTGATTTTTCAGTACCTGACCTATAGACACTTTCCTGGTTTGGTACCTGACATTTCGGAGTTACCAATTTAGTACCTATACTTCACATTTTATTATAAATTGGTACCTATTTACTTTTAAAGACGAAAATGCCCCCAATAATTTTTTTAATTTTTGTTAAAAAGTTATGTATTAATTAGAATTATTAAGAAATAAGTTTAATTAAGAAATAACTTATTATTATTATTTAAATTAAATTATTAATTTCTTAATTGTAAAAAATGAAATTAATTAAATTAATTATTTTTGAAATTCGATTAAAAAATAATTAGAAATTAATATATTAATTAAAAAATTGCGATATAATTTTCTTATTTACTATCTTAATTTTAATTTTTTAATTATTTAATTTTCATTTTAAATTTTAAAATTAGTTAACTAAACGATTTTTCTTTTCGATTAATTAAATTTTAATTTATGTTTATTAATTTACTTATTTAATGTAATTAATTTTATTTTTTCTAAAAGTTCATTAATATTTTTAGAAACTTCTTTTTGTTTTTTATTAATTAAATTAATTAAAATTTTAATTTAATTTATACTCTAAATAAGTATAGCTCAAAAGTTTATTTTGAGTATACTTATGTTTCTTGGGGGCATTTTCGTCCTTAAAAGTGAATAGGTACCAATTTTTTGAAAAATGTTACGTATAAGTACTAAATTGGTAACTCCGAAATATCAAGTAGCAAACTAGCAAAATGCCTATAGGTCAGGTACTAAAAAAAAATAACCCTAAAGAATAATACTCATGACCACTAGCTAACCCCAGTTTACTTGGCAATTCAAAATTAAAGAAGAGATTTTACACGGGATAACTTGAGATAAATTAATACCGCCCCTCCAGCTGGGATGAAAAATCAATTGGGATTGTGATTGCAATCTGGACCCGGAACATTATCATGGGCTTTACTATAACATCCCAAACATGTGTTTATCGATGATAAAAAGACTTATCAGCCCCAATCACTTATACCAGATGAGTCAAAAGATCTATCAAATTGGCCCTATTTTCTTTTCACCACATTGAGCAATGAAATTTTATTTAACAGTTTACTTGTGGTAAAAAGGTTCTTTTTCATTCTACATTTTGCATGGAAATTTCGTATGGTGGTCGTGCAAAACAGTAGGTCATTGATGGAGATGTGAAAGAGTGACTTGATACAATTCGTGGAATTCTATATTATCTCATTTGATTTTTCGCCATAACTGTGCACACGTTGAGACAAGAACGTACCAGCTAACTCAGATTATTCAACTCTTGGTAATTATGTTGTACTACTAATTTTTAGTTTAATTGATTGATAGTACTATCTAAATATTTTGGGATGGAAAAACAAAAAATTAGAGGTACTACTTGATATAGATTGCGTTACTTACGTAGAGGAATATCCATGATGCTTCAGCTATACCCTTCCCTTAATTCATTACAACAATTATTCTAAAATATTATACTGAGGTTTCAAGATTGAGGTCTTGAAATTCAATAAACATATGGCCTGGATATTTGTCTAGGATTAATGGTGGGATTTAACCACTTGCGATAGGAGAGAAACTTTTTTGACATGTAGGATAAAAAATTATGTTTTCTACCCACTTTTGGGGTTCTTTTACCACAATACCCTTGAGGCTTTAAATGCACACAAAAGCTTATGTGAGACCGTCTCACGGATCCAGTTCCGTGAGACGGAGCCCCATTTACTAATTAACCCACTGAAATCCCCCAAATTCTGCTGAAACCCCCCAAACCCGCCCCAAAAACCCACTGAAACTCCCCAAGACCCCCAAATCCCTTTTTTTCTCTTTCCTTAAACCCTGGTTTTTCTCCCCTGTTTCATATGTTTCGAAATTGAGAATTTTCATCCGAAAATTTTGTCGCGATTTGTCTCTAATTTTTCTCCGATTTGTTGCGATTCTTCAATTTCAGCTCTCTCTATTCGAAAATTATAATTGAATATCACTTTTAACATATTTTATGTGTTATGAGAAATACTTTCATATAAGAAATTAAGTATCACTTTTCATGTGAAAAATATCACTTTCTGAGTTAAAAGTATCACTTTCTGTGTTAAAAGTATCACATAACCGAAAGTATCACTTTTAACATATTTTTGTGTTATGAGAAATACTTTTTCATAAGATCACTTTTCATGTTAAAAGTAAAGATCGTTTGTATTAAAAGTATCATATAACCGAGTATCACTTTTAACATATTTTCTGTGTTATGAAAAATACTTTCATATAGAAGTATTACTTTTCATGTTAAAAGTATGACTTTTTGTGTTAACAGTATCAATTTTCCCGTGAAAAGTATCAGTTTGAATGTTAATAGTATTAATTTGTTCATTTGTTTCTGATAAATAATTTTCATATAGAATTATCACTTTTCATGTGAAAAGTATCACTCTCTTTGTTAAAAGTATCACTTTCTGTGTTAAAAGTATCACATAACTGAGTATCATTTTTAACATACTTTCATATAGAAGTATCACTTATTTACTTAAAAGTATCATTTTTTGTGCTTATAGTATCAATTTTTACAAACAAATATCACACGACTCTTGTGGTAGTTTTTGGTAATATTACATGATTTTTTTCAGAATGGGACAATCTGCAGTGAAAAGTATCAATTTTTTTACTTAACAGTATCACTTTTTTGTTTAAAGTATCACTTTTTAATAACAAAGTATCAGACGAATTTGGCAGACGAATTTGGCCAAAAATTTCATTCACTAATTACAGAAATATCAATTTAAAAAACTACAGAACAATAATATCAGTTTAATACAAAACTATTCAAAACAATTACTAAAACAATCGAGGATATGGTTGGCTTCATTGTCATGCTCTTTACGATTGCTACTTCTTTTCTTCTTGGTGTTACCTTCAGCTTCTTGGTTTGTAATGGTAGAAAGCATATCGATTCACAAATTAACTGTGAGACAAGGGATAGTGGAAAAGTTTTTGTTGTGGTAGAGCAGTCCCGCTCATGAGATCGTCGTTGGAGATTGTGTGGTGTGGGGATGGCTACTCTGAGAGAGAGAGAGAGAGAGAGAGAGAGAGAGAGAGAGAGAGAGAGAGAGTTGATTTGCACTAGAGAGAGGGAGAGAGAGAGAGAGAGAGAGAGACAGAGAGAGTTGATTTTCACTAGAGAGAGGGAGAGAGAGAGAGAGAGAGAGAGAGAGAGAGAGAGAGAGAGAGAGAGAGAGAGTTGATTTGCACTAGAGAGAGGGAGAGAAAAAAAAGTGGCTGCTGATTTATGGTGCCTTGGGTTTATGTTTAGGGTTTTGGCTTTTGGATTTGATTTTGGGCTTTTCCAGCGGGTCAGCGGGTTTGGCATTCTGGGGCTGCGTCTCACGGATCTAGATTCGTGAGACGGTCTCACAAGAGACCTCCCCTTAAATGCAAGCCTTTAAAGTAGGTAAGTTGTATTTCTCTCTCATGTATTTTAAGTTGTATTTCTCTCTCATGTTAAATACATACATATATATGATTCTTCCCTATTTGCTCTTTATTTTCTCTCTCTTCTTCTTCTTCTTATTCACAAAATATCAAGAAGTTTAAATTGTTCAAGACCAATATATTTACAAGATATGTGAAATTTCTTGTGAAATTTTTGAATCTAAATTGCACTGTGCACGATATATCGTGTCTATATTTGGTACGAGCACGATATCGTGCCTCAGTTAAAAATAGGCACGATATATATCGTGCCTAATACAATATTAATATATATCGTGCCTAATACAAGATTGTTGTGCCATTAAAGCCAAGTTAAAGGTAAAACAGAAGTCTTACAGCTCGACGCATGTATCAAGAAAATTTCCAAGTATCAAACAGGAAAACCATTATATTTACTAGAAGCGTAAACCAGGAGGACATGTTTAAATGGTCATATACAAATATCGATTTGCGGTTAGATCTGTTATGAATGGAAAATGCATCAATATGGACATAAAACGATGTCATCATTGATGCAGACAACTAATGAGTGCTTGTAAGGTAACTTTATATTTAATATATTTGTGCCAAATTTTAACTGAGGCACGATATCGTGCCTATATTGGACATGATATCGTGCCAAATTTTTAACTGGAAGCACGATTTCGTGCCAAATATAGGCACGATATTTCGTGCCTCGTTTAAAATTAGGCACGATATCGTGCCTCATTGTTCCGGCATGGAATAGGCCGAGCTAGAGAATGGGCTCTCATAATCATAGTCCAACTCCAGGCCCATCGATGTTCACTTCTTAAGGCCCAATTTCTAGAAGACTGAGAGTGCTCGGGATCGATATGCGAGCTCGGTATTTGCAGGCATAACTTAAATTCTTCAGATCTAGATAAGATTTTGTAATAAACGTCTGACTGATTCTCCCTAACCGTTTCCGGAAAATGCAAAAACCCTAACAGTGAGCCTTATAAATAGTCATTCATCTGGTATGAGAAAGGTTAATGCATTTTTACTCATCCACACTATTTCTGAGTTATTTCCTATCTTCCTTGGATTGATATCTGACTTGAGCGTCGGAGAGGGTACGCTGGAAAAACCCTCCGACCCCCCTTTCTTGCAGGTGCTCAGCGTTTGCAGCGGAGTTCGGTCGGAAATACGTCGGAGTTCGATCAGTTTTGTCACCATACATAATCTGGTATAACCAAATTGGCGCCGTCTGCGGGAACTTTTGGGCTAAGGCGTGAGGTTTCAAGGGCGATTATGGAGGATCTGAGGAGGAATCTGACGGAGGACTGATCGCACTCCCATGGGCGATACGCCATGGGGAGTAACTCAGGAGAGAGGTGTGCGTCCCCCACCACCCCCGGTAGAAGATCCACATCAGGAAAATCCGGGAGTGACTCAGGGTGGCTCTGTCCCATTATCCTCGGCAGGGGTGGGGATATTGGGACCCATGTTTTTTGAATAGCTGGGTAATTTTGTTAATGCAGCAGTGGAGCAGGCTGTGGATCGGAGGTTTAGCCATTGGGTGCCGCCACCACCTCCTGTCACCACCCCAGGGGGCGCGCAGGAGGCTAGAAATCCTGAGGGAGGTGACAGAGGGCGGCGGGGTCCGGTGGTGGAGGAGGAGCACTCATCTCGTGCTACGGAATATACCGCCACGGATGATCCAGACTGGTCGAAAGGATGAATGACCTCGAGAGGGAGGTAAGAGAGGTGCGGAGGAGAGTAGCAGGAGCGCCGACAGGAGCCTTTGTTCCTTGGGTTCGGAGAGGGACGCCATTCACGGAGGAGGTGATGGCGGACGAGTTGCCAGTTTCCTATAGAGCTTTGAGTTTCGAATATGACGGCACGACGGACCCAAGGGATCACCTTTGCCGGTTCGAAAATACGGCGTTGCTACATAGGTTCTCTGACGGAGTAATGTGCAGGGTGTTCCCAACAACCCTCACTAAATCCACAAGAACAAATGGTTTTCCCAACTCCCCCCGAACTCAATAAGGAATTTCGATGAATTCAGTTTAGTGTTTATGCATCAGTCCACTAGCTGCAGAAAGTATCAGAAGGCCCCTTTGACATTATTCAAGATCAGCGATGAGGAGGAGAATGGTCGAGGAGTTACATCCGGCGCTTCACAAAGCAAAGAAAGTCGAGGTACCCTCGCCTAGCCTTGAGATTTTGACGAACGCATTGGCCGGGGGACCGAGGATGGAGAATTTTTTGAGTCCTCGGTAATTGAGCCACCAAAACTTTCGATGAGTTATTGGCCAGGGCGGAGAGATACATTAATTTGAAGGAAGCTAGGAAGATGAAGAAGGAAGAATGAAGTAAAAGACGAGATAAGGTGGAGGATAAGGAGGAGAAAACGCCTCAGAAGAAATCGAAGGTGGAGGTGTCAGGAGGAAGGCCTAGATTTGATAAGTATACTCCGTTGGTGGCTTCTCAAGGAGAGGTGTTTTCAGCAATAGAAAGACATCCCGACTTGAGGTGGCCAAGGACATATTCAGAGGTTCCCAGAAAGGACAAGAGCAATGAGTTTTGTCGTTTTCACAATGAATATGGGCACACCACAGAGCAATGTACTCACCTGAAAGATGAAATCGAAAGAATGATCCAGGCAGTCGAAGGGTAATTACCGGAGGGGGCAAGGTAATTACCAGTAGAGGCAAGAGCCGGAGAAAAAGCCGGACGAAGAGAAGAATCTTCCCCCTCCACCGCCAAAGAGGGGGGTTATTCAGATGGTTATTGGGGGTCCGTCCGGAGGGGATTCTCGAAGGGCTAGAAAGAGTTACGTCAGGGCGGCGGCTGCTAAGAGAATTCAAGAACAAATGAGGATTGAACAAGTAATGGTGGGTCCAAATATTCAGTTTGGACCGCACGATAGGCGGGGCATTGTGACTCCACACAGTGATGCCCTTGTAATTACGGCAACGATTGCGAACTACGATGTGCAGAGGGTGTTTGTAGATACAGGTAGTTCAGCTGATATACTCTTTTATGAATGTTATAAACGAATGGACTTGCAGATGGAGCTGGAAATAGTGGATACTTCCCTGGTGGGCTTTGCAGGAGGAACTATTCAGCCATTGGGGATGGTTACTTTGCCCGTGTCCCTGGGTAAAGAGCCATTTAGGAAAACAAGGATGGTGAGATTTTTGGTGGTAGATGCTTCTTCGTCGTATAATGCGATGATTGGGAGGCCGTCTCTGAATGCGTTCCAAGCAGTGGTCTCAGTATATCATCTAAAGATGAAATTCCCGATGGATGACCAGGTGGGAGAAGAGAGGGGATCAAAGACATGGCACGAAGGTTGTATGTGGAGAGCCTTAGATGGCCGAGAGAGGAGAAGCGCACGATGATGGGAAAGGGAAAGAAAAAATCATTAAGCTGGATGAGGATCCGGTGGAGCATGTACAACCGAATGAGGAATTGATGTGGGTGGATTTGGTACCAGGAGAGCCGGGTAAAGCTACGAAGATAGGAAAGAACTTGGCAGATGATCTTAAAGAAAAATTGGTGGGGTTATTGAGAAACAATGCCGATGTATTTGCCTGGTCGGCTAGCGATCTAGTGGGGATAGATCCGAGCATTGTTGAACATAGACTCAATGTAAACCCTTCATACAAACCAGTAATGCAGAAGAAGAGGAACTTCGGTCCAAAGAAGGACGCGATCATTCGAGCGGAGGTACAGAAGCTGTTGAGTGCGGGGCATATCAGGGAAATCCAGTTTCCCGAATGGTTATCTAACACTGTCTTGGTCCCGAAGACTCAAGACGATTGGAGGATGTGTATAGACTTTAGGGATTTGAACAGAACGTGCCCTAAAGACTATTACCCACTCCCGAGAATAGATCAGTTGGTTGACTCTACCTTGGGATGCGAGATGCTTAGTATGATGGATGCCTCTCAAGGCTATCACCAGATTCGGTTGGCAGAAGAGGACCAGAAGAGGGTGAGCTTCACCACCTCTTTTGGTACTTATTGCTACGTTGTGATGCCCTTTGGTCTTAAAAATGCGGGGCAACATACCAAAGATTGGTGGACAAGATGTTTAGTGACCAGATCGGGAGAAACATGGAAGTTTATGTCGACGACATGTTGGTTAAAAGTGCGAAGGCGGGGGACCATGTGAAGGACCTGGCGGAGACATTCGATACGCTGAGGAAATATAAGATGAAGCTTAATCCCAAGAAATGCGCTTTTGGGGTGAGATCGGGAAAGTTTTTGGGTTACATGGTAACAGAAAAAGGAATTGAAGCTAATCCGGAGAAGGTAAGGGCTATACGAGAAATGGTCGAGCCCAAGGATGAAAAGGATGTGCAGAGTTTGACTGGGAGGATAGCTGCCCTCAACCGATTTATCTCGAGGTCGGCAGAGAGGAGCTTGCCTTTCTTTAGAGTATTGAGGAAGGCTAAGAAATTTGCTTGGGATGAAGAATGCCAGAAAGCGTTTAAGGAGCTGAAAGATTACTTGGCTGAGCTATCAGTATTGACTAAGCCAGTACTGGGAGCCGTTGTATCTCTACATTTCAGTAGGAGAGCAGGGGGTTAGTACGATATTGATAAGGGAGGAAAACTCCGTGCAAATGCCGGTGTATTATGTGAGCAAAGTGTTAAGAAATGCTGAGGTAAAGTATGCAGAGATTGAGAAGGCTTGTTTGGCCCTGATGATAACAGCTCGGAGATTGAGACCGTATTTTTTGTCACATAAAGTGATTGTGCGCACAAACTTGCCATTGAGGGCTGTGATGAGTAAACCCGAAGTCTCAGGAAGACTGGTGAAGTGGGCTATTGAATTGAGCGAGTATGATGTAGAATTCCAGAGCCGAACTGCCATTAAGGCTCAGGCCTTAGCAGATTTCGTTCAGGAGTTAACGAAGGATGTGCCCGAGGAGGGAACGTGGATACTATTCGTGGACGGATCCGTGGGAAGCATGGGATGCGGAGTAGGTATTGTATTGATCAGTCCCGAAAGAGTGGAGAGTAGCTTCGCTGTGAGATTGGATTTCAAGTTGTCCAATAATGAGGCAGAGTATGAGGCCTTTTTGCGAGGAATCAATATGGCCATAAGTATGGGAGCATCTAAGATACTCATACATATAGATTCCCAATTGGTGTACAAACAGATAAAAGGGGAGTTCGAGATTCGGGAAGAAAGAATGAAGAATTATGTGGAAAAATATAAGACTCTAGAAAAGAAACCGAAAGAGATCGAGGTTTGCCATATACCGAGAGAAGAAAATGCAAAAGCGGATTTCTTGTCTAAGATCGCAAGTTCGGCAGCAGGGGGTTATGACATGAATATTTTGCTATTGATAGATCGGGATACGGTTTTGAGTTTGGAGATCGGAGAGATAGAGGAAAATAAAGATTGGAGAATGCCAATATTAGCATATCTGAAAAAGGGGATGTTGCCAAAAGACAGAAAGGAAGCAGCTCGGGTAAAAATACGAGTGACTCATTTTTGTATCTTGAGGGAATTGCTGTACAAAAAGGGGTTTAGTGCACCGCTTTTGAGATGCGTAAGTTACAAGGAAGGAGAGTATGTTTTGAAGGAAATACATGAGGGATGTTGTGGAAATCACATGGGAGCCAGGACGTTGGCAAATAAAGTACTAAGGGCCGGATATTTTTGGCCAAGCTTAAGAAGAGATGCGGAACTGATGGTGAAGCGATGTGAAAAGTGTCAGGTGCATGCGCCTTTCATACACAGGCCAACCGAGGAACTCATGGCTATGAGCTCGGCTTGCCCATTCGCCAGATGGGGAATTGATATTGTGGGGCCTTTCCCTCCGGCCTCGGGACAAAGGAAATTCTTGATAGTTGCGATAGATTATTTATGGGTGGAGGCTGAACGATTGGCTAAAATAACCGAGGATGCTGTTATGAAGTTTATTTGGCAACATATAGTATGCAGGTTCGGGATACCTCGGGTCATCGTTTCGGGTAATGGAACGTAGTTCAATGGAGCCGGAATTCGGGAATGGTGCAAGGAAATGAAGATTAAACAGAATTTCACTTCGGTAGCCCACCCACAGGCGAATGGGCAGGTGGAGGTTACGAACAGAATTCTGGTACAAAGATTGAAGGCCAGGCTAGAAAAGTCCGGGGGGGCTTGGGTCAAAGAATTAAACTTGGTGCTATGGGCGTATAGAACAAATCCAAAAGAAGCAACAGGCGAGACACCCTTTAGTTTGGTATATGGAATGGATGCAGTTATACCAGCTGAGATCGGGATGGAAACCCACCACATTCAAAACTATGAAGAAGAGCTAAACGAAATGAGAACTCAAGAGGCTTTGGATATGATCAATGAAAAGCGAGAGATGGCATTTTTACGAATGAAACATGCAAAGAGCCGGGTCCGAGCTAGTTACAATAGCAAGGTGAACAAGAGGAGTTTCCAGCTGGGGGACTTGGTGTTGAGGAAGGCAGATGCAACAAAAAACCGAGGAAAACTGGAAGCTAATTGGGAGGGACCTCTTAGAGTAACTGCAGTACTGGCTGGTGGAACATTGTTAATCTGAAGAAGTACTACTCTTAAGAAGAAAGAAGTTCGGTAGTAGACCCATGATGTCTACAAAAGTTTCTGTTTTTATCTCGATGTAATGAAGGAAAGAATGAATGAAAGAGTTTGCGCTTTATCGACTAAAATCATGTGAATATAGCCAAACTTCGATTCAGCACTCTTAGCTTGGAAATAAATAAATAACGATCTAAAGGGTGGATACCCACGAACTAAAACCGAGTAACTCTGGCTTGGTCATGGAAATGGTCGAAAGTTGGAGTCTTGGAAGGGTGGATACCCATAAGTATTTTTAGCTTTGTCCCCGAAGTGACTCAAAGCTAAAAATACCTACAGCTCAGTTCGAGCTTCGAAAAATTGAAAATTTATCCAAGAATTTTTAGCACTGTCCCCGAAGTGACTTGAAGCTAAAAATACCTACAGCTCAGTTCGAGCTTCGAAAAATTGAAAATTTATCCAAGTATTTTTAGCACTGTCCCCGAAGTGACTCGAAGCTAAAAATACCTACAGCTCAGCTTGAGCTTCGAAAAATTAAAAATTTATCCAAGTATTTTTAGCATTGTCCCCGAAGTGACTCAAAGCTAAAAATACCTACAGCTCAGCTCGAGCTTTGAAAAATTGAAAATTTATCCAAGTATTTTTAGCATTGTCCCCGAGGTGACTTGAAGCTAAAAATACCTACAGCTCAGCTCGAGCTTCGAAAAATTGAAAATTTATCCAAGTATTTTTAGCATTGTCCCCGAGGTGACTTGAAGCTAAAAATACCTACAAATTCAAACTCGAGCTTGAAAAATTGAAAATTTATCCAAGTATTTTTAGCATTGTCCCGAGGTGACTTGAAGCTAAAAATACCTACAACAAATTTCGAGCTTCGAAAAATTGAAAATTTATCCAAGAAATTTTAGCATTGTCCCCGATGTGACTTGAAGCTAAAAATACCTACAGCTCAGTTCGAGCTTCGAAAAATTGAAAATTTATCCAAGAAATTTTAGCATTGTCCCCGAGGTGACTTGAAGCTAAAAATACCTACAGCTCAGTTCGAGCTTCGAAAAATTGAAAATTTATCCAAGTATTTTTAGCATTGTCCCCGAAGTGACTTGAAGCTAAAAATACCTACTACAAATTTCGGCTCGAGCTTGAAAAATTGAAAATTTATCCAAGTATTTTTAGCATTGTCCCCGAGGTGACTTGAAGCTAAAAATACCTACAGCTCAGTTCGAGCTTCGAAAAATTGAAAATTTATCCAAGTATTTTTAATTTGGAAAATTGGAAATAGAAAGCAGTAAAGAAATAAGAGCTCGGTCAAGAGAGATGTTCATTAAATATAAAAGTTGAGTACATGGAATTAAAAAGGCGAAATTACATTCACAAAAGCTAAGAGGGAGGGGGGGTATCCTTAATGCCGTAATTCGCTACGGTTAAGGGAGCCTCATCCAGGATCTCGATAACTGTATCACCTTCGGTAGCAAGAGCCCGAGAAGCATCTCCGAGCTTGGGGAGGAGCTAAGGAGTCAAGATGAAGCTCGGTCGGCTTTGTGAAGGGAGAGGATATGGTTGAGGAAGTTGGCAGGAGAGCTCAGATTAACCCGGTTTGCCTCAGCAGAAGGGTTATAGCCTTCGGGGTCGGTGGCAAAGGTTAAGGCCTTGCTTCGGTCGAACTTCTCAGTAAAGCCCTTCTCCAGACCTTGGGCTTCAGCTTGATCGAAGGCTAAGTGGAAATATTGGAGAGCTTCATCAGAGAGGACGTCAAGAAACTCTTCGGAGCTTAGAAAGCTTTGTTTGGCCACCTCCCGAGCCTTTTGAACCAGAGCACAGCACTCTGGTGATCGGAGAAAGTTCTGAACACTGGCTCGGGCACCCTCTTCTCGAGCTTCAGCTATCTTACGAGCAGACTGAAGCTCAAATTTCGCGAGCTCGGCCTTGAGAGCTTCTATTTCTTCATCCTTTAGAGCCAAGGTAGCTTTGTGTTCCTCAAGCTCAGCTTTGCCCTTATCCAAAATCTTGAGCATCTTGGCATCCCTTTCTTTGAGCTTGGTTACTTGGAGCTGAAGATCATTACGCTCGTTAACCAGATTGGGATCGGCAAAGCCCACGCGACCTCGGGCAACTATCTCGGAGAGGCGGAGTAAGGCCTACGAGATAAGAACGGAAAACAAACATGAGTGAAGGTATGAAATAATGCAGTGGGAGCACGAGAAGGAGAAATGATTACCTTGGAGAAGTCAAGGCTAAAGTTATCCACTAGCTCGGAAGCAGAGGCTTGCTGCAAGGGACGGCGTTCCCGGGCTGGGCAGAGGCCCTGCAAAAATTCAGCCGTTGTTCGAGGGTTGTAATTCTCCATGACTGGAGTTTGGAGGAAAAAGGTTTGATTGGGAGTAGTGATGTCTCCCGAGCCGCTCACGGTTTTGGACTTCTTCTGGGAAGAGTCCAAGGCAGAAGGTTGGCGTTTCTTCGGGATCGGGTTGTGGCTCGGATCGGTGAACTCTTTGATAACATCCCGAGCAGAGTTGGGACGAATGGTCCTCGGGGATTTGGGGGCCTGATCCTCGGTAGGTTGACCAGGAGTGGTTAAAGGAAGAGGTTGGGAAGAAGTTCCCTGAGAAGGAGCTCGGCTCATTGAGATGTTCCTTTTCCGAGCAACCTCCTTCTCGGCAAGCCTTTTGTCCATAAGGGTGGCTGCACAGAGAAGTAGTAAGAGTTAGTAAAACAAGAAGTGAAATAAAGACATAAGATAAGTACTAGCAAAGATTAATACCAAGGTCCTCCTCGAGCTTGGCAGAGTATGGCTTAATTTGAAATGCCATAATAAAGGCGGGGGCAAGAGCGAGTCGGGAAAGATCATACTCTTGTTTATTCAACCGATCTATGAGAACTTGAAGATCGGGATCTCGCCTCCTAATGTTTACCTTTTTCTGAGGAGGAACTTCCCAAACCCACCGAGTAGGGAAGGGCCAGGGTTCGGGAGAAGAGAGGAAAAAATAACGATCCTTCCAAAACTTGTTGGAAGTGGGATATTTCCCGAGGAATCTGGCATCACCTCGGGAAGAAAGATAAAAAAGACCACGGGTAGTAGACACTTTTATTTGAAACAAAGAATGAAAGAGCTCGGCAGTTGGCTCAATTTCGAGAAATTTAGTGACCATGACAAAACCGGTCATTAGTCGAAAGGAGTTGGGGAATAATTGGTTCAAAGGAATTTGATACAGAGCTGAGAGTTCGGTCATGAGAGGATGAATAGGGAACCGAAGACCACCATCAATCTGCCCGGAGAAAAAGGCTAGAAAACCTGGTGGAGGTCGGTTCGGCCTATCATAAGAACTAGGGAGAGCTAATTTGAAGGTTGGGGGGATGTTTATGTTTTTACAAAGGTATTTTAGATTCCTAGCAAATATAGCTGTGGCATTGAAAGAACTATCTACATGGGAGGTCGGGATAGCTGGCCTTATTTCGACGTTGGAATAACTTCTATCAGAAATAGAGCTTGAGCTCGCTGGGAGGTTTGAGGAAGAGTCTTCGGCATTTTGTGAAGTAGAGGGAGCGGGATTTTCGAAAGAAAGCTCCAGGTCATCAACCCAGGCCGAAAAACGACTTATTTCAGGGTCCGTTGAGGTACCCATAGAAGAAAGATTTACAGGGGACGACATGGTAATATACAAGCAGTAAAAGCAAGAAAGAAAACAGGAATTGGGGAGTAAAAATAGGGCTAGGAAAGTACCTAGGTAGAAGAAGCAAACCTTATAAGAGAATGAAGAAGAAAAATTACACGCCGAAGCTGAAGTTCTGTGTCGCCGGAGGACGTCGGAGAGCTGCCGGAAATCGCTTGAGGGAGAGAAAATTGCAAAAAGTGAGAAAAGAAATGGGGAACCCCTTTATATAGACGAAGCATCTGGCACAAGTATCGAGGACACTAAATCTTAACCGTTGATAGGATGAGAGATCCACGGATGAGGGTGCATTGGGCAGAGGGACAAACGTCCCATCAATAGGGTAATGATGACAGCGGTGCGGATCTCGAAGAGGCGGGAATTTCAAACGATAGGGCGGGAAACGGCTCGGTATAGAGGAATCAATGTATATTGGACAGTTCGGTGTGGAGAGCTCGGCCTCTGTGATTAAGGGAACACTATAACCAAGCTTTTTCGATGAATAGCTCGGCTATAGTGGGGGGACTGGTTGTTCCGGCATGGAATAGGCCGAGCTAGAGAATGGGCTCTCATAATCAGAGTCCAACTCCAGGCCCATCGAGATTCACTTCTTAAGGCCCAATTTCTAGAAGACTGAGAGTGCTCGGGATCGATATGCGAGCTCGGTATTTGCAGGCATAACTTATATTCTTCAGATCTAGATAAGATTTTGTAAGAAACGTCGATGATTCTCCTAACCGTTTAGGAAAATGCGGAAACCCTAACTAGTGAGCCTTATAAATAGTCATTCATCAGGTATGAGAAAGGTTAATGCATTTTTACTCATCCACACTATTTCTGAGCTATTTCCTATCTTCCTTGGATTGATATCTGACTTGAGCGTCGGAGAGGGTACGCCGGAAAAATCCCGGCCCCCTTTCTTGCAGTGCTCGGCGTTTGCAAAGCGGAGTTCTCGGAAATACGTCGGAGTTCGATCGTTTTGTCACCATACATAATCTGGTATAACCACTCATTTTCGTGCCCAATTATAAATGAGGCACGATATATCGTGCCTAATATTAAATGAGGCACGATTTTGGGCACGATATGTATATGTATATGTACATGGGGTTGGCAAGATATGTGCACGATATGGGTATACGATTTTATTGAGGTGTGTGTGTATTTGGGGGGAAATGTACACGATTTTCAAGGAAAACATTAATTGCACCAGTTTCAAAATTCAAAATCTTCAAATTAAAGGAGGGGCATTTTTGTCAAATTGGGTAGAAAAGAGTTTTCTTATGTCTATGAGTAGAAAATAATACCCACTATCCATAGTGATTACTTTAAAAATTCCCCCGTCTCTAATTCAATAGTAGATAATTATTGATAAATGATACTTACAAGTATTGAGATATATATATATATTGACAAAAAAAGGTTGTAATTAGTAAAATACAGAAAAATTACCACATCAATACATAATACACTTATCTTCATAACATAAAAACATTATCACAAGTCACAAACAAACAAACAAAAAAAAAATGAAGACATAGAAAAATGCTTCGATAGAACATTAAAAGTCCCAGATACGGCTCAAAGGCACGAATCGTCTTGGAATGACTACTCGCACAACAAATAGAGACACAAACAAAAGACCAAAAATCCATATTCACCCCAAATTTGTAGATCTGATGAAAAAATTTCAAACTCATTCAAGCCATGCTTAAAAATCTTTATATAATTAGATAAAAATACTCTAACAATAGAGGGGAGAAGAAAAATCCAACTCACAAAGAGAAGAGGCCTACTTCCAACGGAAGAACACTATATACTCACGTAAAAGAAAGAAAACATGAAGGAAAAAAAGATCAAACAAAGAAATGAACACTATTGGAGTATGGAGAAGGAAACAATAGATTTTTTGGTGTTCTAGTTTTGGGGGAGAAAGAGAGGAGAGGTGACTAGGTTTTTTTTTTTTTTTTTTTTTTTACTTAGAAGTTTTTTCCTTTTGTTTAATTTTAATTTGGAGTATATGAGTCAATATGATTGATTGATAATTAATAATTGGGATAACTTCAAAATACATATTTAAGAAAATGCATTGCTTTAAGGTCCAAAATTTATAAACTTCTCAAATCAGTACCTAATATTTATATTTTTCTCAAATAGGGCTCTCCCCCAAATTTTGGGTTGTCACTTCAGGTTTAGAACTTAATAGAAAGGGAAATGTACGTTAGTCTAATCTACTACATCAGCCACAAAA
Source organism: Rehmannia glutinosa (assembly GCA_016081115.2). Taxonomy (NCBI): domain Eukaryota; kingdom Viridiplantae; phylum Streptophyta; class Magnoliopsida; order Lamiales; family Orobanchaceae; genus Rehmannia; species Rehmannia glutinosa. The sequence continues at coordinate 587,497 of JABTTQ020002251.1, forward strand.
ATCCCTCTTTTTTCCTTTGTTCGCTTTTTCGCTCATTTCTTTTTTTTTTCCTAATTCATACTTGTTATCAATCTTAGTTAACGTCATTAGTGTAGATTCCAAGATGTATAACTTAGTTATGCAGCTAGCAAAATGAAATAAAAGAAGTAAAATGTTACTTGGTTACTAATAGAAAAAACCCAAGATATCTAAATTATGATTGAATTTTATAGTTTTATATACGGAAGTCTCCAAGAAATAATACACATGACGATGGTGGTCGTGGATTACCTTTCTGTTAACATCTAAAACCTGAAATGAGAATCCAAAATTTGGAGGAGCGCCTGACTTGAGGAAAAATAAAATTGAATCTCAATTTGAGAAGGTTGAAATTATGGTCTTTAATGTGATGAGTTTCCTTAAATCCGGGTCTCGTGATATAATTCTCTCATTAATAGTTATATAATATATTGATGTATCATCTAAACATTGCGAGCAATATTTAATAAGTGGAACACCACAACCACAATACCTCATCTACTTAAGACTTGTTATGCAACTTAGCCTTAGTCTAATTGTATTAATCATTAATTAAGTATCAATTACTAGGGCTTTCAAAAAAAAAAAAAAGTATCAATTACTAGGATAACAAATCAAATTTCTGGATTTGAGGGTGGCTGACATTGAATTAAATATATGATTGAGGTAGTTGTAATCAAATTACTCAGTCTATACAAATACACGTGGAGAAGTAGAACCAGCCCTCTTTTCCTTATTGAATTAGCAATTATTGGTCGGAATCTTTCTCCTCATGATGTCATATTCTACACTTTAATCTGTAATAAAGTACTTTTAGTGGGTTCCATTATCATAAATCATGACACGATATCGCGGTTCATGAATATCACGAAGTGTATTTGGGGTAATATTCTAATTACAAATTTTTAGTACATATACATGCAATTTCTAATATGATAAAAGCGCATCTGATTCCATATGTAGCCCTACCTATGCTTTGTTACAATGCTACAAACTAATAAGATTGACTGGGGTTTATATAATAAACTTTTGAAGTTTTTGGAAATTAAATGGTCCCTTCACATAAACCACTATGTTCTTGATATTTATTCGCCACAACAAAAAAGCAAAATATTAGTGCCAAAAATATCAAATGCCACTGTACATCAAAATCATCGCTTATTAAATATGTTAAAGCAACAAGAACATTTTGCTCATAATAATACGGGTGTCCTCGACGTCATCAATTTGAATTTTTATGGAATCCATTAAATCTTGACGTCATCAACTTGGATTTTAATAGATTTCACGAAAATCCAGTATCCTCAAACACTTAAGGAGTTCCATGGAATTCTTGTATAAATGGATTTTGGTGGATTTATAAGCTAGATTTATGAAGGATAAATTCTCACTTTCCCCCCTCGGAATTCAAATTCTATTTTCCAATAATAATAATAATAAAAATTTGGCTATGGTATAAAAAGAAAAACTAACATATTTTTCTCTCATGTACATCTCCCACGCATCGTCTTATAATCTCAACAATTCAACATGTTCTATCTCAATTTTGTGAATAATCATTGTAGAGTTTTTAAATAAATGAAAATATATAAAAAGAAAGGAAAATGTCATGATCACAAGCCGATCAGGTAGCAACGAAAAACAATACAAAATTTGAGGGAAAAAAGCAATAAAATAACTTAATGGCGCAATTTAAATGAAGGGCGTTTATGTCTCAAGGATTTTCGAGTAATATTGTCATTTGTATTTTTTGTACGTGCTCGTGTATCATCTTGATGGTTTGATGTAGCTTGCGGAATGTCGGCCCAGGATCCTTGAGCCGCAATTTCCAGAGCCTTCATAGCTTCTGAGGGAGCACATGAGTGAATAACAAGTGGAGTAATTGAGGAGTTGCCTAGCTTGGTCTTTAAAACTTCCGATTTGTCTTGTTCTTCTTCATCCAGCATATCAGACCAACGTTTCCGTGTTGATGCAGTCATTGTTTCCTCTGACTGATCGTTAGAGCTAAGGACATTATCATTAAGCGGATGATTTCTAGATACAACTTTCATGGTATTGTGGAGATCCGCTTGACTCTTTTCATCTAAATTTGGTGCAGTCATCGTATCCTCATGAACAATAACCGAACTCCATTCTGGTGGTTAATAAAGAACCATAGTCCTATCAGGATTGACATTCGAGCCTTTGAGGCCCTCATCTGCACGGACATGTGAGGGCTCATTCTCTTCATACAAATCCTCTGGTGTATCACCCAACACGTTAAAAGAATTTCGTGTTTGAATACCCAAAATGGATGGTCCACCCTCCTCAGAGCTAGTACTCCTCTCCGCAGAACGGACTTTTCGGGGCTTAACTTGAACCCAAGTTTCCGAAACTACTTCATTACCCTTGTTAGCCGGAATCTTACCACGATTCCCCAATCTAATGACAGATCATCCACGAACCGGGCTTTTATCAATTTGAACAACGTCAACTCTTTTTGTCGCATCTTGATGGCAACAATTCGTAATATGATGTCCAATAATTCGACAATTAACGCAAAAATCCGGCAAATTCTCAAACTGATTGAAACAACAGAGCAATGTCCCACCCTTTCAACCATAATAAATTCCTGAAGATATTTATTCAAATCAAGTTCAACTAACACTCGAACAAAATGTCCCACCTCCCCGGACAACGAACGGCCATCAATTTAGATCGGAGTACCTATCACACTTGTAATATTCGTAATCAAAGAGGGATGCCAATACTCGATACTTAGTTCATAAATCCGAACTCAAACTTGTGCCATAGAAGTATTAATTTTATAAGGATTGAAATCCGGGATCTAATTAGTGATGCGGATTGTACCCGGATTCAAATTCCATGAAACTTTAACGAAAGCACGATTACGGTCAGCTATCATTAAATTGTAAACTAAAATAACCCTTACCTAGTGGTACCAATTGCCAAGCATGTTGAATTCTCCAAACGACCTGCAATTTCGATCTGAGCGTCTCTAACGTGTATGTATTTGCTTCTTTTGGAAGTAGGAGTCGTCCGATTAATGAATCTCGTAACTCCGTTGTACGTTGATGATAAATCCCTTCATCCATCGTTACGAAATAAAAATCTTCTTTCTTAACTGGAATTGTATCCTCCCCGAAGTGCATTATTTTTGCAAAAGATTTCTTCATAGTCGTTTCTTGAAAAGCTGGATCCGTTCTTGGATGGTTCTTGAGAATCTTGGAAGTGTGATCAATAGGATCAGTGACGGAGCTACGACCCCCGTAACGAGGGCACGTGCCCCCGTAACGAGGGCACGTGCCCTCAGACGAGGCACGTGCCCCCGCAACGAGGCACGTGCCCCAATTGACTTTTTTTTTGTTTATTTTTTTTTATTTTATTTTTTCTGTTAAATTGTTTGTATAATATTACCCCTTAATTATAATTTATAAAATATTAATAATATAATAAAAATAATAACATTTTAATATTATAAATTAAAAAAAAGTATTATATTATATTATTAAGAAAGTGTTAATAGTGTTATATAACATTATTAGTATGATATTTTTGATATAAAATTATATAACATTAATTACGTTAAAAAAATAAAATGTGCCTCCATTTAATATTTTTGATATATCTTATAATTTTATTTATTGTATGCCCCCGTCATAAGAATTTTCTGGATCCGTCCCTGAATAGGATGATCCAAAACTTGAGGAAAACATGTAGAATGTAATAGATCTTGATTTTCTTGATCAATTATTGTAGCGGTTTGAAACGTTTGTGTTGGAGGATCAAGAGATGCAGTAAAATAAATCGTTTGACGTTCTTCTTGTTTGAAGCTTGCGCCATTCTTGCAAGTAGCAGAATTAGGGTTTGGGGAAACCCTTGGTAAAACCCTAGGAGAAAAATCGAGCTCCATGAAAAAGATCAAGATGCATCGGCCATGGAGGTTTGGGAGAAGAGAGAAAAGAACATCTTTTCTCAAAATCCTATTTTTTTTCTCACATAGTGGACTTCTTTTTGAACATCAAACATTTAATTCTAGTACTAATGTACTATGTCATTCAAGTGTTGAGCGCAAATCTATAATCATTGTAGAGTAACTAGAGTTGATTTGTTGTCTTATTTCAATTGCTAATATTTTTAATTTTATCGACAAATTAATAAGAAAAACTATTGTTATAATTATAATGCTTTACTGGGAATCATTGTTGATAAATTTTCATTCATCCATCTTAATAGACACATTATTTTTGTGCTAGAAAATGTGGTTTTAAATTTATCTGGTAAGATTTTGATCATCAATTAATGTTGTTGTTGTTTGTTGAATAAATATTCTAAAAATAGTTGTTTATGGAACTATTCCAAATTTTGATAATTTTAAATTATATTTTTGCAAAGTTTATGAAACTTCTTTTTTCTTTGCTAGTGACTTTCTTTCAATATTTACGTTTCATATTTTTAATGATTATAATATTATGCTACTAGTTTCATAAAAATATATTAATTTATACTTTTTATAACACCCAACAAATTCCACTAAAATCCACACAATATATATAATTCCATAGTATAAAATTCCACTAGAATCTACTGGAATGCATATGAATCCATAGAATTCTCTTAAAATCTATAAAATTCTATAACTTGAAAAATCCTTGAAAATCCATGTTGGGGACACCCTCCTTATGCTTGAGAATTATCCTATTTACGGAAAAATTTCAGTTATCTTTCAAAATTAGAAATACCACTTTCAGGTATTACAAACACATGCTTGAGTTTGTATTTACTTAACAAACATATATCAAGAGAGCTACGTATTTGTAATTTTAAAAGATACTTTTCTGTAAGACTAAACCTCCAAGGGTGTTAATATGAATATACGAAAGAAGGCTATTTTGCCCTCACTCTTTTTCTAAATTGACAAAACTTTAATCCGTGCCTTTTCTATTCGGGTCTCACCCGTGTTCTCGCATTAATCGTTGATCTTGATACTTGATTTTTGTGGCGAGGACCTACGATCTTGACACGTAAAGCTAGCATATACGGCCTAGGTAGATCAATGTTATATAAACCTCACAGACTCACCTGCAAAAGGTAATTCATTCATATATACTACTTGACTTCGCATATAATTTTCTATCGACCTCACGATCTGAACTGACTTAAGCATAATAGGGCCTTGGGGACCACCCCAACTAGTCTAACGTGTGTTGTTGTTGAGATATGTCACTTGTGAGTTGTCCCACATTGATTAATTATGGGAAGAGAGTCCACTTTATAAGCCAAGTGAGTTACTCCTCCTATCACCAATTGGTTTTAGGATGGAACATCGCTTGGTGGGTTTGGGCTCTCCCCCATATTGGGTACGCTTGGGACCGTACCAAGTCCCCCCGAATTTAACAGTTGTGTTTCAGATCCCACAAACTAAAGTAAATAGGCTCGTGACGAAGCGACACGACCCAACGTACATATGATATTTCACCAATATCCGGTGTATTTTCTTAATTAACTCTGTAATTTTCACAACTTAATAGCAAGAAAATCCCATTCCATCATCCTCTACCTTTTCCCTATTTCAAACTCCAATTATTTTTTTCCAATTGGACCATATACCACTGTTCAAAATACCGTACCGTACCGGCCGGTTCAACCGGTTATACCGGATACCGGTGGTCGGACCGGTACGGTAAGCTCCTAATAACCGTTTTAACGGTTAAACCGGTCAATACCGGTCAATACCGGCCAAACCGGACAATACCGGCCTAAAACCGGTTGAACCGGAATTTGCTTTTTTTTTTTTAGTTTTTGTATTTTTTTCACTTTTTTATAAAAATAGAATTTATAAACTTAATATTTAATATATTTATGTCATTTTTGAGCTAAATATATACATTTTTTCGTTTTAACTAAACATATACAACTTTCCCTTCTATATTAATAAATTATATTCATATTTTATATAATATAATTTCAAATAAATATTTTTTATTAAAACCGTAAAACCGGCGGTTGAACCGGTTCGATTTGGTTGAACAAGCATCCGGTGGGCTTACGGTTTGATCACCCCAGACGGTATTTAAAACACTGCCATATACATTGCGACAGTCACTTGCAATACACCGAAAAAGCAACTATTATTAGTCGACGAGGAGAGCAGTTACAAACAAGTGTACAAAAAAACAAAGGCGGCTTTGGACAAAGCCATCATCAAATGTCTATTTCATGATCATGTAATATGCCCATTTATATACTCATAATATAATGCTTTCTTCGTTGTAGAAAGATTCTCCGCCAACTGGCTATACGACCACTTCTATTAATCATTCTAAACTCAAAAATTATAAGTCCCAATCATCAACCCATATGTGCATATATAAATCTATCACTTGTCTGGAAAAACAAACAATCTGCCTTTGATTGCATTAGCTTTCCTGCATTAATAAAATTAAACTATGGGCAGATCCAATTTTCTTACAACTTTATTGTCACTTTCTCTGGGTGTTATCCTGTTTTCAGGCAATATTGCCACTGCTCAACTCAGAACCAATTACTATGCAAACACCTGCCCTGACGTTGAGAACATTGTCCGAAGAGCCATTACCACCAAATTCCAACAAACCTTTGTTACTGTCCCCGCAGTTATCCGTCTCTTCTTCCATGATTGCTTCGTTTCGGTAAATACGCTTCTACTTTACAAATTGCACCATATTCAGGATAATTAGTAAGACAAATACAAATTACTGAATTAATTTGGGGGATTTGTAACTTTAAAAAATAATTGGATTTTCTTGTAATTATGATAAATCTTAGGGGTATCTTTGTAATTTTTGATGAAAAAAAGTTGTACTTGTTGATTTAGGGTTGTGATGCGTCAACGATAGTAGCATCAACTCCAGGGAATAAAGCCGAAAAAGATCATCCTGATAATTTATCACTGGCTGGAGATGGATTTGACGCTGTGATAAAAGCTAAAGCAGCTGTGGATGCTGTCCCAAAATGCAAAAACAAGGTTTCTTGTGCTGATATTCTTGCATTGGCAACTCGAGATGTCATTGCCCTGGTTTGTATTTCTTTCTTGTTCTAATTTTACTCTTTCAATTTGGTTCAAGATTCACGATTTGTTTTGATTAAAATTGAAATGTGCAGTCTGGTGGGCCTACATATCCTGTGGAATTGGGGAGGCTGGATGGGTTGAAGTCAACTGCAGAAAGTGTAAATGGGAATTTGCCTCACCCAAACTTCAATTTGGATCAGCTTAATAAAATGTTTTCTTCAAGAGGCCTATCTCAGGCAGACATGATTGCTCTCTCAGGTACTTTTACTATAAATTCGTCTCCGAGTTATTCAGACCCGACCCGATTTAGACTTGGCTCGATACATTTATTTATTTTTATTATTTAAAAATTTGTTTTTTATATTTTTTATAAAACTGTATATAATAGTATTTTTTTAAAATAAAAGAAATCACATTTTCAAATTAAGAAATGGTCTAAGGAGTTATATTTTAATATTTTCAAAATTAAGAAATGGTCTACACATCAGGCCTAAGTTTGAGCACAGTCTAGGTTTAAGATGTTGAAAACTTGGGGCGACAATTCTAACACAAAATCACAATACTACACAAATTCGATATGAAGTTAAAGAGAGAAACACGAACACGACTGACACAAATCTGACATGATGTTACCGATTTGTCTTAAAACATAATATCTTATGTTTTATTTAATTTTTGATATTTTTTGAACATAACCCGAAATTTACCTAAAACTAAATTTGAACATGACTCGATGGCCCAAATTACCACCCCATTGAAAGCCTTTGCAGATTGAGTTTGTCAGTCCGATGAATCATTGCCACTCCCAATTAAACCTGGCCAGGCCTTGCAATTTGTGGGATGAGATTTTATGTTCCACATTCTTGTTTCACTCCCTATTCTATTATATTGGATGAAAGACACGTGTTCAATTGTGACATCCGATCCAATGGAATAAAAAATGGAACGTGAAAATAGTACATAAAATCTCAATCTGCAATTTGTTGGCCAATCAATGTCTTGTAAAGTCAACTGTAATTCAAAAACATTGCCACATAAATATCCAATTTAACATATAAACACGTCTTCAACTCCCCCCACCCTAAAAAAGGAATATTTCTATCTATATCCAAATTCCTTTAAAAAGGAAACAATGTGAAACCCAACTCATTTTATGTCCTTTTTTGACAAATTATTGCCTGTTTCTGTGCAGCTTGCCACACCGTAGGATTCTCCCACTGCGAGAAATTCTCGAACCGGATATACAATTTCAGCCGTCAGAAGCCGGTTGACCCGACCCTAAACCGGCAATACGCCACCGACCTACAGAGGATGTGCCCGAGAGATGTGGACCCCAGGATAGCCATTGATATGGACCCCACCACTCCTAGGCAATTTGACAATGCCTACTTTAAAAATCTTGTCCAAGGAAAGGGCCTATTCACCTCGGACCAAGTTCTATTCACGGACCGGAGATCCAGAAACACTGTTAATACTTGGGCCTCAAACCCTAAAGCCTTTAACGATGCTCTTATCGAAGCCATGACTAAATTGGGCCGGGTCGGAGTCAAGACCGGGAGGAATGGGAATATTCGATTCGACTGTGGAAGATTTAATTAAGAGATTGCAAAGTGGAAAATTGCACCTCATAATTCTCCCTGTTCTCAATTTGTTTTTTAGATAAAGTCATAAATCTCTCTAAAAAACTGGAAAAAGAAAACAATTTCCTAAACATAAGATACAGAGAAACCTTAATTAAGGTTGGCGATTTTTTTTTCTTGTGTGGCTTGCGAATGTAAACGTTGTATGGTTCAGAAAATTTTATTTGACTCATTTTGGAGTTGTTCGGATACGTCACGTCGTTTTTTTTTTTTGAGAAGTTATACGTCACGTCGTTTTGGTTGTATTTATATGTGCACAATTTTTTCGGTTTCAACCAATTGTAACATAATAAGAATTGAGTGTGTTCCTGAAAACGTGAACATTATTGTATTATTTCTTAGCACAACACGCAATAATTTTTTTATCTTTTTGTTTTAAATTTATGATTTTAGCTTACGAAAATATCCACTAAAACAAAATATGGTGGAATATTTTTTTAGGGAAAAATTACAAAATTGGTCCCTTGGGTTTATTTAATATTTTCAAAATACCAAGAATACCCTTATACAAATCAATGGCTTTTTGACTAAGTGTTTTCTTTCAAAATGGTATCAGGCTGGTTTATTAAGTTAACTTTTAGTTATATTTATTATATTTACGTAATTAACAATTGGTGATGATAATTTTCTCCGAGAAAATGGATCTGGACAATTGTCCAAGATGTCTACCTCATAGAACACAACGGCAGATATACGTACAAAACAGTTGTACCCCCAAATTGAAAAAAAAAAAGAAAAAATTAATAATAAATTTGTACCACTATTTTTACAAAAAGTAAAAATAGAATTAGAAAATCCAAATAAAACAATATAAATCCCCACAATAAAATTTTAAAAATGAAAAGATTAACTTAGCAACTTGAATAAATAAACCATGGCAAAAGTCAAAACCTACAAAACTAAAAATATCAAAAAAAAAATTCTAATAATATCATTAATGTTACCTAAATTGTGTTTTGTTGTATCTTGTTTTCTTAATTATTCTAATTATTTCTTTTATATGTGTATTAATTTTTCATGTACGGTTACATAATCAATTTTTACAAATTTTAAAAAGCATTTTGTACTATGACTTTAAATAATTAACAATATTTATATGCACATTGTTTTTAACATCTATCGTACTCAAATTTCAAAATTTTTGGTTCTGCCACTGATATGACATATCGTCAAATTTTGACGATGTATGCATAAGAACACAAGACAAGATAACATATTGGAATAATCATATTAAAACCTCTGAATAGAGAATGGATCTAAGTAGGTGTAACAATGCCACGAACAAAATACGATCGAAAATGTGAATCTTTTATTCTATAAAAACGGGTTTATCTAAGATAAATTAGCTATGATGTATTAAGGACTAAAACTGTTAATGCTCGAAAGTTAAAGGACTAAAATTGCTACTGTTAGAAAGATAAAGGACCAAAAATGCTCTTTAGCCATAAGGGCAAAATTGTCCTAGACCAAAAATGCAATTTTAAAAGATAAAGGACTAAAATTGCATCTACCCCAAAATTACAGGACTAAAAATGCAATTTTCCCTTTTTTTAGTGTAGAATTACTGGAGATTGAGTGCAGAATTTGTACTAAAACAATGCAGAATATTCGCTAAAATGATGCAAACTACTGGAGATAGTATAATACACATTATTAAATTCTGAATAAATCGTAAGTTCTTATTGTCGAATTTTAGATACCTCAAATGCCACAGTGTTTGACCGAGTTCAGATCTCGTGTTCCACAATCTTCTTTCTTGTTCAATGTTTTAGATAAACGTTTTGCGAACCCATTGAAAAGTCAAAATTAGCTTAATACAAATGGGGATAAACAAATTTCAGCCCAGTGGGTTCAAAGAAACAATCAACAAGAACTAAATAATTAAGACATAAATAAATCGTCTAAAATGGGATAAGATTAGTAGTTAGGCTAAACACGCGTATCCATTAAAATAATAAATTACTGCATACCAAGAACGAATTAATTAATCACAAAATATTGAAATGTAATGCTCAACAGTTTAAGAAATGACACCATACATTGCTTACACGATTTTATCAGAGGACTGATGAAAGTATTAAACAAAAGGCAGTTGTTGAAAAGTCTCAAATGAAGATGCTACATACACGCAACGTGGGTAATATGCTTGCTTTTCATATTAGGCTACCTTATTTTAAAATGAAAATATGATGAAAGCTCCAAGGACAAACTGAAAGATGTGAGTTGAAAAGTATGAATCCAGTGTGTCTGTTGTTTTTTTTTTTTTTTTTTCACTCCAAAAGGAATGAGTCATTCTGTAAGAGGAAGATGAGAACATTCAAATAAGGCTCGCAGTATATATGACTAACAAAAAGATGTAAAATTTAGGGATAATTACAAAAACACCCCTGAGGTTTGGGTTAATTACAAAAAAAACTCAGACATGTTTCAAAATTACAAAAACCACTTCATGTTTGGTTTTGTCTTAAATATAAGAAAGTAACTGTAATATTTTTGCAAATGTCAGGGGGTTTTTTGAAATATTTTCGAAAATTACGGGGAAAAATTGTAAGACGGCATCAAACTTCAAGGGATTTTTTGTAATTTTCAAAGAACTCTGGTTTTTTTTTTCTTGTAAATAGCCCAAACCTTAGGGGTGATTTTGTAATTATCCCTAAAATTTATTGTAAACTTCAAAACTGGGAAGTAATGAAAAAACTATGCTACTCAAACTATATGCGTCAATAGTTAATAACATATGAAATTGATGCCAGTTTTCACTAATGTAATCAGCATTTTATATGTTTCGGCACTACTAACCTTTAATTTGTCAGGGCCTGCCAAAATAAAAACAGAAGCCACCACGAGAAACAGGTGATCCTCATATTCAGAAACAAGAATTAAACATAGAGAATCCACAAGTGTTGAGCAAAAATAGAGAAAGTAAGAACAATAAATAATTCTTTTTTGTAAAGGAAACAGGATATGAAGATCCAGACCGCGGTTTTCTTTTAGAGATAATTAACAAATCTACCCCTGACGTTTAGCCTAGTTACAAAAAAAACCTGTTATCTTTCAAAAAATATCCCTTGAAATTTGTTTCCAATTTACAAATTGCACCGTCAGGAGGGGGTATTTGTTAGGTAAATAAAAACCTCAAGGGAGTGTTTGTAATACCTTAAAGGGATATATGTAAATTTTAAAGATAATTGGAGTTCTTTGTAATTAGGCTAAACCTCATGTGTAGTTTTTCCATTTCATTTACTCCTCTGATATGAAAACTTTTCATACTTTTTCCTTGCGCCCCTACATGAAAATATCATACAAAGACGAATAATAACTCAGATATTGAGACACTTGCTAGTAGAAATGTCTCAAGTAGAGCAAAATTTCTAAAATTTCTATTAGTAAAGCCAGAGAATAATCTGTCATTGTCATGATTACAGCTATGGCTGGTAAATCTCTATCCTCCATGAGAGGCATATATAGGCATACAAATTCAAATTATAACAATGGTCGAGTCAAGAACATAAAACTCCTCTTGCATAAAAGAATAAAATAAAGGTAGGTTAGAGTCGAACGTCAATATGGCATAATGAGAGTTAAGGCGGCAAGTCTATCAAGGATATGTTTTACACAATAGCACAATTTTGTACTTATGATCCAAGCCCAGAAACAGAAGGTAAGTCCCTGAAATAAGTAAATTTTAAGTCATTTCAAGGGCCAAATCCTAGTAGTGTTACGAAGAGAAACATGCAATTTCCAAGAAAGTAACTTTACCTTTGTGTTATTGCAAGTTCTAACATCCAAGTAGTT